>CM077651.1:10352518-10937518 GCA_039707465.1 Rhabdophis nuchalis | reverse complement strand
CTTATTCTTAAGTAAATGGATTTATGTCACATTTCGTTACCAAGTGCCAGTAAGAATAGGCTGCGTTACTGTGTAGCATGTAATATTAATATATGAACTATGAATGCATTAAAGCATTGCCACTCTGACAACTGTAAACTACAATGGTTAAGAAACTTAACAAAACTGGGGATAAAGGCTTAGCACTTTTAATGCATAGTGAAATTAATGTGTTGGTCCTTAGGATATCCTGGGAGTTTAAAAGAATCTGATGCACCAGTTGAGACAATGAAACTGCCCTGGGAATAAGTTAGAAAGATTTTTCTTTTCACGTTTCTGAATAGTCATCAAATAGCCCTGTAATCTTTATCGCAGTAATCAGTTTTCAACAAGAAACTCTCTGTAAAGCCCTTGGTGTATTTAATCACAAGGCAATCCAACTCAATTTAGTAGATTTCACAGGAATTCTATTGACAATATATTCGGATGATTCGGTGAAAATTGAGTAACATATTTTTGTGTACTACTTAGACTATTTTTTCAGTCTTCTTATTAAAAAGAGAAAGAAAAAGAAAAGAAGGACTAGGAGTGATGTGATTACAGTCTTCCAATATCTCAGGGGTTGCCACAAAGAAGAGGGAGTCAAACTATTCTCCAAGGCATCTAAGGGTAGAACAAGAAGCAATGGGTGGAAACCAACCAAGGAGAGAAGCAACTTAGAACTGAGGAGAAATTTCCTGACAGTTAGAACAATTAATCAGTGGAAGAACTTGCCTCCAGAAGCTGTGAATGCTCCAACACTGGAAGTTTTTAAGCAGAGATTAGCTAACGATTTGTCTGATGTAGTGCAGGTTTCCTGCTTCTGCAGGAGGTTGGGCTAAAATACCCAGGAATTGTTTGATGTATATTTCCCCCAATACTTTGCTTTACACTGTACTGGAATAGATAGATAGATAGATAGATAGATAGATAGATAGATAGATAGATGGATGGATGGATGGATGGATGGATGGATGGATGGATGGATGGATGGATGGATGGATGGATGGATGGATGGATGGACAGTGTGTGTGTGTGTGTGTGAGAGAGAGAGAGAGAGAGAGAACACAATCACACACACACAACCACACATTATATAATGTATATGTTGGATAGTGTAAGTCCTTCAGAGTAGAGCAGATAAAAACATTGACTCCTTGGGAAGACTACAATTATACTTTTTAAGAAATATACCGTAATAGGGAAATCTTCAAGCCTAGTTCTGTTTTAGCTTCCCTCTTTCTGATAACCAGAGATGAGCCTCCTCTGAAAACTGTCTTGTTTTCTGGGATTTCAGGAATCGTTCAACCCTCTTTGTTCCTATAATGTTTCTTGTCCGTCTCCCTCAAGGTTGTGTCCCTGATTCTCCAAGATAAAGGATAATACTCTGATTAGGAGGTGAATATGAGAAGTACCAATTGAATAAGCTCCATTAAAGAATTTTATCCTCATTCTAATGCACCGTCTTTTATTTTTTCCTGTAAATAAGTAAATGGATCCCAATTCAGCAAAGTATCTAGTGAATGAAGCTCTAATGTAATTATTAATTGAATGTACGGCACATTGGCAATGCTCCATCTTTGGAGTTTTCTTCGGTTGTTGAAGGAATAAGTGTTCAATCAAAAAAACATTCCTTTTTACTTTTTAATTTTTTCTCTTAGTGTATTTGTGTTACTAGATGCTCTATTTTTTGCTGTTGTTTAATGGTTGCATTATAATCCTCCTCCTCCTCCTTGTTCATCCTTCTTCTTCTTCTTCTTCTTCTTCTTCTTCTTCTTCTTCTTCTTCTTCTTCTTCTTCTTCTTTTTCTTCTTCTTCTTCTCCTCCTCCTCCTCCTCCTTCTTCTTGTTCATCTTTCTCCTCCTCCTCCATCATCCTTCCTCCTCCTCCTCCTCCTCCTTCTCTTCCTCGTCCTCCTTCTTCTTGTTCATCTTTCTCCTCCTCCTCCTCCTCCTCCTCCTTGTTCATCCTTCTTCTTCTCCTCCTCCTCCTCCTCCTCCTCCTCCTCCTTCCTCTTCCTCCTCCTCCTTCTTGTTCATTTTCTCCTCCTCCTCCTCCATCATCATCCTTCTTCTTCCTCCTCCTCCTCCTCTTCTGCTGCTTCTGCTTCTTCTTTGCCTTTTGCTTCGCCTTCTTCTCCTTCCCGTTCTTCTTCCTTCCTCATCATCCAGTAAGCCAAAGAACCCTCAATTTTCCCACCATCTTTAAAACCTATAGTCCACCCAATCCTAACATCCCTCAGTGAGCAGCCTTCTGGTTTATGACAAGTCTGTATAAAACTTATTTTCTCTTTGCATTTTCCAACCCCTTTTGCACCTTCTTCCTGCAAAGCTTCCTTTCTCATCTCCCCTCCCCATCCCCTCTAAATCTTTTAAGTTGCAACACAGGCAGACCAGAATAGAGCTACAAAGCTTCAGTAAAGCTGCTTTGCTTGGATGACTGCTGAATCATTAGTTCCTTCTCGGTACACATTTTCTACAGGCCTGCAGTGAAATGAATGTAGGAGTGAAGAAACAACTTGCTTTGAGCTATGAGGTCACAATAAGAAGGATGGGAGATGGAAAAAAACAAGAACAAGGAAAGGAAAGGCACAAGAATTACAGAGGAAGGACCCCAAAAAGGAAAAGAGAAGAATGAGAAGTCATGCATAGCCATACATCATGCAAGAGGTACCCATCGAAGTTGGCCTCCTTCCATGCTTAAATGGGAAGGCCAAGAAGCTGGGCCTTTACCATTACAAAGTAAAAGAATAGTTTGCACATGTGATATGACACCCAGAAAAAAATATGCCACACTTCACTTAATCCTCCAGGGAAAGATTGAAGGAAAATGAAATCTAGACAGAAGAAGAAGATCATGGCTTCAAAATCTAAGGGACCAGTTTGGACAAAATTCAGCAGCACTTTTTTGTGCCACTATCGATAAAAATAGGATCGCCAACATGATCGCTGATGTCCAATGATGTATATGGCACAAAAAGATGAAGCTGGTGAACAACCAATCAATGACTGTAGTCTGGGCTGAACTCTAGGCCAGCATGGGTGCCAACCCAATGAATTCTGACTTGGAGATTTTTAAAATTGGCTTCAGGAACAGTATGGGTGACATTTTTTGTGTTAAATTTATATTTACCTACCTGAAGGGGTGGGTGGATTGCTGCGCGTATTCCTGCCAGTTTGGTGTGTAATTTTGCACAAGCGAAGCGAGCACGTGCACCAGATGTGTGCTCCACGTGCTTGCGCAGTTGCCCATCAATAGGTATGCACATGCGCAGAACATTAAAAAAATGGGGGAAAAAACACCATGCTGACCGGGCAAACCACTACTGGTTCGGCTGAACCAGTCCAGTGAGCTGGAGATTAGTATAGATCTATTTTAAGCTATTTAGCTCTCGTCAGCTAGCCGTATATTTCTGGGATTCGAACCCGGGAAGGGTACGGCTAGCTGACGGGGCCTAAATAGCTTGGAATAGATCTACGCTAGTCTGACTTCACTTGGGTACATGCCAACATGAAGCTCCTAATCAATGACTGGATTTCTTTTGAAGCTTGGCTCGAGACTCATGATTTAACTAGGACATCCGTCGGAAACCTGACAATAGGTGCAAGTTTAAGAATCTTTATTTTCTGGAGCTGATGATTAATATTCTGGGGCGTACTGCAATTTTCTTATGGTAAACATTTAACTCAAGATTTCTCTTCTGGGCACACATCTGACGAGCCATAGACTCAATGCTTTTAAGGCACAGCTTAGATCTCTGCAAACCATTAGCAGGATTGAGAGATGTCAAAGAATAATAATTCCAAAATCATACATGTGGATTACAGAATATTGGAAACAGATTAAGGCCTATCTATCATGCAACTGGTTCTTTTAAGTACTTTTGCTTTCGATAATGTGGGTTGCTATAAAGTTTTATTAATGCTACATAGGAAATGAAGAAGCCCGCGATAGTTCCTTTTGTTGATTTCATGTCATTTCACTCCACCCACAATGAAGTGGTTGCTATTTTTCTTTCAAATTTGTCAGGGGGAAAAAAATAGCTTTGTCAGGATGTTATTTCCTAGTCCGTGGATAAACGCCTCTTCAAAGAGCAAGGGAAAGCACTGTTACTTCTTACCAGAAGTCTTATTTAAGTGTCACTATAAAGACGTTTCTGGAATATATAATGAAATCATAGTCTCTAATGTAACTATTGTGGCTTCTGCATCAGCAGAAAAGGAGAATCGTGCCGAATACGCATATGTGATGTCCAACAAGCCAGGTTTTTTTTAAAATATTTAAAAAGGGCTTTTATCCTTACAGGATAACAGAATTGGAAGGGACCGTGGAGGTTCTCTAGTCCTGGCTAACCTTTTTCTCCTTGCGCGCCAAAATCATGTGTGTACATGACAGCATACGTCTGCAATGCACCCTTCCCACTGCGCATGTATGCACGAGCCTCCACGCTCCTCCCATGCATGCACACAATCTCCCATGCACCCCTGCATGTGTGCTGCGCGTCCTGGGCCCCATTTGGAACCTAACAAGTCTCCCTAAAGCCTCCTGGGACCAAACACAGTGCACAGGGGGGCGTGTCACCCCACACGCTCCTCCCACGCCCGTGCATGTGCATGTGAACCACCCACACACAGGTGTACACATCTCCTGCATGCACGGCAGAGATTAAAAAATCAGCTGGCTGGCAGGAGGCGTGCCCCATGCCCATGTCTCCTGCCCCATACATCCCTTTGGCCGATCCGCTCCCACAGAGAGGGCCTTCTCAGGGTGCCGTCGGCCGGGCAATGCCGACTGGCGACACCCAGGGGAAGAGCCTTCTCTGTGGCGGGCCCAGCCCTTTGGAATGACCTACCCCCTGAACTTCGCACCATCTCGGACCTCCGCCTCTTCCGCCAGTGTCTAAAGACACATCTTTTCCAGCAAGCCGGCCTAGTCTAACCTCCCGTCGGGGCTATTTTCGATAGTTTTTAAACTGGGGATTTTAATTTGGTTTTAGCATAGGATTGTAATTTAATATGTTTTTAAATTTTGTATTCATCGTTTTGTATGTTTTTAAATTCCTGTGTGCCGCCCTGGGTCCTTTGTGGAGAAGGGCGGGATATAAATATAAATAAATAAAATAAATGTGCGCATGCACGGCGGAGCTGAGCTGGGGGGTGGCTCTTGTGCCCACCAAGAGGGCTCCGCATGGCTCACCTACACCATTCTGGATAATGTACCATTCTGAATGGCTGCAGTGTAACTTTTCTGTGGCAAGTTGCCCCACAGTGTGTTGGCTGTGGTGAATTTTCCTACACCCTATCCTTTGCACTGTTACTTTGCCAAAACCATGACTCTAGATTCAGTAGTCCCAAAGATGCTTTTTCCGGACTTTCATGTTTCTTTTTTCTTTAAAGACGTTTTCTTTAAAGACGTTTCACTTCTCATCCAAGAAGCATCTTCAGTTCTGGCTGGATGGTGCAGAATAGAAGAATTTATATTCCTTGCAGACATCTGATCATTTACATCAGTGGTAGCCAACCTGGTCCCTACCTCCCACTAGTGGGCATTCCAGCTTTCATGGTGGGCGGGAGGGGTTTTGTCCGATACCGAAGCACTTTCCTTTTTTTTTTTTAAATTTAATTGACTTCCCCACTTTATAAATCACCATTACGGCCCAATCAGGCCCCATCCAAAACTGGAGATGGCCTTGATTTTTTTGAGAAGGAATGTTATTATGGCTACACATCACTTACACTCTGTATAACCCCCCTCCCATTTTTAACAAAAGAAGACTCCGAGGCTTGAGTTTCCTCAAAGTTCCATTTTATTAGAGATGTCCTATTGGCACATCTGGGAAAACCCACATCTGAAAGCTTCCAGGTTTTCCCCACCCAAAAGAAAGTTGAAGCCCCTGTCCCAACATCCACATGTCCATCACATGGTCCATTCACCATCCAAAACTGGAGATGCTTCTCGTCACCTTATGGCAGTTGCAGGGCAAGATGTCCTTGACTTTCTGAGAAGGAATGTTATTATGGCTACATATCACCCACACTCTGTATAACCCACCCCCCTCCCATTTTCCCACAGTAGAAAATGAAACCCAAAAGATAAAAATGGCTTCCAAGTCACACAATCTGACCTATTGAGACGTGTACCTTGATGCAGGCTAAATATGTTTTATGGTCTCTTGAGCTGAACAATTTTTTTTTTCAGGAACCATTTTTACTCTACTCAAAAATCTATTTTCATGGAAATGCACAATGATGCAGATGTGTATGAAGACTAAAGATAAGAAGAGTGCTTGTTATTGATGTTATTTGTTTGAAATTTAAACATTGTAATAATTTTCCCAATGAACTGGGAAGAGACAGAGCTGAGTTGATGTTTTTTTTTCTTTGATTTTGTTAATCATAAAAAATACAATTAATCTTTCATTCCCCTTACAGCACATGTCAGCCTGAATGGATTTTCTATAAATAAATTAGTTACATGCTTTCTAAAAGCCACTTCTGAATGTTACAACTATCAGCCCATTTATTTTACAGAAGAGAATTCTCAATAAAAGTGCCTTTTGTTCCATTCGTTTCTTGTACCTTTTATGTAACATATAATTCTCTTTTAATGCATCTGCTTCAATCATCATGTAATCCAGTCTGTAGAAATATATGATACAGTTAACAAATCTAATGAAACTTTGAGAAACACCCCCCCACCAACACACACACATACACACATTCCCCTCAATGCCATTCTATTTTATGAGATCAGATTTGGGAAAAATATTGTGACTCAGATACAGATTGTATGCAAAGGACCTTTATAATTGACATAATGTGAAGGAGGAGGAGGAGGAGGAGGAGGAGGAGAGGAAGAGGAGGAGGAGGAGGAGGAGGAGGAGGAAGAGGAAGAAGAAGAAGAAGAAGAAGAAGAAGAAGAAGAAGAAGAAGAAGAAGAAGAAGAAGAAGAAGAAAAAGAAGAAGAAAAAGAAGAAGAAAAAGAAGAAGAAAAAGAAAAAGAAGAAGAGGCGAAGGAGGCGGAGGGAGGGACATAGGCAGGAAAAAGGAAGGAAGGAAGGAAGGAAGGAAGGAAGGAAGGAAGGAAGGAAGGAAGGAAGGAAGGAAGGAAATACATACATACCAATGAAGGTTCAAATGAATTGGACTTGCTTTCTAGTTCAGGAATTAAAGACATTACTGCCCATGGTAACTGAGAAGTCCACAGAATATGAAAAAGAAGGCAATATATATTTCATTGATTACCAAAAAAGCAAATTCCAAAATCACGTACAATATACATTTAACAGAATTGTGTACATTTATTAGTTGTGCCTTTTCTCAATTACCTTATTTTCAGAAGAGGTTGATATTCATTGTGAGAAGCAACCTAACGGCTATGCCACACTAGTTATTTTTCATTTTTTTATTAATTGTAGAAACTTCATTTCTGTAAAATAATAACAACAACAACAACAACAACAACAACAAACTGATTACAAAGCTAGACACAACCGAGTTGCTAAATTAATCCACTGGTCATTTTGTAAAAAAATATGGTTTACCTGTATCCAGAAAGTCTTGAGAACACAAAGTGGAAAAGGTTATCGAATGAGAATGAGAGGGTGAAGATCTTGTGGGACTTTCGAATACAAACAGATCGTCATTTGGAGCACAACACACCAGATATCATGGTTGTAGAGGGCCGAAGTGTACAGTTTATAGATATCGCTGTTCCTGGAGATGGCAGAGTTGAAGAAAAAGAACTAGAAAAAATAATGAAATATCGCGACCTGGCCATCGAAACTACACGGCTATGGATGAAGCATGTCACAGTGACACCCCTTGTCATCGGGGCACTTGGCACCATCTCCAAAAAGTTTACTAAATATATCAGCAAATTGCAGCTTCCTGCAATAACACCAGCGGAACTGCAAAAAACTGCGCTACTTGGAACATCTTACATTCTACGAAGATACTTGGTTGATACCTAGGATGCTGGCAGCAAACTGTATCAACCATTAGCACCAATCAATAGTATTTGCAATGCATTTTTAAATGTTCAGTTGGCTGAGTTTCATGTTTTATGAATAAAGTAAATAATAATAATAATAATAATAATAATAATAATAATAATAATAATAATAATAATAATAATAATAATAATAATAATAATAATAATAATAATAATAATAATAATAATAATAATAAGGGACCCAGGGCGGCGCACAGGTTTTAATAATGCCTGTGCGCCGCCCTGGGTCCTAATAAGGAGAAGGGCGGGGTATAAATTTAATAAAATAAAATAAAATTAATAATAATAATAATAATAATAATAATAATAATAATAATAATAATAATAATAATAATAATAATAATAATAATAATAATAATAATAATAATAATAATAATAATAATAATAATAATAACAACCTGTTTATTGAATCGAGCAAGCTTCCGGTTCAGATTTCATAGCTCCTGAGCAAATAAGCAAGTTTGAGTGACAAGATTTGTTAAGCACAATGACACTTTTACAATCAGGATCTGCTAATTTCATTGATTGGTCTACCAGGAGAAAGTGGGAATGTCACCCCTGTTAGAAGACACCATGAGTGAGGTCATTAGAAAGTTGCCGTCAAAATGTCTCACAATTCCCTACTGGAAGAAAGCCAGTTGCAGATTGATTATATAAATAATTCCAGTACTTTGCCAAGTAAACTATAACTGAGTGACAGTCACTTTTCAATTCCCTTGGATAATTAGAACAGTTTTGGAATTACATGGTGCTTTTCAGGGTCATCCTATATCACTCTTAGATTTTTGGAGGATTTGGATTGTCTTGCTGTCAGCATCATCCCCCTCCTTATCAGCCATGCAATGGTGCAGAATGCAAATAATTGGGGAATTGGAAAAGTTAGTGGGGAATTGGAAAAGTTAGTGCTTTCTAAATATATTCAGTCAACTGTAAATAAAACAATTTTCCTAGCCATTATTGGAGACTTTGTTCAACATGGACTATCAGTTGTTAATTAATTGTGTTTGTGTTGTACAGTGAAAACGGTGGACAACATTCATATTATTTCTCCTGACTTGTCTTTATAAAAATTCACTGTGGAATCAAACTTTGGATGTTTTCCAGTAAATATTTATTTATTTTTTGTATAAATGCATGAACAGATACAGTAATTGTTCCATGAAGTAAAGGCATACTTCAAGAAACAAGTAGCATATGTATTTTATGATTTAGAAAAGATGTGGAGACTCTGGAAAGAGTGCAGAGAAGAGCAAAGCAGATGATTAGGAACTGGAGGATAAAACATATGAGGAACGGTTGCAGGAACTGGGTATGTCTAGTCTGATGAAAAGAAGGTCCAGCGGAGACACGATAGCAGTGTTCCAGTATCTCAGGGGCTGCCACAAAGAAGAGAGAGTCAAGCTGTTCTCCAAAGCACCTAAGTGTAGAACAAGAAGCAATGGGTGGAAACTCATCAAGGAGAGAAGCAACTTAGAACTGAGGAGAAATTTTCTGACAGTTAGAACAATTAACCAGTGGAACAGCTTGCCTCCAGAAGTTGTGAATGCCCCAACACTGGAAGTCTTTAAGAAGATGTTGGATAGCCATTTGTTTGTAGAGGTGTAGGGTTTCCTGTCTAAGCAGTGGGTTGGACTAGAAGACCTCCAATGTCCCTTCCAACTCTTCTATTCTATTCTATTCTATTCTATTCTATTCTATTCTATTCTATTCTATTCTATTCCGTTCCGTTCCGTTCCATTCCATTCCATTCCCCTCCCCTCTCCTCCCCTTCCCTTCCCTTCCCTTCTTACACATACCTGCCATGGAATGATTTGTCTTTATTCGTTCACCTAAACTGAGATAAAAGTACATTTAATAATGCATCCCCAGTAACTCTGAATGATTGTTAAAGATTATGAGAATATTACGTCCTTCTTCCTTTCTTTCCTCCTCCCTCACTCCCTTCTGTAGAGGGAAAAACATATTATTTTATTTCATTATTCTTCCATTGAGCATTTTGTGCCTGGTTTTTATACCAATATTAATTCTAGAACTTGTTCAGCAACAAGATTGTCCTCACTTTGAAAACAACAAGAATAAGAGAACCTTTGTAGTTCATGCACAGATTCAAACCAACACACAATTTATTTTGTGTTATTCTTTGGTGTGCTGTTTAATTTAGCTGCCTTCTATCCTAAAATCAGATTATTTTTTGAGAAAAAATAGCAGGTTGTGAACATGTTGATTAATAAAATAAACTCTTCTAGGTGACATCAATCTAACATCTGGGATGTGTAAATTGGGAAATGTAATACTTTGAACTTTCAAGATAGGTATCAAACATTCTAGAAAATTGTATAATAGTTCAGAACTGCTATTGACTCATAACTGCTTCCCCATAATCACATGCAAATATATTTAATTTTAAATGTGCTATCTGTGCTTCTGCTTTGGGTTTTATGTTAATTATAGTTTTAAGAGAGATCCAGCCAGTAGTAGGATTCAGCCAGTTCACAGAACTTTGAGAGAACCGGTTGTTAACTTTCTGAGCAGTTTGGTGAACTGGTTGTTGGAAAAAATCCTTAGGGCAGAGAACCAGTTGTTAAATTATTTGAATCCTACCAGCATACAAAAAAAACAGCAAAGAGAAGGAAAAGGATCCCAACCCTTGGCTACTTTCTACTGCCTGTCCGAAATTTTGTAGGTTGTTTCTCTAACTCCAGTCGGCTTCTTGTGAAAACGATAGATTCAGCTGGATTTCAGAATAGATCAAAGTTTTCTTCAAGGAGAGTGGAATTTTTTTTGACTGGGCAAAGTTCTTGATTTCTGGCCTGGAAAAACTCCCCAGGACTTCTCATTTATTTGGTAACAACATGAACGCATCTGTGCATTATATGGCTGGTAGGAATCTCTCTCTCTCTGTTCTTCAGCTTCTCAGATTATAGAAGAATCCTAAAATCTCCTATAGTTCCCCATTCAACACCAACCAAAACTCTTCAAGATCAGCCAATGGTATCTGAGTGTGATCATATAAAAAACCTCCAGAAAAGAAACAATTTTGAAAAAGTAGCATCTAAAATATACAGTATTCAGTCCATGTTAATCCACCTGCAACATGCAATCCAATGATTCATTGTACTCAGAATAAAGAATGAGAATAGAATAGAATAGAAAAGAATAGAATAGAATTCTTTATTGGCCAAGTGTGATTGGATACACAAGGAATTTGTCTTTGGTGCAGATGCTCTCAGTGTACATAAAAGCTTTAAGTCAGGGGTCTCCAACCTTTGCAACTTTAAGTCTGAAGGACTTCAGCTCCCAGAATTCTGGGAACTGAAGTCCTTCAGACTTAAAGTTGCAAAGGTTGGAGACCCCTGCTTTAAGTGATAAATCATGATCAGAGTCATAATAAAAATACATTCATCATAAATCATATAATACTTAGTGATAGTCATGACTTAATACTGCACTGTACTAGGTAGGTAGGTAGGTAGGTAGGTAGGTAGGTAGGTAGGTAGGTAGGTAGGTAGGTAGGTAGATAGATAGATAGATAGATAGATAGATAGATAGATAGATAGATAGATAGATAGATAGATAGATAGATAGATAGATAGATAGATAGATAGATAGATAGATAGATAGATAGATAGATAGATAGATAGATAGATAGATAGAGAGGCAGGCAGGCAGGCAGGCAGGCAGGCAGGCAGGCAGGCAGGCAGGCAGGCAGGCAGGCAGGCAGGCAGGCAGGCAGATACTATACTTAATAGAAGCTATTAAAACACCCAGTTTTTCTTCTTTATCCTGGTTTGCAGTGAAACAGCATCTACTCTTCTCATATCAGGGACAAACATACCAGTTCATCCTGAGATCTCCAGTGTAATAACTAATAGTCTTATAATTTGACTGAACGCTCCTCAAGGTCCTAAAACTGAAGATTATCAACGCCTCCTGGTTAGAACTGACTCGGATCCCACAAGAAACCTCCAAACCCCTTTCTATGCGGTTGTGCTAAGAGGGGCCATTGGATTAAATTAACGACACCAGCATTTGAGGCAAATTAAAGAGAAAAGGCCTGTAGCTGGCTGATGGAATTCACTCATTCACTCCATAAGTAGAAGAAAGGGGTCATTGCTGGAATTTGAACTGATTTTTATGAGGCAAACTGAAGATTGCATTACAGATAACAACATTAGCAAGTGCCGGGGAAGGTAAAACTAATCAAATCCTTTGCTGCAGGGTGTGAATTCCTTGCTGCCAAGGCTATAATGAATTTGTTTTCTCTCATCTCTGTGGATTTACTTATTTATATATTACGCTTCATGCTGGAATGTGTCTCATGAGAAAGTGGCCCGTCTCTTAAGAGGGCCAAATGAATGTGCTCAAACAAGAGAGAATCCCCTTTCTTTCAGGTTATCCAGAACCAAGATGGCGCGGTGGTTGGAGTGCAGCACTGCAAGCTACTTCAGCTGCCTGTTAGCTGCAGTTTGGCAGTTCAAATCCCACCGGCTCAAGGTTGACTCAGCCTTCCATCCTTCCGAGGTTGGTAGAATGAGGACATATTATTGGGGGCAAGAGGCTGACTCTATAAACCACTTAGAAAGGGCTGTAAAAGCACTATGAAGCGGTATATAAGTCTAAGTGCTGTTGCTATTATTTACTGATTAAATTTCTATCCCACCCATTACATCTAAGTCAGGGATGTCCAAACTTGGGAACTTTAAGACTTGTGGACTTCAACTCCCAGAATTCCCCAGCCAGCATTCTTGGAGTTGAAGTCCACAAGTCTTAAAGTTCCCAAGTTTGGACATCCCTGATCTAAGTGATCTTGGGTGATGTCAAAAGCATTCTCAGCTACCTCCGAATAATGTGGAGATGAGATTCTGCTGAGGTGTTTAAAAACATGGACATAGGCTATATCTGGAAGATGAGGAGCATTGGCCTATGTCAATGATATGAGAACTTTCAATATGTGTCATGGAAGAGGCTCTGCTTGACCCAAATTAATGGCACCATGGATCAAATTGAGCTTCAGTAGGAGGAGGGGGAGGGTGAAGAGGGAGGGGGGAGGGGAAAGAGGAAGAGGAAGAGGGAGGAGGAGGAAGGGGAAAGGGAAGAGGAAGAGGAAAAATCTTGCCAAGAAAGCTATAGGGACTAATACAGGCAGTCATTAAAAGTCACCACTGATGCAAAGATAAAGAAAAAATAATAATAATTTGCTATTAGCTGAAAATGAGAAAAAGGAACAAAGCTTTTATCATAGTTTGTATCTATCAGGGTTAATGTCATATATCTATCAGGGTTAATGTCAGCTTAAAGCAGGGAAGAAGGGAGAGGGGTTAACCAGGGGTGGGCTATTAGGGGGTTTGCCAGAGGTTTGGGAGAACCTCTGGCTAAGATTCTGTGCAATTCGGAAGAGCCCCCAAATCCCACATTGTAACACTGGTTCTGAACCCAGAGTTGCTAACACACGACAGAATGAATGTTCTGTACCACATTTTATTTGACCCTTGGCTTGATAATGAAAGCCTCAAAAGGCAAAATCAACTCAAGCCTTTCCATCCTTCTGCAGAAAGCAAGAAGTATTTAGCTCTGATTTTGGTGAACATCCACGAGGAGGTCAATAGCTTCTTCCCTTCTGACTTTCATTAGAGGGTAGTCATTTGTTATTTTAATATCTTAGGTCTTATGCGGCCGATGCTATCTCTTAGGTTGTCATTAAGATTTTTCTACCACGAGTACTACCCTGCTTAGCAATCACAGTCCTTAGCAGGAGAAATTATTTGAAGCTGGGACTCGGAATTTGATTGCCTCTGCTCACCTAAAGCCTAATAAGGCAGCATTGTTCAGAAGTGCCTACGTTTCATGGTTATCTACCCCCCCCCCATTTCAATATATATATAAAAAATCATTAAGCTGCATAAATGTGCAATGCCGGTTTAAGTCAGCTAGAATTAGGGGGGGAAATGCAACCTGCAGGAGGTAAATAATTACAGCTGTGAAGGAAATGAGCAAAATAAAAAGGGAAAGCTATTGAAAAGGGCTGACTACAGTTCGAATTACATGCGGTTGGACCTTGTGGGTTGCATTCGGCCATCAGGGCAGAATAGGGAAACGGGCAGAAAGAATCTACTATTGCAAGGTATCTCAATGGGGCTGATCTGTAGGCTTTACTGTATATAGGTATACTGTATAAAGAGTGAGTGATGGAGGAGTAACAGCACCTTAAAAAAACCTTAGTCCAGCTGGTAGCACCTCGTAAGGGCCCCTTTCCAGGGTTACAGGAGAAGACGGTCAACAGCTTTGAAGGCAGAATAGGCCTTTAAGCCCCAACGGCAGATAAAGTGGCAGAACGATCTCTAGGAGAAGGGAAACTTTGATTACAAATCTCCACTGCCTTGTGGCTCTATCCACTACTAGAAAAGGCTTCAGGAGTCAACCTCGAGGCAAAATATGGAGCCGGAGGGATTGTGATTGTGTACAACCACGTTCTGGTAATTTAGCTGGAACCCATTGTATTGGCTCTGCCATTCCATTGGACTATTTCAGTGACATGGAGAGAGGGGGATCTATTGCTTAAGTAACAGTCTATCCTCCATATTAATCTACCCAGGCCTCGTGCTCTGGAGAGGACCCTCCAGCTTTGGCCTCTTTCCAGAGCATGATACCGTAGTCTTTTGAGACTGAAGGATGCCAATGCAACTGTATATAGTCATCTGAACTACTAGAACAGAGGTGTCAAACTCATGGCTCGTGGGCTGGATTCGGCCTGCAATGTGGTCAGATCTGGCCTGCAAGCTGTCCTGGTCTACCCAATGAGAAGAGGAAAGGTCAGGCCAGTGTAGCCTTGGCCCACTATATCCAGTGAGAAAGAGGAAACGTGCCAGCAGTTGGGGAAGTGGTGTCAGGCTGGCCATGCCCACCCAGTCAACCCTGCCCACCCTGCCCCCTGAGGCCAACCATAGCCCTGATGCAGCCCTCAATGAAATTGAGTTTGACATCCCTGTACTAGAGCATGTCAATTCCTCCCCATGACAAAATACAGGAATTTCAATATGCACTGAGGTAGAATTCACTGAGAAGGGTGTCTGATAATCTATCTGTCTACTATCAGAGATATAATCTACAGAAATCCAGACAACCATTGGACACCAGCAGAGAGTTAGAATTGTCTCATTGCCCATCTTAATAGAGAGGCCCATCTCTCTATTAAGATGTCTGCTGCATTCAGTTACCCGCAAGAAGAATCCAATCTCACTTCCATGTGAGCAATGTTCCAATCTCCAGTCTCAGGGGCTGCCACAAAGAAGAGGGAATCAAGATATTCTCCAAAGCCCCTAAGTGTAGGACAAGAAGCAATGGGTGGAAACTAATCAAGGAGAGAAGCAACTTAGAACTAATGAGAAGTTTTCTGACAGTTAGAGCAGTTAATCAGTGGAACAACTTGCCTCCAGAAGTTGTGGCTGCTCCAACATTGGAAGTTTTTAAGAAGATGTTGGATAGCCATTTGTCTGTAGTGGTGTAGGGTTTCCTGCCTAAGCAGGGGGTTGGACTAGAAGACCTCCAAGGTCCCTTCCAACTCTGCTATTCTATTCTATTCTATTCTATTCTATTCATTTTCTATTCTATTAGATTAAGAGAAGATGTGGAATTCGAATTCATGGTAATGATCAGGATGCTTCTTCCACTGCCATGGAAACTGTAAGTAACAGTTCTATTTTGTAGGTACCATAAGTAATGGTTAATACTTTGTAGTTACACAGATTTCATTTAAATATTAGGGAAAAAATACTGATGGTAATCAGTATTCAGCAGCAGAATACCCTCCCCATGGAAGTTGTGTTTTTCCCCCATCTCTGAAGGTTTAATAAAGAGGCTGGGCAGCCACCTCTCATGGATAGCTTAATTGCTTTCCCGCACACTGCAGAGGGTCGAATTAAATGATCTTTGTCATCCTTTCCAGTTCAGCAATTCTCTGATTCTGCAAATCTTTGTTCCTCATCAAAGCCTTGAGTTGAATTAAACTCTAGCCAGAGTGCCCTGTAGCAGATTAGTCCATTTACAAAAAAATTTACATCAGGTTTCTGAATGAAATTAAGCGGTTCCTGCATGCTACCAATTCATACCTGGATACCTACAGATCACGGATAGTAAGAAAATCCCTTCCTCCCAAGGCTTACAATCAGTGGTGGCATGCTACCAGTTCAGAACAGTTCGCTCGAACTGGTAGTGGAAATTACAGCTGGCCACGCCCGCACTCCGCATCTGTATGGCATCCCATTTAGGCCCCCTTTTTTTTTTGCCAAAAGCGCATGCAGGGAAGGCTATGTGCATGCACGGAGGTGGCGCACGCGATCACATTTGCAAACTAGTAGGGAAGAGAATATCACCCCTGCTTACAATGTTTTTAAAAAAGGAGACTCACATCAACAGAGAGAATTGAGGAGGGCGAGGGAAGACTTAATATAGCAAAATATAGCCCTTCATGAATTTTTTTATCCGGCTAGCTAGAATGAAAACAAATCCAAGCAAGTCAACTCAAAAATTGCTTGGTTTTCAACTGAGCCAGTCAACCTCTGTCTTGTGTTGCTCCTGACTAATAGAACGGCTACCCCAAGAGAGTTGAGGAGCAGCAAAACTGGTTGATTCAGAAGAAGAAAAGACTAACGAAGCTAAGTGTCTATGGAGATTCTTAGTTATCCATGACATGGTTGTCCCAAAGGTGTGTTTTCAAAAGGCAACTGGACTGGACCTTGCACTTCTCATCCCAGAAGTCTCTTCAGTTCTGACTGAATGGTGGAGGATAAAAGCATTTATATTTCCTTGCAGTTATCTGGTTGTTAGTCCAGGAATATAAACAAGAGTGGGATTCTACCAGTTGGACTGGTTCGGGTGAACTGGTAGCTCCGAGGATCAGTTGGGAGAGAACCGGTTAACTCTGGCGATCAGCTGAGTTCCAGACTGCTATTCTCCTTGGTTAATTTACATCTGTTGTTTCTTGTTTTGCCTTCTGGTGCTTTGGAAAATATCGAAACATTATTATTGGGTGTCGCTTAGTCCTTCTTTTCACTTGACTATACCGAATTATTTAACTTACATTTTTTCCAAACTCACATAGAAGTCTGGGCTCAATTCCACAGAAGGTCTCATCATTACTTCCAAAGCGTTTTCAAAGCTTGCATAGCCTTAAAAACAATTGCCCCACTAACGATTAGTTACTATATTTTTCGGAGTATAAGACGCACCATGATTTTGAAGAGGTAAAGTTTTTTTTAAAAAAAGATTTTGCACTCTGTAGGCCTCCCAAACCCTCTACACAACTTGGTTGCTTGGTTTATTTTTTTTGCAAAAAATGGGGGGGGGCATGCAGAGTCTTTGGGAGGCTTGTAGAGTGTTCTTAGGGGCTGGGGGGGCATAACTAGCAATAAAAATGGCCCGTTTTTCACAAAAATGGGCCTTTTGCAAAAAAACAAAAGGGGCATTTGGGAGGCTTGTAGAGTGCTCCTGGAGGGCAAAAATGAACAAAACTGCCCATTCCTTGCTCATTTTGCCCTCCCCAGCCCCCAGGAGCACTTTGCAAGCCTCTGAAACCCTCTGCACATCCATTTTTGCAAAGGGGGTGGGGTTTCAGTAGGCCACAAATACTGTATTCAGTGTATAAGACGCACCCAGATTTTCACCCTCTTTTTTGGGAGGGAAAGGTGTGTCTCATACTCTGAAAAATATGGTAATTCGACCCAGCCCAAAGAGATAGTGATAATTCCTGCAGCGAAGGAAATGACAAAAGCAATCTCGGGTTTTGCCTTTAGTGCATAATACGTTGTGAAAATATTCACCTTGAATAACAAACGTGATGTTGAATAGGATAGCAGAGAAAAACATCGGAACCAAAGCAAGGGGGAAAAAATATCCCTAAGTAATGTATTCTTGCTAAAATACTCTAGAACGGGGATTTCTTTGAGAGACAGATTAGCATTGTAGTTTTCCTCTGCGGGCCGGCGGGGTGGGTGGGAATGGGGGCAGCTGTGATAGACGTCTCCTGCAGCAACCTGCCAGTTGAAATGGGGTATGGGGGCATCAAGCGGCCATTGTGCGCCCCCCCCCATGGTCCATTTTCTGCCTCCGTGGTCTCCCGCAGCACTCTGCCAGCCAACAATGGGCCATGGGGCAGCCACACAAGGCTTCCCCCCCCCCAACAGCCCATTTTGGCGGGCCGGTCCTTTGATATTTCCAGGCTGGCCCTGCCATATCTAAGCAGTTTGAGGTTGACACCTCTGCTCTAGAATAATAATAATTTTAAAAAAAAGAATCCCGAAGGAACAGAACAAGAAAGTATCATCAAAACAAGTCTGGCAAGTAAAAGAGGTGAAGATTTGATTATTTTGGCTACGTATCGGAACAAAAACAACAACAAGCGAACAAAACCGCTTTGTATGAAACGATAGACATATCCGCTACTAACCCATGGAGTGTTTTCCAATTTCTATCCATGCTTCTTATTTTATTTTATTTTTATTTTATTTTCGAATTTATACCCCGCCCTTCTCCATTGTTAGGACCCAGGGCGGCGCACAGGCATTATTAAAATCATACAAAAAACAATATACATTATTAAAAGCATATTAAATTAAATCCCATGCTAAAAAACCCATTTTAAAACCTAAAGATTAAAATTTATGGATAAAAGTCAGAAACGGGGGGCTATGCTAGGCCGGCTAGTTGGAATAAATATGTCTTAAGACATTGGCGGAAGAGGCGGAGGTCCAAGATGGTGCGTAGGTCGGGGGGTAGATCATTCCAGAGGGCCGGGCCCGCCACAGAGAAGGCCCTTCCCCTGGGAGTCGCCAACCGGCATTGCCCAGCCGACGGTACCCGGAGAAGTCCCTCTCTGTGGGAGCGGATCGGACGAATTCTACCCGTTCGTTTCTCAAAATTATCATTGTAACATATGAAAATGATGTTATCACTTATACAGTTCGGCCTTAGAATTTGTTACAGCTGTATAGAACATAAGCCTTAAAGCTTCTCATCTCTTTCTCTGACCTTCCTGCCATCATAAATAATTTGATGGCATGCCTTCTTCCCTCCAGATGCAACTCATAATACAGGAAGGGCCATGCAACTCTCAGATTTCCCCAGTTGTGTGTGTGTATGTGTGTGTGTGTGTGTGTTTGTGTGTGTTCAATTCTGCCTTTGCTCAGAGAGATCATGAGAAATAGGCTTCTACTGGAGATCACTTTGATACCCCACTCCCCTTTTGTTTTGACTTTATTTCAGAGGTTGTGCCTGTTTTATTTTCTCTGGAATCTCCTTGAACTCATTTCTTGCATGTTTTACAAACTAGACAATTCGCCTGAAAGGTTTGTCCCACACAATGTACATCACTGCTTCCCTGCCTGGTTTTCTCTTTCATAATTCGCAATTTTGTTGACATTTTTCTGCAAGGCCACCTCTTCATATCCCCTCCCCCCGTATGTCTTTCACATCTAAATACCGTAGCTGTTGAAGGTCAATGAAATCACGCGGATGTATTTGTTGCTTGACAATGGAATGCTCCCGACAAATTTCACTGGTGAACGGAGAATCAAAACGAAAAGTCCAAAGGTGAATTTTTACATCTGTTCATGTCTTACCACTAAATGAGACTTTTGGAGGAATCCATTCAAATAATTGAAACTAGAGAAGTCAATCAATGGTTGGAAAAAAAAGAAGAAGTATCAGTTCAATATGTGCTTTTGCTAATTTAGAACGAGGATGAGGTAAAACAGAGTTTAAAAATCCCTAAAACTATTCAGTAGAGCGTGAAAGTAAGATTAGTAAGGTATTAGAATTGATCAAAATCAATCCCGTTAATAATGATAATGGTAGATAGATTCAAGACGCAAACAAGTATCTGTCTAAACTGTTAAGCGTCTAGCATGATTCATCCAAGCTCAGATTGTGTACTCAAGAAAGAAATTCCTTATTCAATGGAAAAGAGCTTTTTTCTGAAAGACCCCAATGCTTAAAAATATATTTTTCAAAAAGGATTTAGAGGTGTTGGAATGAAGGTCCATTGATAAAATATTATGTTGCATTAAAATCTGTTCCTCTGAGAAAACTATCCTTCTCTGGATCTATACAAAGCATCCAAAGGTACTCAAATGATCAATGTAGCTGCTAAAAGGCCCTTGCAAGGTCTTACATTAAATGTGAGACTCAGAGGAAAGTTATTTCAGAAAATAGAGAGACATTAGCTACTGCCGATCTTAATGTATGTATTTACATTCCATGATTTTGTGAAGTGGGGGTTTTTTTTGGGGGGGGGGAGGGGGAAGCTATATGGCTGAATAGTCATCATCACTATTTCCTTTTCTGAATTTATTTTCTATTGTGAGGGGTGGGGAAGGGAGAGGGGAGGGGAAGGAGAGAAGAGAAAGAAGAGAAGATGGGAGAGGAAGGGAAAGGAAGGGAAGGGAAGGGAAGGGAGGAGAGGAGAGGAGAGGAGAGGAGAGGAGAGCAGAGCAGAGCAGAGAAGAGAAGAGAAGAGAAGAGAAGAGAAGAGAAGAGAAGATGGGAGATGAAGGGAAGGGAAGGGAAGGGAAGATGGGAGAGGAAAGGAAGGGAAGGGAAGGGAAGAGGGGAGGAGAAGAGGGGAGGGGAGGGGAGGAGAGAGGGAAGGAGAGGAGAGGAGAGGAGAGGAGAAGAGAAGAGAAGAGAAGAGAAGAGAAGAGAAGAGAAGAGAGCCACAACTGAATGTACCTCTAAGTTTAATCATCCAGACTGGTCATTATCAATATTTCTTCACTTATCATGATGAACATTTAATTATAATGAGCAAGGTATGGTTTCCATCCCTAGATTTAATAGAAAGACAAGATTTTCTCCATGGATATTGATTTTCTAAAGATTAAGAAAAAGAAAAGGAAAAAAAATTGACCTTATTTTTGTCAGGGGAAGGATTCAGAAGCTATTAACCTAGATATCCTAAAGATAAGAGTTTGTGATTTCACAGTGCACATCTTATAACCTTCTATGTGTCTTAGCTAGGCGATAGATAGATAGATAGATAGATAGATAGATAGATAGATAGATAGATAGATAGATAGATAGATAGATAGATAGATAGATAGATAGGGAAACAGAGATCTTAACAATTGTAGTATTCACTTCAGCAAGTCTATGCCCCAGTCTATACTAATACCTGCTACCTTGTATATGTTGACAAATAAAATAAAGTCATAAGCTTCTACCTTCCACGGAAAGAGTACAAGTGAAATGAAACCAGCTCTCCATAACTTCATGGTTTACTGTGATTATATTATATTTTCCCCTAAAACTCAGCTCTCGGCCCCAAGGAGAAACTAAAGGGCCAGCTTTTAGAAATGCAGATTTGGTAATCCGTTCAAGACAGGAAATTGTGAACAAAGGTAGGATAAGCCCTCAGCCACAATAGGAATTGCCCAGCAAGCCCCTTCATTGCATCAGCACACTTCAACCAAGCTGTTCTAACCCAGTAAACCCCGCCCCTCCATATATACCCTAAGCCACACCCAGCACCACCCATCCCTCCCATATATAAATATCCTAACCACACCCATAATCCCACAAGCATCACATCCCCGTCACCATGATTCTCCTGCCCATCAAACGCCCAGCAAGTCTCCAGAGGTTGGTAGAGGACAGGAAGGCCTGGAGTTGTCCATAGGGTCACGATGGGTAGGACAAGACTTCGCAAGTAACAACACCAACAACACAGGCAAAATGATATTTTTTCCCCTGTAAATAAATAGTTTTCGAAACCTGTGCCTACCGTGCCAACTCAAAATGTTGATTATAAATAAATAGAACGGTACGAGAAGGCTAATGCATGCTTGGTTTGATATTTCATTTTATTGCACTGTAACTTGATTATGTGAGAAGTGTATGCCAGTCAGAGTCATTCTCGACTGGAATGGCAAATGAAACCTCGGTAGATCCAAATAAATAAATAAGAAATGTGCAATTACCTAATAGTAGGAAGACAGAGGTTACAGATGGCCGTGCTTTATGTTGACTAAAGGAGATACAATTATTTTAGGTGCAAGGCTGCGTGCATTTTTTAGCTTTTACCCTAGTGATGTAATTAAGCAGGAATAATATAAACATCTAACCAAAAAAAAAAAATCCAGAAAAACCTCCAGCTCAGTTACATGAAATATGCATAATATACTCTAAAGAGGGAATTTGGATAGTTTTTCTCCTCCAACGAACAAAGGAGGATGAACGTTACAAAAATAATAATAGCAATCCTATTGCTATGAAAGTAGAAAGCGTATGAATGTATTCATATAAAATAGTCCTGTGCTGTCAATCATGCCAGCTAATAGAGCACACCTAAGCCGTTGTGATGAAGTATAATTTTCAGGACCTAATTTGCTTTTTTTTTTTTTTTAAACAACTTTATTTTGGTGTGTACCTTATATTATTTTTTAATGTTTTCTCTGCAAGATGCGCAGTAATAAGATGCACAGTAATCATTTAACATGGTAATAACTTTACCGGCAGCATCAGGAACAGAGCTGGCTTCCTATTTAATGTCAATCTGCTGGGTAGACTTCCTAATAGAATGTGATCTATTTCCCATATCGGAACACTGATGATAAAAAATAAATCCCAAATTATGTACTACAGGCTGCTTTTTAACACGTTTGGGAACGGACTTCCAGGTTGCCCCTTGGCGATGTTTTTCTCCCTCTGGAGGATTCAGGAAGCTTCCCTGAAGTCCCTGGAAGGTAAAAAACAACCCAATGTGCAAACTGGAAGTCCATTCCCAAACTTCCAGGTTGGGTGTTGGGCAATTTTTCACCCTTTGGAGCAGCCGTAGGTTGCAGCGGTACAGATGTACTGGAGCCTGCCCGGAGCACGGGATACCGTTCTGGTATGGTGTTCCGGAGGGGCCACCCATCCTCCCTCACTTCTTACCATTGTTTTAAGGTTTCTGCCCTTCCGCGCATACGCATGGCACATCCAGCACCCATGCGACACTGCGCTGAGCAGCTGGAGCGTCGCGGAGGCGGTAAGATGCATGCGTGTGCTGTGTCTTAGCACCGTGTTTTACTGTCGGGCCAATTTACTGTCGGGCCCATTCGGATCCAATGGGATCCGAAACCCACCACTACTTTGGAGGCTTCAAGGGCAAAAATCAGCTGGCCAGCATGCACATGCGTGCTTGACCTGATAGGGCAACGCCTCACATGCACTCAGAGATGACTCTGCATGCCACCTATGGCACCCAGGGCATAGTTCCTGCCATCAGGGTTATAGGGATTCTTTTATTTATTTATTCGAATTTATATCCCGCCCTTCTCCAGAAGGACCCAGGGTGGCTCACAGGAATTAAAAACATATAAATATAACAATATAAAATTTAAAAAGATATTAAACTCCTACCCTGTGCTAAAATCAATTAAAATCCCCAATTTAAAACTGTCTAAAAGCAGTCGCAGCGGAAGGTTACGCTAGGCCGGCTTGTTGAAAGAGGTGTGTCTTTAGACACTGGCGGAAGAGGCGGAGGTCAGAGATGGTGCGTAGTTCGGGGGTAGGTCGTTCCAGAGGGCAGGGCCCGCCACAGAGAAGGCCCTTCCCCTGGGTGTCACCAACTGGCATTGCCCGGCTGACAGCACCCAGAGAAGGCCCTCTCTGTGGGAGCGGATCAGCCGAAGGGATGTATGGGGCAGAAGACGGTCTCGCATATAACTAGGTTCCGAGCCATGGAGCGCTTTAAAGATGGTCGTCTTGAGCATTTGGGGCAGACGTTTTCCTGAGCAGGGGATTTCCTGAGCGGGGGATTGGACTGGAAGACCTCCAAGGTCCCTTCCAACTCTGTTATTCTCTTACAAGTGGGAAATGGGAAAAGGAATGGAAGGAAGGTAGAAACAATTAGTGTTTCCATAGTACTTAGACTTATATACTGCTTCAGCTCTCCCTAAGTGGTTTACAGAGTCAGCATATTTTTTTTTGATTTTATTGAATTTATACCCCGCCCTTCTCCAAACGGACCCAGGGTGGCGCACAGGAATATTAAAAAACATACAAACATATAAAACATTTTTTTAAAAAACTTATTCGACTAAAAACCTGTGCTAAAACCGAATTAAAATCCCCATTTTAAAACTATCTATGAGTCAGAATTAGAGGCTACGCTAGGCCGGCTAGTTGGAATAGGTGTGTCTTCAGACACTTGTGGAAGAGGCGGAGGTCGGAGATGGTACAGAGTTCAGGGGGTAAGTCGTTCCAAAGGGCTGGTCCCGCCACAGAGAAGGCTCTCCCCCTGGGTGTCGCCAGTCGGCATTGTCCGGCTGACGGCACCCTGAGGAGACCCTCTCTGTGGGAGCGTATCGGTCTAAGGGATGTATGGGGCAGGAGGCGGTCTCGCATATAACTAGGCCCCGAGCCATGGAGCACTTTAAAGATGGTCGTTAGAACCTCAACAATCAGCGTCCTCCGATTGTATGAGAAAACCTATCATATAAAACACAGGAATAGGAAAAGAATAGCAACTTCTTGGCAAGAAACACATTGTTTGATCCTTCCCTTCCTTTTTCCTTTCGATCAGAAGGTCGGCAGTTCAGCGGTTCAAATCCCTAGCACCACGTAAAGGAGTAAGCTCCTGTTACTTGTCCCAGCTTCTGCCAAGCTAGCAGTTTGAAAGAACATTAAAAATGCAAGTAGAAAAATAGGGAGCACTTTGTTTAAGTTTTATTGCATTTGTATACTGCCCTATCTCCCTGACGGGACTCAGGGTGGTGCACAGGAAGTACTAAAAGCAGTAACAATAAATACAGTAAAAATAGAATAAAAATAGATTAAATGTAACACCCCATGCTAAAATTAGATTTAAAACCCTTACTAAAGACTCTAAAAACTATGCCAGGCCGGCCGCATGAAACAAGTGTGTTTTTGATGTCCGGCAGAAGAGGCGCAGGTCTGTGATTGTATGAAGGTCGGGGGCAGGTCATTCCAGAGGGCAAGGCCTGCCACAGAGAAGGCTCTCCCCCTGGGAGTCGCCAGCCGGCATTGTCCGGCAGATGGCACCCTGAGGAGGCCCTCCCTGTGGGAGCGGACAGGTCGATGGGAGGTATGTGGTAGGAGGCGGTCCCGCAAGTAACCAGGACCCATGCCATGGAGCGCTTTAAAGATGGTTTAACTTTGGTGGGAAGGTAACAGCCTTTCATGTGCCTTCGGCGTTTAGCCATGCCAGCCACATGACCACAGAGACGTCTTCGGACAGCACTGGCTGTTCTGCTTTGAAACGGAGATGAGCAGCACCCCCTAGAGTCAGGAACAACTAGCACACATGTGGGGGGGGGGACCTTTACCATTTTTCAACCAGCAGTAGCTTTAATAGAGATGGTCACAAAGGCCCATAGAGGCAAACAAGGGTTGTTAGCAATAGGTAACTACATGCATTTTAAGTTATAATTGGTAAGCAGGATAATAGAAGTCAGGAAGTGATCTATGTGGAAGGTAAATTATACAGGCTTTTGCCATTTCAGTCTAATTTAGTGGACTTTATGTGTGAAGAGAAATATAATCATCTTAGAGGTTCCCAGAGCGAGGCAGGCATACAAATTACAGCTGCTTGCATAGTTTAGTTCCATTTACTTTCCTTGTCTGGAAATCATGATTCAGAAGCAACTATGTGTTTCTTTATCTGTAGGGTTTGACCCACCAGCTAAGAGAAATATAAACACTGAATATTTTCAACAAAATACAGGCAAGGGTTGATTTAGAACAGTTCATTTAGTGATGGTTCAAAGTTACTCTGAAAAAGCCCTGAAAAAAGAGACTTATGACCATTTTTCACACTTACGACTGCTGCAGCGTCCCCAGAGTCAAGATCAACATTCAGATGCTTGGCAATTGGTTCATATTTATGACAGTATGGGGTCACCTTTTGTGATCTCCTGACAAACTATCTTGTCAGTGATCCTCTGCAATGGTTTACTTAATGACTGTGGCAAGAAGGGTCATAAAATGGAGCAAAGCTCACATAAACGAATGTCTCACTTATTTATTTATTTATTTATTTATAAAATTTATATAACCGCACCCTCTCCCCGAAGGGACCCGGGGCGGTGCACAGGAAATTTAAAACAACACAAATACAAAGTATAAATAATTAAAATCGAATTAAATAGTTTATCCCTGTGCTAAAATTTAAATAGTTAAGACATAATCCCTTACAAACCCAATTAACAATTTATAATACAGACTGCAGACTAGGTAAATAACTTAGGCCAAACCGGCCTGATGGAACAGGAGTGTCTTTAATTTCTGGCGGAAGGTGCGGAGGTCCGTGGTTGTTCTGAGGTCGGGGGGTAGGTCGTTCCAGAGCAACAGAAATATTGGGGCTCCGTTTAGGTCGTAAGTCAAGGACTGCCTATATCTCAGACTTCCCTTTGTTCATTCCCCCCACTTTCTTGTACTGGAGTCTCCTGGGTATCTGGAATCTGCATCACAATTTGGCTTAATCAACCATGTTACCACATTTCCTCTACGGCATGGATGGCAAACCTTTTCAGCACCGATTGCTGAAAAGGGAGTGCCCATGTGAACTTGTTGGGGCCGCAACCTAGAAGAGGAGCTGCCCAGGGGCATGTGTGTGCTAGAAAATGAAGTTCCTGCTTCCGGCACGTGCATGCCGGAAGACCAGCTAGTCTTCCGGTTACTGATGTGCAGGAACACACAACGAACAGCTGGCCAGCGTGCATGCTCATGCTGGAAAATGGAAGACCAGCTCTTCCGGTTTCCAGCACTGCTGCACGCACCAAGGTCAGCTGATTGTTGCACGTGGATGCGTGCCAGAAACCCAGAAGAGGAACGGGCACCGACGCGCATGCCGAGTGACATGACTCCATATGCCACTTCGGTCACGCATGTCATAGGTTCACCATCATGGCTTTAAGGGCTTTGAAACCATCCTGCTCTGATCCCAAATCTTCAGTTTTGAACCTGTTTCTCCCAAGTTCTGGCATTCTGCTTTGCCCATTTTAACACTGTCATGCATGTCACACATCTTTATCTGGCAAAACAAAACAGATCTCCCTGGTACATCTGCAATATTTGGGAAAGCCTTCAGGTGAGAAGAGATTTGAATAGGATAATTAACCTCGATAGTAATTTCTTCCAACTGAGCCAGTTGGAAAGACAAATTCACTTTTCATAGAATTCTGGGATTTCATGGGCTGGAAACAGTCTATGATATATTCACGGGCGCAATATTTTCTCAACCCTTTCAAAAACAGGAAGGATTATAAGAATCTGCTAACAGGTATTTTATTAATTTATGTCTGGGAATGTTGTGACCCACTAGCAGCCAGCAGAGCGGGCAGCAGATTCAGACAGTGAGGAGGTTGGGGAGGAACCTGGGCCAGTCCTGGAGTCTGGGAAAGGCTCTGATGAGGGCTCTGTGTCGGAGGCAGAGAGGGGGCCAGAGCCATCTGTCAGTTTTCAGCTGCCTTTAGAGTCAGACATTAGTGAGGCAGATGAACAGGTGGAGCCTGTTCCCAGTGTGCGCATGTGCAGAGCTGCCAGACGAAGGGAGCAGCTAAGGACTTGGGAGTAAGGCCACAAGTGGACAATGAATGGCCCCTCCCATAGGGAATAAAATAGGGGCGAAAGGGGAGTGGAGTTTGCAGGAGACAATTAGTTCACTTGATTGGTTCGTGACTTTCCGAGACTCCTTGCCAATTTTTGCAGATATCAGCCTGTCAGCTCTCCAAGCCAGATAAGGTCTGTGACTGTAAATCCGCCCTTGAAAAACTTTGCGGGATGTGAATGAGAATTCACAGTAAAAGGAGTTTTTGTCAGGACAAGGAGTTTGCTTCAGGCTCTCGGGAAGCCTCGGTTAGAACAGGGAAACACGCCTATCATTTATATAAAGGAAAGATGGAGATAAATTCACTGTTTGTAAGTTTGAATGGCAGAGGTTAAATCTGATGGAACAACAACAACAAAATGCTTCTTACTTCACCTGTTATCCATAGCAACCAACCATGTGCCTTCAAAGAGCTCAGAAGGAGAAAGTATCAAGTCCGTTTAATGTTGTTGGTTTCTTTTATCTCTTGTTTGAAGGGTATCCCCAGTCTTGAAGTAGTTTTCAATCTTCAGGAATGTAGTCCTTAATACATTTGCCCCACAGGTGGTATTCAGTAGGTTCTGACCAGTTCTGGAGAACCAGCAGCAAAATTTTTGAGTAGGTTGGAGAACCAGTAAATACCACCTCTGGCTGGCCCCCACCCCCATCTATTCTCGGTCTCCCGAGTCCCAGTTGATCGGGAGGAAATGGGGATTTTGCAGTAACCTTCCCCTATCACGCCCATCAAGCCACACCCACCAAGCCACGGCCACAAAACCGGTAGTAAAAATTTTTGAATCCCACCACTGATCTCCCCTCTATACATTTTCTGACCCTCTGAAGTCAGCTGCCATTTTTAGGTACTTGGTGGAGACATAGTTTTCCGATATTGGTTGTAAATTGCCTCCCAACCAGTTTTATTGCCATTGGATGATTCTTTCATCTAATATTTTTGTTTGCTGTGACTACTTCTTATAGTCCATTTTCTACAAGCCATGCATGATTTTATGTCTCTTAATCATCTCTCCCTTAGTCATACATTTTTCTTAATCTAACAATCCCACATTGAAACATTCTAACCATTTTCTGGAAGCAAAATCCTAAGATTCATTCTTTCTTTCTTTCTTTCTTTCTTTCTTTCTTTCTTTCTTTCTTTCTTTCTTTCTTTCTTTTTTTCCTTCTTTCTATCTTTCTATCTTTCTTTATTTCTTTCTTTATTTCTTTCTATCTTTCTTTCTATCTTTCCTTCCTTCCTTCCTTTTTTCTTTTCTTTCTTATCTGTATATTTATCCATCTATCTAATCTATCTATCTCCAGGTCTGTCCGTCCGTCCGTCCGTCCGTCCATCCGTCCATCCATCCATCCATCCAGTGTCTAATCTTGCAGGCTGAGGTGGGAACATTTCAATTAATTTTAACCTGCCATCTTTTGTTCTTACATTCAATAATGTATATTATATTACAAGTTGGGTCAAGGAGAACAACTTATTATCTCAATATTATAGCTTATAATAAGTTTTAGATAGACTTAATGCATGATATCACCTTTAATTTATTTCCATATGAGATGTAGTTTCATCTCTCTCTCCCTCTCCCTCTCCACCTAGCTACCTACCTCTCACATCTCTAAGTTAAAGGTAAAGTTTTCCCCGCCCATGTGTGCTAGCCATTTCCAGTTCTAGGGGCGGTGCTCATCTCTGTTTCAAAGCCGAAGAGCCACCACTCTCCGAAGACATCTCCATGTCATGTGGCCAGCATGACTAAACGTCGAAAGCACATGGAGCTCTGCTATCTTCCCACCAAAGTGATCCCTATTTTTCTTCTTGCATTTTTTAATGTGCTTTCAAACTGCTAGGTTGGCAGAAGTGGAACAAATAATGGGAGTTCACTCCATTATGTGGCACTCAGGATTCGAACCACTGAACAGCCGACCTTCTGAGCTCAGCATTTTAGCCACTGAGTCACCATGTCCTTTCTCACATCTCTACTTTTGCTTAAATATACCTCTTTCTAATGAATATCATTTCTACTTATAGTAGTTTTACGAAAACCCTGGAGGTGGTATTCAGCCAGTTCTGACCAATTTGGGAGAACCAGTAGCAGAAATTTTGAGTAGTTTAGAGAACTAGCAAATATGTTGGCTGCCTCCAAGCTGGTCTTCTTTTGTTGCCCTGAACAGGAGAACAGAGCTGGAAAGCAGGTTAGTGGGATGGGGAGGGAATGTAGATTTTGCAGTAACCTTCCTCCAATAGTGGGGATGGAATGGGGATTTTGCTATATCCTTCCCCTGCCATGCTCACCAAGCCACGCTCACCAAGCCATGCCAAACCCACAGAACCGGTAGTAAAAAAATTTGAATCCCACTACTAGAACCCTTTACAAGTTAAACTGATGGAGTGGTCAGCATTTAACCTTCCACAAAGGAAAAAAAAACATTATACAAATTAAAATACTCATCCATTCTCCAGTGCTTGACGTGTTGGTCAACATACTGTACAAGAACCATTGTCATCGTTCTTTTATTAGTTGTATTTTTACTCAGTGCACATAAACAGATATAATGAAATATTGCCAGGGCTCAAAATAAGTAGGATGTGAACTAGCTACTTGGGTGTGAAGTGTACCTACTTCAATGTTATAGGGTAGTAAACACTCATAACCCTCGAGCTTCAGAGCTATAGATTTATGTGGCATGAAATATCATTTCTGATGATACCTGGTATTCAAATAACTTTCACGTTTTCTCGACAGGCCTCCTGCTCATTTCCTCAGATAAGGATTTGGGGAACAATTAGTCAAAGTGGTTGTGTCAGCTCACCTCAGCATCTGTAAGGGGAATAAAGGATACCCACCACGAGACCTCCTTAAAGTAAGAGGGCTGCTTTAAAATCTGTTTTGCGAGTTGGCGAATGGTTTTCCACCACAGCTTAAAAATCATAGTGGGGAAAAAAAAAGTAATTTCAGATGATTTCAAAGATTTCCGGAGAATTAACTATTTAAAATGGCTCAGCGTCAAATCGGTCCCTTTGACATAATTATGTTTCTGTGTAATATTACATTGCTTTCTTACCAAGCAATTCCCTTACCATATGGACTTTTCTTCCCTGCCTTTATTTGGGCAGAGAGTGAATAGCAACTTCCTTGTGAGTGCTGACTGCATAAAATTCTCTCCGTTGCAAGAAAATAGGACTTTTCTATTCAGCATTATTCTGATGGAAAGCTCGACATGGAGTAAGTAGCACTGTCGTGAAAGTCTATAGAGATTCTCAGTCATCCAGGTCATGGTTGTCTCAAAGGTGCTTTTTCAGGAGGCAACTAGACTTTCTTGATCAGAAGGTCGGCAGTTGGTGGTTCGAATCCCCAACGCTGCATAATGGAGTGAGCTCCCGTTACTATAGTTCAAAAGCACATAAAAATGCAAGTAGAAAAATAGGAACCACCTTTGGTGGGAAGCTAACAGCGTCCCGTGCACCTTTGGCATTTAGTGATGCCAGCCATATGACCACAGAGACATCTTCAGGCAGTGCTGGCTCTTTGGCTTTGTAATGGAGATGAACACTGCCCCCTAGAGTCGGGAATGACTAGTACATATGCGTGAGGAGAACCTTTACCTAAACAAATAATTAAGAAGAAGAACGGATAACTACCAATATTATGCAACAAAAAGTGATGCACTAGAGTTGAAGCAAATTTCTGAAGAACAGAATTTCCTCTTGGTGAATTTTGCTTGAACTTAATGGGAAAACAACATCTGCAGTAGCACAATTGTGGGTATTTGAGTCATAAATCTATCCTTGAAAATGTTTCTTCAGTCACTTTCCATTTTTGCTCTGTATTTACTAGCTTTCTTTTTTTTAAAATGTTTCCTTTCCACAGCCCAAGAGATCAAGTGCATTAAGCTCATGTTTTGTATTGTAAGCTCATTAAAGCCAGTTAAGTTATAAACCAGCAATTTCTGGCTTGATATGCTGACAGTGTAACTTATGCAAAAGATTTGCTTTACTGAATGTGTGTTTTAAGTATGTAAGTAATTTTTTTTCCGTCTCTACAGGTGGCTTTTATTTATTTATTTATTTTTGCAATTCTCCTCCACTTCTTCTGCCCCCCCTCCATTAAGGAACGGTGGGATTCAAAGCCTAGCTTATGCCAAAAATAAAAATAAAAAGATTGTAGAAGGTGTCGCATTCTTTCAAATGGGCGATTGATTAAATTCTGAAATAACTGAGCCCATTGAGAAGGTCACTATGAACTTGCTACACCTTATGTTTAAATAACTAACATACAGTAGGACAGATTACAAGCCCAGAGTAATTAGTGTTACAATGAGCCAGCAGTGTGTAGTGGCAACCAAAAAAGCCAATGAAATCCAAAAATGCATTAACAGAGGGATATAATCAAGATCAAGTGAGGTACTAATACCACTCTATAAAGTCTTAGTAAGACCACACCTAGAGTACTGCATCCAGTTTTGGTCACCACACTATAAAAATATGTTGTCAGTCTAGAAAAAATGCAGAAAAGAGCAACCAGGATGATGAGGGGACTGGAGCCTAAAACATATGAAGAACTGTTACACGAACTGGGCATGGCTAGTCTAGTGAAGAGAAGGACCAGGGGAGACATGATAGTAGTGTTCCAATATTTTAGGGGCTGCCACAGAAAGGAAGGGGTCAAGCTATTTTCCAAGGAACCTGAAGGCCAGACAAGGAACAATGGATGGGAACTGACGAAGGAGAGATTCAACCTAGAAATAAGGAGACATTTTCTGACAGTGAGAACAATCAACCAATGGAACAGAAGTTGCCTTTGGAAGTTGTGGGAGCTTCATCACTGGAAGCTTTCAAGAAGAGACTGCACAGCCATTTGTCAGAAATGGTGTATGGTCTCCTCCTACCTCAGGGGTTAGAGAATGTTAATTTTAAAATGGGGATTTTAGTACAGGGACAGTTGATTTAATTTGTTTTTATTGTATTTATTTATGTATATATTTTATGCTGTTTTAATTTTCCCTGTGCACCGCTCCGAGTCCCCCTGGGGAGAGGACGCGGTATAGAAAAATAAAATCTATCTATCTATCTATCTAGCTTGGGTGGTGGGGTTGGACTAGATGACCTTCAAGGTCCCTTCCAACTCTGCCAATCTAATCTAATCTAATCTAATCTAATCAATAGTCATTGCAGCTCTTTTAACCAAAGATATCCTTGTTGAGATGGACAGTTATCAAAATCAAATAAATAAATCAAACAAACAGCAAACTAGAAAAAGACATACCATAATTTTCGGAGTATAAGACTCTCTGAAGTATAAGACGCACCTAGATTTTGGGGAGGAAAAGAAGGGAAAATATCTGCCTCTGCCTCCCAGCAATTTGCCTCCTTGCAACAAACAGTACAGACAACATACACTGTTTGCAGTGTTATATTTCAGACTATACTTCTACAGATGCTGTTAAAATTGATGTGGCTTTCTGGAAGTATACATTATTCTCTGCTATTTAAGAGAAAAGCACTTTTTAAAACAATAGCACGGGGCCTCTTCAGATCAAGCATTTATTTTAAAAAGCTTCTTCATTTTGTTAAGTTGTCTAGAATAATAATAAAGCAATCTTTAAAAAATAAGTCTAATAATTTGAACCTTCTATAGGCATTTATAATTGTTGACTTACCTCCTTGCAGAAAACAGCCTGATTAGCACAAGAAGAAAAAAATCTGCCTCCCAGCAATTTGCCTCCTGGATCAAAAAGCAAGTTTCACTTTCAATTTCTCCCGATCATCAGCTGTTACAGGCTGCAGGGATTGCTATAGTTTATTGAAGCCTCCGCAAGGCCCCATTTGCTGCAAAGAGATAAATTAGTGGGAGGTAGAGGCCAAAGGCTTAGGGTTGGGGTCAGTGGGTGGGTGGGTGGGGCTACATTCAGTGTATAAGATGCACCCAAATTTTCAACCTCTTTTAAGGGGGAAAGGTGCGTCTTATAGTCTGAAAAATAGGGTAACTACTTTAAGTAGTTGTAAAGAGATATGTTCATGTCTCTGTGAAATCTGAAGCATCTTTTTGCCTTCAAATCCAAACTGCTGCCCAGCTTTACAAGTTAGATGCTTTAGCATCTGAGAAAGACTTTTTTAGATTTCTCCAGCGCTCTGCAGAAGCTGGAATATTTCAGGAGAAGCCTATCCAGCTTAGTGTTCTCTACACAACATTCTCTAGGATTTCAAGTAGAGATTTTGCTCACTTGACAAGCCACCTGAACACGAAGTCCTTTTTTTTTCAGTGAGTCAGGAAGAGTTTAGCAATACTTGCCCATGTTTCAAACACATTTCCATTTATGGAAACTACCAATCTTCCATGCCAACCTCTTTATATACAAGTCTTCAAACCTTCTCCAGTTGTTTCCAATTTTCCCAACAACTGTTGTTGCTTTAACATTCTATGCGTCTTCTCTTAAAGTTAAAGTTAACACTTAAAGTTAAACCGACTAAAGAAGAAGAAGAAGAAGAAGGGCTCCAAAATGATAGGAAAGAACTTACAAATAATGAACTGCAAAGAGAAATCCATACCAATTGGATTAAGTATATGTTCAGAAGAATTATGCCACAAATGGCAGAAGACATGGTATTGTTTTATTACTGGAAAGATAGAGGCTGATAGATAAAAGGTTAACTTAAAACCAGTTGGGATTAGGGAAATTTGGTGATAATAGACATACTTAGATAAGTAATTGAAAGTGATAATAAATGTATACATATGCATAGTTATAAGTTGTAATTGGAAATGAATATTGAATAGCATTTATTAAAGGAGATGAGTAAATATTATTGATGTTTGGTTAAAATAGGTTACAGGGAATAATGATTTTGGAGGATAGTAGAATTAATAAATACGATGTCAATATGTGGCTATGTTCTAAGGTTTTTTTGGTATGTTTTAAAATGAAGGACGTGTAATACAATTATAATTAATTAAGTGAGAATGGAGGCATGAAAAAGAAAATGTTTATAAATATATTTGATGTGCTGTACTTGAAATAATATGAAATATTATGAACCTTGGATGAATATCGAAGAGATGTATGAAAATATTTTGTAATCAGCAGATACACTTTCTATAGCATGGAAGATGAAGGATCTTTGTGTTGTGTCTAAAAATAAAATAAATAAATAAAATCTATATAAATAAAAATGTAACAAGAGTTTGTTCAAAACCGCTAATCTCCGAAAGTACTGCACCGATTACTTCCAAATTTTCACACAATGCTCCTTTGAAATAGAGCACCAATGATATATATATATATATATAGATTGTGTAGGCGTCACACCTACACACGCAATGGAAATGTAAAAAATTGTTAAAAAGGTAGGTCCTTTTATGTCCTTTATGACATAAAATATTCTGTCCATAAGATTCAAGAAGAAATACAGTAGGTAGGTAGGTAGGCAGCTATAGGGATAGAGAGAATGAGGGAGAAATGCAGTAGGTAGGTAGGTAGGTAGAGGGATAGAGAAGGAGAGGGAGAAATACAGTAGGTAGGTAGGTAGGTAGGTAGGTAGGTAGGTAGGTAGGTAGGTAGGTAGGTGGAGAGAGAGGGAGAAATACAGTAGGTAGGAAGGTTGGGGGTTATATGGTGGTTGTGTGTACGTGTTTATGTGTGCAGGTGTAGATCTACACACAGATTGGTTGGCCATTTAACCAAACCGGGCCAAAGCAATGCGTGGCCGGGAACAGCTAGTTTATAATTTTAAAAAAACATTCTATGCTTCTTCTCGTGGTGCTTTCTCTCTGGATTAGCCTTTCATTTTTTTCCCACTGAAGCTGAGAAGTCAGCTAACAAGAGCTCAGGGCCACACTTTAGCTCAGGAGGAAGAGCACAGAGAGGCTTATGTTTTGCCAAGGAGTTTTGTTTTCAAAACTTTTCACACTCGCATCTACACTTCTGTTGATATAGATTGATTGAAACAATCCAATTTAACTTTTGGGTTTTTTTTTCCTTTTTTTGCTGCTGCTTCTGGTCCACTGTTTATTTATTTGATTTATTCGATTTTTACAGCCACCCACGTCATGTGGGCAGCACACAGCAATAGAAAAGAACAGCAGCATTGAGAATTGGATCCCACCGATGGTCTATTGCCGAAGAATTGATGCTTTCCGATTTGTGGTGCTGAAGAAGCCCCTCAGAAGCCCCTTGGAAGTCAGATTCACTGAACAACCTGGTTACTGACTTATCAACTGCAGGGATCCCACTTAACAACTATGTCAAGAAAGATCAAGGGTATCCATGGCTATCATTACAGATGCCAAAGGACACCCTCCGGGTTGGAGAGATAGGCAGGATATCTCTCAATGCCATTTGCAGGGAATAATAAGCAGGTGAAGACATCTGCTTGGAAAGACCCTGAAGCAAATGGGGAGGCGCTGTGTGAGACAGAAGGCTGGACTGGATGGGCTGTGGCCTGTTCCAGCAAGGCTGTTCTTATGTTCTAAGATCATCAAATGGAGAAAAGCTCTCTTACCAAATGCCTCACTGAACAACAGAAATTTGCAACCACATTGTGGTTGTAAGTTGAGGACTCCCTGCAGTAGTTATAGACATGGGTGGTATTCACTCACCTTCCTCATCGCTTCACAAATGTGAGCGTCCGCACATGCATTAAGTCTTTTGCACATGTGCTTTTGGTGAAAAAAAAGGCCTAAATGGGATGCCGTAGAGACGGGGTGGGTGGGTGGAGCCACCTGAAATTTCCGCTACCAGTTTGGGCGAAAGGGTCTGAAACGGCTGAATACTACCTCTGGTTATAGACAATAGAACATAAATAGAGGGATAGAATCAAGATCACGTGAAGTGTTAATACCACTTTATAATGCCTTGGTAAGGCCACACTTGGAAGACTGCATTCAGTTTTGATCGCCACGATGTAGAAAAGATGTGGAGACTCTAGAAAGAGTGTAGAGAAGAGCAACAAAGATGATTAAGGGACTAGAGACTAAAATATATGAAGAACGGTTGCAGGAACTGCGTATGTCTAGTTTAATGAAAAGAAGGACCAAGGGAGGCATGATAGCAGTCTTCCAATATCTCAGGGGTTGCCACAAAGAAGAGGGAGTCAAACTATTCTCCAAGGCACCTGAGGGCAGAACAAGAAGCAATGGGTGGAAACTAATCAAGGAGAGAAGCAACTTAGAACTGAGGAGGAATTTCCTGACAGTGAGAACAATTAATCAGTGGAACAGTTTGCCTCCAGAAGTTGTGAATGCACCAACAACGGATGTCTTTAAGAAGTTGTTGGATAGCCATTTGTCTGAAATGGTATAGGGCTTCCTGCCTAGGCAGGGGGTTGGACTAGATGACCTCCAAGGTCCTTTCCAACTCTGCTATTGTATTGTATAGGAAGCACTTGCATATCACTTTTATGCTTGTCCTTACAGAATAAAACATCTCCCCAACTTTTACACAGAGAGAGAAAAGAAAATTATCCATCCAGGGTCCAATGCTTTTGTCTCTCTCTTAAGTCTGGGTCAACCTAATTGGGTGAAGTATTTTTTTAAAAAAAAAATATATAGAACCAGTGATTGGTCTTTTGCTGTCTTCCTGGTAGGATCAAGCTAGATAAGTGCTAAGCTTCGGCGAGAATTTATGCCCTGTAAATAAATCTGCTTTCTGCTGCAGTTACAGTAGTAGCCAAATTTGTGGAAACCTTTTGGTAAAAGTGCATTTTTGAGGTTTGATGGCTAATAAGACCTCTTGTTTTTGGAGTGGTGTCATAAAATTAAATATCGGTGGAAAAATAATTTAGTCAAGAACTTAAGGCAATCACTTTTATGGAGGATTTGCTATTAGAATAGCAGTTATAATAAAGAAGAAAAGTGAAACACACAGAAAAAAATGAGATATACAAAAATTACATCTGACAAATGTCCTCCTATCAGCTTCAATAGATGACATCAATAACTGATTGGCTCATTGCCAAAACAAGATGACCCGTCATTGGCTCTCTAAACACTCATGCTCATTGGCTACAATGAGATGAAGGGAAGCTACCTGATAACAACCTAAGCAAGTTGTGCAGCCTTTTTCTGGTTATTTGGCTATACCTTTTTATAGAATGTAGATAATTGAACAAACCATGTTGCCTTACATTCTTGATTAAATTATCTTTACATTGATGTATAATTTTACAGTGCTACCATATTTTTTGGAGTATAAGACGCACCTTTTTTCCTCTGAAAAAAGGCTGAAAATCTGGATGCGTCTTATACATCAAATACATCATTTTTTTGCCTCCTGAAGCCCCGCCCCCTTCACCAAAATGGCTGTGGATAGCCTTATAGAAGCTTTTACAGAGCTCCTGGGGGGCTGGGGAGGGCAGAAATGAGCAAAAAATGGGCCACCCCCCCCCAGCTTCCAGCAGCACTATAAGCCTCCATAAAGCTATGCATGCAATTTTTTTGACAAAAAACAGCCTGTTTATGTGGAAAATAACATAAAAATAACACTCTGCAAGCCCCCACCCCCCAATGGCTATTCATGCCTTTTATTTGGATTAAAACGGGCCCATTTACATGAAAAACGGGCCATTTTGGGGAGGTTTGCAGAGTGCAAAAAAAATATTTTTCCTTTTGGAAAGCTCTTTAACTGATTGATGAGAATTACGTGGATCAAATGCTGTGCCAGCAGGAACAAAATTAGGTGCTGCAGGTTATCAGTGATTTCCTTCTCCAGCACATGGATAAGTATACCTGGAAACATCTACCTACCTACCTACCTACCTACCTACCTACCCTCTCTCTTTCCCTACCTACCTACCGTATTTCTTTCTCTATCTATCTATCTATCTATCTATCTATCTATCTATCTATCTATCTATCTATCTATCTATCTATCTATCTATCTATCTATCTATCTATCTACCTACCTACTTTTTTATAATTTGCCTCTTCAAAACTTTGGTGTGTCTTATACTTTCGTGCGCCTTATACTCCGAAAAATACGGTAACAAGTAGTGTTATTAGCCATCAAGCCTCAAAAATACTGTACGCTTTTCCCAAAAGATTTCCAGAATTTTGGCCACTACCATGTTTTACTACCACTTTACTAATTCTTGCTCGTGTAAAATGCCTCCTGGTGTGCTTGGTCTCCAGAGGGAATTGGTTCAATTGGATTCTTGACACTGACAGCTCTCTTCTGTCAGCAAATCCCCTCTTATACACCTGCTGATCAGCCTGAACTGACCTACATCTCTTCTTCGTATGATGCCCTTGATATTCATTTTCCCTCCAGGCCTAATTGGCTATATGACTTTCAGGCTTTCCTTTTTTTTTAAGCATGTAATTTTCAAACCCTTGCTGGCCTTAAGGACAGTAAGAGGCCGGTACTCACAGAATGTTAATTTATTGGGACATCGCTCCCGTAGACTGAAAAGGATCACTGCAAAATAGCAATAGCATTTAGATGTATATGCCACTCCATGGTGCTTTATAATCAGGGGTGGATTCCTGCCAGTTCTAACCTCTTCTATAGAAGAGGTTCCACAAATCTACAGTGCCATTTAGAAACGGTTTCAGCTCCCTCCCCCCGCCTGTCTTCACATCAAGATGAAGAGTGAGAGGAGGAATTCCCTGGGGTTTTTTTTCTAAAGGGTTAGGGGTGCAAGGATTTTGTAACTTGACAGATTTAAGACTTGCGTACTTCAAATGCCAGAGTTTCTGAGCCAACATTTTGGTTGCTAAGCAAGAGCGTTGTTAAGATGCTTCGTTTCACCACATTTTACAAGTGGGCCATGCCCACCCAGTCACATGACTGCCAAGCCACTCCTACTCAGTCACATGGCTGTCAAGCCACTCCCACCTGGTCACATGGCCAGGAAGCCACTTCCACAAAGCAGGCCACACCTATGGAAGAGGTTCTAAAATATTTTGAAACCCAGCACTGTTTATCGCGCACTCTGGTTGGTTTACGATGTAAGCCTTATTTGCATATTGGCCCCCAACAATCTGGGTCCTCGTTTTATCAACCTCAGAAGGATGGAAGGCTGAGTCAACTTTGAGCCCAGTCAGGATCAAGCTCCAGGAATACAGCAATGCAAAATAAGAGCAAAATTTAGAACTCGACCCCGCCCGTGAGCTATCGCTGAAGAATCGATGCTCTCAAATTGTATTGCTTGAGAAGACTTTTTTGAAGCCCTTAGATGGCAAAGAGATCAAATCCATCAAACCATCCTAAAGGAAATCAACTCTGACTCGTCTGTGGAAGGACAGATACTGAATCTGAAGTTCAAGTCCTTAATGAGAAGACAAACTAGTGGTGAGATTAAGCCTTCGGAAGAAGCGGTTGTTAACTTTCTGAGCAGTTTGGCGAACTACTTGTTGGAAGAAATCCTTAGGGCAGAGAACCAGTTGTTAAATTATTTGAATCTCACCACTGAGTAACTCATTATAGAATATTCTCTTGTTAGAAAAGATTGAAGGCCAAAGGAGAAGAAGGCAAAAGGGGGTGAGATGGTTAGATAGTGTCATCTTCGTATGATGTTCTTGATATTCATTTTCCCTCCAGGCCTAATTGGCCACATGACCTTTAAACCTTGCTTTTTTAACATAACAATTTCTGCAGCCTTGCTGCTCCAAAGGGCATTAAGAGGCCGATACTCACAGAAGGTTAATTTATTGGGACATCATTTTATAGACTGAAAAGGGTCACTACAAAATAGCATTTAGACTTGTATATACCACTCCATGGTGATTTATAACACTCTATGGGTAGTATAATGTTTACCATGTAAGCATTATTTGCATATTGGCCCCCAACAAACCAGGTCCTCATTTTGCTGGAAGGGTGGAAAGGCTGAGCTCAGTCAGGATCAAACTCTAGGCTGTTGGCAGATTTTGCCTGCAATGCTGCATTCTAACCACTGCACCACCATTCATCATCATCATTTAACGACCCATAATCACTTGTGGTGGTGGAGGCTGGGCAATTGAATGGAGCTAACAGTGTTTAATGGCCAGGCTAACAGTGTTTAATTTCAAGGTGTTGGTTATCATCTTTAAAGCGCTCCATGGCACAGGACCTAGTTATTTGCGGGATCGTATCCTGCCCCATACATCCCTTCGGCCGATTCGCTCTCACAGAGAGGGACTTCTCTGGGTGCCGTCCACCAGGCAATGCCAGCGGGCGACGCCCAGGGGACGGGCCTTCTCTGTGATGGGCCCGACCCTCTGGAACGACCTTCCCCCTGACATTAGAATGACCATGGACCTCCGCTCCTTCCGCCAGAAACTCAAAACCCACCTGTTTCAACTAGCCGGCCTGGGCTAATTCCATGCTTCCCGCCTCAGTTTGTAATTTTAAATTATGTTATTAGGTTTTAAGGTTAAGTTTTTAATTTTTATAAATTTGTACAGGGGATTATTTAATTCGATTTTAGTTTATATGTATTGTTGATTGTCATAATTTTAATTTTTTACCTGTACACCGCCCCAAGTCCCTTCGGGGAGAGGGGGCGGTCTAGAAATCAAATAAAGTAAAGTAAGTAATTAAGGTGCCTTTCCTGTTGCCAATGCAGAGTTTTTGTTCAACAGATATATTCACATTGTGCCCAGAGAAAGAAATACCTGCCTCTACCTAGGCTTGAACTGACAAGTCATGATTGTGAGTCTAGAGCTCCACCTCTAGGCCACTGCACCACATCAACCACTGCACCACCACTGCCACTGCAAAATTTATCCACAACGGCACTCTACACACTTACTACTCTTAACTTGTTTGTCCCAACCTTCTACACCCACTTACATTTCGAAAAGAGGAGCCACTTATGAAGCCCACAACCTTAAGTGGTGCCAAGTGTTTTGAGCTGGAAATGCTTTGGGTTCAATCAATATAGATTGAACTCGTGTTTTGATTCTCAGCAGCATTTCAATTCTTCGCCTCATCTTAAACTGGAACAGCTTTAAAACAACTGTTCCCACTATGGCATAGCCTGTCTAAAATACCGTTCATCCTAAACATGTATATTTAAGGATATATTTTTTTCTTAACTCGAGGGGTTTTGATCTGGGTAAGCATTTTCTAAGATTCTTCCCCTCCTCCTTACTTGATTTTCATTTTCGTGGTTCTCATAAAGATGATTTTTCCCTCTAACAATATTATATTTGCTATTTTTTCTCATCCATATGCAAGATGATTTTTCTACTTGTTCCTCGCTCTTGAATCACAAGGAGAAACTTTGAATAAACAAATAAACCTGATTATGTGGTTTTTATAAAAAAAACATCTTAATTGATAGAACAGGAATTAGACTGGGTGGTATTCTTTTCAATAAATTTTCTTCATCCTTCCTGTGGAAGATGCTTAGTGGTGTTTTAAAGTGGAAGACTTTGACAGCTATATTTATCTCTCTCTGTGTGTGTTTTGCGTTTGGAAATACTGCAGTATTGGAATTATATGGATAGATTCTCCCTTTTTTTAAAGAAAGGCATTGCATTGCCAACTACTCAAGACACAAGTCTGTAAATACAATTCTGAATTCAGAGATACAGATGAGAATTCATGCTTTCAGGCTGATTGCTGTTGTATGTTCAACAGTCTGTTGGTAAACAAATACAGCTAGCAGCTTCTGTGTTAAACAATTCCTTCTAGAACACAGGTGTCAAAGAGGAAAGGCCAGTGGTGAAATGCAAATATTTTTACTACCAGTTCTTGGTGGGAGTGACAGGGGAAGGATACTGCAAAATCTCCATTTCCACCCTATTCTGGGGCCAGCTAGAGGTGGTATTTCCCAGTTCTCCAAAGAAAAAAAGGAAGGAAGGAAGGAAGGAAGGAAGGAAGGAGGGAGGGAGGGAGGGAGGGAAGGAAGGAAGGAAGGAAGGAAGGAAGGAAGGAAGGAAGGAAGAGGGAAGGGAAAGAAGAAGAAAGGAAAGAAAAAAGGAAGCAGTGGGAAGGAAGGAAGGGAGGGAGGGAGGGAGGGAGGGAGGGAGGGAAGAAGGAAGGAAGGAAGGAAGGCCTTGTAATGGACATAGTCCAAAAGAAACCAAAGAAACCTAATAACTTTAAAAACATCAGGTGATTTCCCCTCCCCCCCAATCTTTCAAATATATATTGCAAGAAAGCCAAGGCCGAAGTCTGATGATGATGGGGGTGATCCCATCGAAACGTTGCAAAAACACCTTTAATTTTACACGGGAAAAGACCCGAATAAACCAAAATCTACATACCTATACCCGTGAAAATCTACGAAAACAAATATATATATATATATATATATATATATATATATATATATATGTTTTCTGAGGTTTTCGCGGGTGTTTGTATGTAGGTCTTTGGTTGTTCGGGTTTTCTCCCGCGTAGAATTGGAAGTATCTTCACGACGTTTCGATGAAATCTCATTGATCATCTTCAGGCTCAATTCAGGCTCATTCATCATCTTCATTCACCAGCCTGAAGATGATGAATGAGATTTCATCGAAACGTCGTGAAGATACTTCCAATTCTACACGGGAGAAAATATATATATATATGTTTTCTGAGGTTTTCGCGGGTGTTTGTATGTAGGTCTTTGGTTGTTCGGGTTTTCTCCTGCGTAGAATTGGAAGTATCTTCACGACGTTTCGATGAAATCTCATTCATCATCTTCAGGCTGGTGCTTCCGGCTTGGTGCTTCCAGGAGCAATGTGAGATCTCAGCCGGTTCCTCTTTTTAACTGCCAGTGGGGGTGTGACCTGATTGGGTGGGAGCTTGGCTGCATTCTGATTGGGTGGAGGTGTGTTCTGATTGGTAGGGGGAGCACAGCCAAACCCCCTACCAATCAGAATACACCTCCACCCAATATATATATATATATATACGAAATCTACGAAAACAAATATATTATATATATATATATAATTTTGCAGAGCATGCATATAAAAACCTGAATACAACACAGATGCCTTTCGTGCATGAAACAGTTAATATAAGTGGGACATTGAAGAAATAAATATGGGGTAAGTTTCCAAGAAACTGGGAGTTATTTGAGGAATCAGCCATCCTGACTCCTTAAAGTTGCTAATGAGCCTTGGAAGCAATATAGTGTCTTTCACCATGTTGACAGGTTATTATTATCAAAGTTAGCTGAGATCTTACAACTTTAACACGAGTGCTTAAAATGAGAATAAGATGACATTGGCCACATGGCAGGGCAGTCAAACATGTCTCAGTCAAAGCCGCAGTGTTGGCATCTTAGGTAGTCCAGCGAAAGAACTGCAGTTGTCTGATAGCTGCCAAACTTTGCTAGAAGATGAATGCCAGTGTTTGAAGTTGTTCTTTCGGGATCTCGAAAGAGAGCTGCAGCTCACAATTCCAATATTTACAGACCCAGAAACAAAAGTGAAAAGTTCTCACAGTAATATGGACACATGCACAGTTGTCGGAGTACCTTTACAGTATGGAATCTGTACATTAGCCATTGCTCCTCCTGATAAATTGTGAAGATTGTGACTGGACAGGCCCACATGTGAGCCTTTTTCCACTGGCCAAGGAACTAACCCTGTAATCTAAATATGTAATAGCAGAGGGTTTGTCCTTACCCCTCCGATATCTTCACCCAGTAGAAGTGAATTCCTTTCACTCACAATTCTGCAAAGCTTAGCAAACAGTCTTTCAGAGGAATATTTATCAACATGAACCTTATCTCGTTTGGTGAGCTGCCAAATAACTAGTTTCCAAATGCAGGGCAAGGCCAAACTTGGCACAGAGTCTCTTATAGTCACAAACAGAACTTTCCACGCTTGACATGACCGAAAGAATAAATTGTTTCCTGCAAAAGCCCACTCCCCGCTCGCTCCTCTTTTGTTTCCTATGGGAGGGGCCAATCACCTCCAAGGTGTGGCTTTACTCCTAAGTCGACCCTGCTTTCTTAGTTGTTCTCCTCTTCTCGCAGCTATGTGCATCCGGACATTTGGAACAGGCTCCAGCTGTTCCTCTGCCTCAGTGCTGTCTAGCTCCCTCTCTGCCCCGACACAGAGCCCTTGTCTGAGCTTTCCACAACCCCTAGGACTGGCCCATATTCCTCCCCAACCTCCTCACCGTCCGACTCTGTTGCTAGCTCTGCTCACCACCGGGGGGCCACAACATATCCGTGTGGCATGTCTTCTACACTCAAGCATGCCTACTTAACTCAATAAAGGGAAGAATTTCACAACTACTGGTCCTTAATCTATACAGTGGCAGGGTTGTTATTTCAGCTGAGTTGTTTCAAGAAGCAACAACACAACTAGATGTCCACTGTGCATTGCTAAGTGCAGAGGGGCCACAGTACTGCATGTTTAATGATGACTGTTGAGTCCAAGTGTTCAAATATTTGTAAGACACTGTGATTTCTGACAGAAGAATAGCCTTTGGTGGTGAAAAAACTACCTGATTATATGAATTCTCTGGAAGTGGACTAGAACTGATAATTTAGAACTTGGAGTTTATCAGTACTTAGCTGCCCTAATTATCTAATCAGATGTCTAGGGACTGTAACTTGATTAGGTTTACAACATCTACTTCCAGTTCACTAGAATCATGGAATAATAATAATAATAATAATATTTAATATTTATAAAACCGCACCCTCTCCCCACAGGGACTCGGGGCGGTGCACAGGTAGAATAAAAACAATAAATACATACAAACAATTCTAAAAGCAAATTAAACATAACCTGCGCTAAAATTTCCCCATTAAAACTAAAACAGTACTAATTTCCCAAAAAACCCCAAAGACAGAGAGAGACTTATCCTAGGCCGGCCAGACAGAAAAAGTGAGTTTTTAATTTAAGATGGAAGGAGCGGAGGTCCGTGGTCGTCCTGATATCGGGGGGAAGGTCGTTCCAGAGGGCCGGGCCCACCACAGAGAGAGCCCTTCCCCTGGGCGTCGCCCACTGACAAAGTCTAGTGGACGGCACCCGGAGAAGTCCCTCTCTGTGGGAGCGAATCGGCCGTGAGGATGTATGAGGCAGGATCCGATCCCGCAGATAGCTAGGTCCCGAGCCATGGAGCGCTTTAAAGATGATAATTAACACCTTGAAGCGCACCCGGAAGACGACAGGTAGCCAGTGCAGCTCGCGCAAGAGCAGTGTTACATGGGAAAACCTAGCGGTTCCCATAATTGCTCACGTGGCTGCGTTCTGGACTAGCTGAAGTCTCCGGGTGCACCTCAAGGGGAGCCCCATGTAGAGAGAGTTACAATAGTCCAGTCGGGATGTCACGAGCGCATGAGTGACTGTGCGCAGGGTGTCCCGATCCAATAGGGGGCGCAATTGGCGAACCAGGCGAACCTGGTAAAACGCCCTCCTGGCCATGGCTGTCACTTGATCTTCCATGGACAGCCGGGAATCAAGGAGGACACCCAAATTGCGCGCCCCATCCACAGGGGCAAGATGTTCGCCCCCTATGGCCAACGATGGAGTGAGCTGGTTGAATCGGGCAGCCGGAAACCACAGCCACTCGGTCTTGGTCGGGTTGAGCCTAAGTCCGTTACTTCCCATCCAGATCCGCACGGCTTCCAGGCACTGGCACATCACCGCTACGGCATCGTTGGGGTGGTTTGGGGTAGATATATACAACTGAGTGTCATCAGCGTATAGATGTTATTCTACCCCAAAACCACGGAATAGAAGTCAACAATCCTAAGGACGACTAACAATTAGATAATATTAAATGCAATAAGGCTGTTGCAATTTCTGGACAGCTATAACTAACCACTCGATCCAACAAATCTATCCCTATGAAAAGGAGATCATCCAAATATTAAAAGGCTCTACATTTGGTTGGAGAAGGAGGGGAAGTGTAGAAAGTTTGGCTTTTCAGCATGAAGGTGTCAACGATGCAGCATGGACTAGATTCCAGAACAACTTCAGGGAACATATATGCATGCATTGAAAAAAATCTCACCTCGAGGTTACCAGTGAAGGAGATTAGCACCCACCTCTCTCCTAGAAAAAAGAAATATTCTGGGAAATATTAAACAGGCAGAATATTAATATTTCCCTGGATGAGAAAAGGAGAAACAGGTCTTAAAGATAAAGCAGTTTCCTGCAGCTCCCTATCCTACCCCCCTTCTGCTCCAGGATGATGAGATTAAGACATGATGGCCCTCTACCCATCTCACCACATGGCACCTGGGAAGATTACCTCACTCAGCAAGGCTCAACCAAGCCTGGTACTCAGGGCAGCATACAGAGTTGCCACTTATTTATTTATTTTATTTATTTTCGAATTTATACCCCGTCCTTCTCCTTGTTAGGACCCAGGGTGGCGCACAGGCATTATTAAAACCTCAATGAAAACAATATACATAATTAAAAACATATTAAATTATTATTATTAAACCCGTGCTAAAACCCATTTAAATCCCTGTCAAATTGCAATTTATACATAAAAAGTCAAGAAACGGGGGGCTATGCTAGGCCGGCTTGTTGAAATAGATACATCTTAAGATGTTGGCGGAAGAGGCAGAGGTCCGAGATAGTGCATAGGTCAGGGGGTAGGTCGTTCCAGAGGGCCGGGCCAGCCACAGAGAAGGCCCTTCCCCTGGGCATCGCCAACCGGCATTGCCCAGCCGGCGGCACCCGGAGAAGACCCTCTGTGGGAGCGGATCGGACGAAGGGATGTATGGGGCAGGAGGCGGTCTCGTATATAGCTAGGCCCCGAGCCATGGAGTGATTTAAAGATGATCGTCAACACCTTGAAGCGCACTCGAAAGGCCACAGGCAGCCAGTGCAGCTCGCGCAGGAGAGGTGTTATGTGGGCTTGCCTTGAGGCACCCATAATCACCCGCGCGGCCGCATTCTGTACTAACTGTAGCTTTCGAGTGCACCTCAAGGGGAGCCCCATGTAGAGAGCGTTACAGTAATCCAGCCGGGATGTCACAAGGGCTTGAGTGACTGTGCAAAGGGCCCCCCGGTCCAGTAAGGGGCGCAACTGGTGTATCAGGCGTACCTGATAAAACGCCCCCCTGGCCAAGGCCGCCACATGATCCTCCATGGACAGCCGGGAATCCAGGAGGACGCCCAAGTTGTGCACCCTCTCCACGGGGCCCCATGGGACTCCGACAACCAATCAGAATACAAGCTCAAATTCAAAAGCCCAGAGAGGGTATAAAACTCAAGTACTCTCAGCATCTCTTCTCTTTTTCTTCTTCTTCTTCTTCACCCAACATCTTTCCAAACAGCCTCCATGTATCCAGTGTCTTTCTCCCCAATTGGACCCAGATGGACATTTCTTCCAACAGAAGCATAACACACACACACACACACAATTGGCAAACAATTTGCTAGGAAGGTGGCAAGGTTGACAATGAAGCTCAGGAACTGAGCCCAATTCCGAAGGTGACATCTCCATTTTTGAAGCTGCCTTCTTGAAGGATTTATGTGTTTGTCAGCCGACATTTATACTTCTGAATGAAACCAAATAAGCTCTAATTAACTGCATGAGCATAAGCATGTTGGTGCCAATGCTCACTTGGGCTTTCCTTAGACTGAATACTCATAGAGTAAGGCTGGGGGGGGGGGGGCGGGAGGTGCTTTTATTTTTTATTTTTTTAATAAATGAGCAGAATAATGCAGTGATTTTCACCTTGTTTTCCCCCCTTCAATTTCATTATCTCTAATAAGAATTTGCATCTCCAGGTATCCATCAGCATGGTGGCCAAAAATTAATTTGGAATGAAAAATGCTTCCCTAACTTTCGGCGGTGGCTCTCATGTTATATCAATCTCTTTTCCTGAGATTTCTCCTCAGCGAAAATGCTAAAAAATGCTACAGGAGTCTAATTGAACTCCTGTAATTAAAAGCCCACACAGCTTGACATCAACCAGTCCATGGCATTGCTGCTTTTCAGTGCTTATTGGAACATGACCAAACTTGGGGTAAAAAAGAAAAGAGGGCGGGTGGGGAGAGAGATGAGAGGCTGGAAAAGCTTCCAAAATCATAATTAAAACTGTAGCCAAATCAACTAAGCACAACAGCTAATGTGGGATACACAGAAAGCAGTTTGCCTGGTTTGTTTCCTGTGGTAAGGCCAACTTTAAAGCCTTCAAGTGAATGACTGCAAGAGGTTGGTTTACTTATGGCAGGGATGGCGAACCTTTTTCGCCTCGGGTGCCTAAAGCAGGGGTCCCCAACCTTTGCAACTTTAAGTCTGAAGGACTTCAGCTCCCAGAATTCTCCAGCCAGCTTTGCTGGCTGGAGAATTCTGGGAGCTGAAGTCCTTCAGACTTAAAGTTGCAAAGGTTGGGGACCCCTGGCCTAAAGCACACACATTTGCGCTATTGTGCACGTTCGTGTGCCCACCCCCATAATTTAATGCCACCCATGCCGTGCCCCCTGAGAATACATGTGTGACACCCCCAGCGCACGGCTTTTTTTGGAGCCTGGGGAGGACAAAAATGGCCTCCCCCCGAGGCCAGAAACAGCCTGTTTTCTGACTTCCAGTGGGCCCGGTAGGTCCATTTTTTGCCCTCCTAAGGCTCCAGAAGCTTTCTAGGAGCCTGGGGAGGGCAAACAAAAGTCCCAACATACAAACCAGATGTTCAGGAGTGGACTTCCAGGTTGCCCGTTGGGCCATTTTTCTCCCTCTGGAGGCTTCAGGAGAGCAAAAAATGGCTGAAAATCAAGGCTGAAAATCAGCTGGCCAGCATGCTCATGTGTGCTGGAGCTGACAGGGCAACGCCTCGCGTGCCCTCAGAAATGGCTTCGCGTGACAACTGTGGCACCTGTGCCATAGGTTCACCATCATGGACTCATGAGGTTCAGAGTGTGGTTTAAAGCAGGGGTAGGATTTAAAAAAATTAACTGGTTCTCTGCCCAGTTGCTGGGTGGGTGTGGCCTATTGACCTCCTTTTACCATGGTGGAGTGGGTTCACCCTCTTCAAGTTCCGGAGGCTTTCCTTGAGCCTCTGGGAGGGCAAATACAGCCTCTCCCAGGCCCATTTCTAGACTTCCGGCACTTCCAGAAGGCCCATTTTTCACTCTCCCGGAGCCTCTAGGTGGGCCCTGCCTATACGTGGCACTCAAAATGGGCCGCATGGAGACTCCTGAGAGAGGCAGAGCAGAGTGGGCGTGAGCTGCACTGGCTGCCGGTGGCTTTCCGGGTGCGCTTCAAGATATTAGTGACCACCTTTAAAGCGCTCCATGGCAAGGGACCTGGTTATCTGCAAGACCGCCTCCTGCTGCCAAATACCTCCCACCGACCAGTTCGCTCCCACAGAGAGGGCCTCCTCAGGGTGCCGTCGGCCAGGCAATGTCGGCTGGCGACCCCCAGGGGGAGAGCCTTCTCTGTGGCAGCCCCTGCCCTTTGGAATGACCTACCCCCTGAATTACGTACCATCACAGACTTACGTCTCTTCCATCGGGCCCTGAAGACCCATTTATTTTGTGCTGCAGGCCTCTCATAGTTTTTAATTGATTTTAGTACTGGGTTTTAACTGCAGGCCAATACATTTAATACATTTTAATATATCATTTTAGCTTTTGTACTACCCATTTTTACTATGGCTGTGCACCGCCCTGAGTCCCGGAAGGGAGAAGGGCTGTATATAAATTGAATAAAATTGAATTGAATGTGTTACGTTTGTTTGGAACAGACATTTTATTCTGAATTGCATGATTGGTCCACCAAGGCTGCTAATATTTCCCAACTCTGTAGAGAATCAGTGCAATCATATCTAATTGCATCTGACAAATTCAGGCCAGCTTTTGCAAGCTTAAGAGATGAGGGACACTATTATGAAACGGTCTTTCTTTCTAAGGGATGGCATCCTACAAAGAGAGTCACATTTTGAGCCTCCGGTTTATAATGTACCCGGGCATTAGTCAGAATCCAAAAGTATAACAGAATATCATTTTAGAAATCCCTGCACTGATATTGTATTTCCACTACAAGCAATGGATTCTAATTTGAACACTCAATTAGGATGCAAAATGTGCAATTCCAGTAAATGAAAATCACCGCTGATGCAGAAACATTTTGACGGCTGGCCATTGTAATAAGTTGCTCATTTTTGGATACGCACACATGGTGCTGGTCCTCTTTTTTTTTTCTTCAAAGGGAACAAAAAGCTGGATATATTTCACATAAACACCAAATTCCTCCACTTTATTGTTGCCACAAAATCAAGCTGCATCTGTTACCTAAAGCCTCTTGGAAATGCACAACCTCTGAGAATCAATTACAAACCATCAAATTAGGAGATTCTTAATTGTTCTCACTTTAGCAGAGGGCCAAAATGAATGCACCAGCCCGCATTTAAAAAAAGAGAGACAGAGAGAGAATATGATGTATCCGAGATGCTTCTTTCTAGACAACCAGGATTATTATTATTTTTAAAGGTCTTCCTAAAATTATACCACTCTGTAACAAAACAAAGACCATAGTGTAGAAAGTAGCAAAACGCTTCCTTTTGCAGTTGACTTTGAGTTGTGGGCTTCTCATGAAAATGTCAAAGACAGCTGTTTAATATGTGTTAAAATGTATGCGAAATACCACTCAGGCAGCATCACAAAATCTCCAGAACTGTAAAGCCAACAAACTTCAAACTTGGCACATATGTTCCTCTTAGCTTCTAGGTGCTAGCTAAGAAAGGATTTTTCAAAATGACCATCAGATCGTTAGTATTTCTTATATTATTATTATTAACATGCTCTGATGCTAAGGAGTTAGACATTCTACTCCTCCTTCCCACCTCCCCGTTCCAACTGCCACTTGGGTGTGGGCGTGGCCAGCCTGTGACTCATCTGGCCTGCAGGCTGGCAGTTTAGACATTCTACTCTCCCTCCCCACCTGAAAAAGTCTCTGATGCTAAGGAGTTAGACTGAAGGAGAGAAGGGGATAAGATAGGGGAAACCTTTGCGAGGCAAGCCTGAGGGAGAGATGGGGGGAGAGGAGAGGAGAGGCTTCTGTGTGACAAGCCTGAGGAAGAGAAGGGAAGAGGAGTGGAGAGGAGCCCGATCAGACCATTTCATAGTGGAGCACGGGTATCCATCTAGTAATGCAGAAAATCAGCATCCACCCACACTCCTAGAGAATGAAATATTTTGGAGGATATTAAAAAAGCAGGATAGAATATTTCCACTAAAGGAGAAATGAGGAAAAAAATCTTAAGGGAGGCAGAAACCAGCCCCAGTTTCCCTGCCTGAAGCAGAAACTGAGGAGGCCAGCTTTAGAAAAGCAGATTTGGTAATCCATTCAGAAAGAATGGGTCAGACAGAAACTCCAGATAAGCAGTTAGGCGAGACAAAATTAGCTCAGACAAAACACCTAGGATTTGCATTTCCCCATTTGCCTATAGAGCCAGCCTTGACCCCCCCATAGGAAGCTGACAACAGCCATTAGAATATTAAAGGGCATGTTCTTGCACAGGAACAGGAATCTCAAATACAGAGCCCAAAGAAGGTATAAAGCCCATGCACTCTCAATTCCATTTTGTCAGCTGCCCCAGAACGGCACACTGTGTGCGCTTTGGTTCTGTTCACCAATAAACAGGATCTTTCTTTACAATCAGCATCCATTTTATTCTCAGCTATGAACTGGACCTGGATTTGTTTTCATCCAAAAATAGTTTGACACCTAGGGGAGCTTCAGGACTATATTCTCCAACCAAATCGGGGAAGGGGAAATACAAATCCTAGGTGTTTGTCTAATTTTGTTTTGCCTAATTGCTTATCTGGTGTTTCTGTCTGACCCAATCTTTCTGAATGGATTACCAAATGTACATTCATAAAAGCTGGCCTCCTCAGTTTCCTGACCATTCAGATCTTCTCAAGAGAACTTGCCTTTGATACTCCACATTGGAGAAGTTGATGGAGGACATGAACAAGCCTATGTAGCAGCATTTCCAATGATATCAACCTTGCCCTAGAGGTGGGTTCCTACCGATTTGGACCAGTTTGGCCGAGTAGGCAGTAACTGGCTGGCCATGCCCCCAAACCAGTTCTATCGGTGGCGCCACAGGCTGCACCATCTTTTTTTTTGCTTCTGCACATGCACAAAAGCAATTTTTTACTACTGTACATGCATATCAGTGGTGGGTTTCAAATTTTTTAGAACCTACTCTGTAGGTGTGGCCTATTTTGTAGGCGTGGCTTGGCAGTCATGTGACAGGGTGGGAGTGGCCACCTTTTAAAATGTGGGGAAACTCATTTAACATGGCTCTTGCTTAGCAACCCAAATTTTGGACTCAATTGTGATGATAAATTCTTTCTTTCTTTCTTTTCTTTCCTTTCTTCCTTCCTTTCCTTTCCTTTCCTTCCCATGGGGTCACTGGCAGCGGCGGGCCAGATTTACTTCCAGGTACGCCGGTTGAACCCTCTCTCACCGGTTCTCTAAATTTCACCAACCGGCTCTTGCAAGTAGGTGCGAGCCTGCAGAAACCCACCACTGATGCATATGTTGCGTGCATCAAGAATGTTCGTGCACCAAAAGCACATTCCTGAGTGAACTGGCAGTAGAAGCAACCAGAATCCACCCCTGCCTTGCCTCATTCCCTTCACCATTCAGGAGACAATGGCCCCAAGGACCCTCCAGATTTTGGGGGTTATTGTTTTCATTTCTTAAACATGAAAATAACACTTCAAATATTTTATCCCCAGATCTACCATGGAGGTATTAATGCCGTGTTTGTCTTCAGTCCTGTTTCCATGGATATGTTGCAGATCCTTCCCATGGATGTTGCTTCTGCTGTAAACCTCCACAAGTTAATACATTAAAATTGAGACAAGGTAATTCAAATAAACAAGCAATTGTTTTGCTGTTACTAAGGCAGCAAAGCATCCTTGGCTCAATCTAATGGAGGCAGATACTGTAATATAGCAAATTGGCAAATTGGTCTTTAGTAAATGTGAGTCAACCTCGTCATTTTTGATCAATGGGGTCATCAAGAAGGTTGTCTGCATGCTATGGGTGTTATGGTTGTTGTGGGAGCATAGTTAATCAACCAGACTAAAGATTGTGTTCCGGAAGGACACCCAGGGAGACAACCATTAAGTTTATAACTGGGAGCACAGGGCCACAAGGATTTGCACTACTGTGTAATTATGCATGTCCTGAATTCTGTGTTTGAAGGCACAAAAACACTAAGACCTTAACCATAACCCTAAGTCCATAGATGCAATGATTGATCTAAACATGAGCTTTAATTTATGTCATTGATCCTCATGGACATTACAAGTGCGGGAACCCCAGAAAGAAATGAACACAATTATTTCAACCTTATGGCCAGATTGTCAGCAGGAGGATGACCACTGTCTATGAGCACTACTTCCGTCAAGGTTTCTGAATACCTACTGAGGTCCACAAAACATCAAGGCCAAGGACTGCTTAATCTCTCAACTTCTGGCTCTTTTGGTTTGAAAGAACGTGCAATTTTAGGGAATGAACTGGCAACCACATTACATCTCTTCCAGCCATTTGGATATAATCCCTGTAATTGTCTTATGGATAGGGGAGCACAGAATCAGCTCCCATCTGCGGCATGTAGAAACAGCTGTGAGGCTGTTTACCTGTGGCTTTGAGCTGGCCAAAATAGTGTTTTTTTTAATTGCAAGCATCACCCACCTCTCATCAACATTATACACAACACTTTTTTTTTTTAAATACAGAATTCTGATCTCATCTTCCTCTGCCCTTCAAACACTGCCTGAGCAATTTGTGTTTGCACAACGAAATCCACAAATTTCCTTATTGTTGATGTCGGGTCGTCTGTTCTCTCTGAACAAGCAAACCTTGGCAGCAGTGAAACGTCGTTCTTTTAATTACTTTCTGCCCCTCCCACCCCCAGCTAAGAGCAAGTTGTGGAGATTGGGAGATTGAGAAGGGACGGAGGCAGAGATGGAGATAGAGAGAGGGCTGTAGGGACCTGCTGTGGCGAAGGTGCACTGAAAAACGAGGATGGTGTTTTGGGAATCCTCTAGAACAGGGGTCTCCAACCTTGGCAACTTTAAGTTTTGTGGACTTCAACTCCCAGAATTCCTCAGCCAGTTTTGCTGGCTGAGGAATTCTGGGAGTTGAAGTCCACAAATCTTAAAGTTGCCAAGGTTGGAGACCCCTGCTAGCAAAACTGGCTGAGGAATTCTGGGAGTTGAAGTCCACAAATCTTAAAGTTGCCAAGGTTGGAGACCCCTGCTCTAGAATTCTCAGATTTTCAATATAGCATTATTTCATCTGTGTTGATTCCTTCTGTGAGGGCAAATGTTTAGTCTAGATGCATGGAACTCCCCCTCCCCCTCCTCCTCCTTCTCCTCCTCTCCATCTCCATTTTCTCCTCCTCCTACATCAGCGATGGCAAAACTTTTTAGGCTTGTGTGCCATAAAGGGGAAAGTGCAGGGGGGTCGTGTGCCAGCATGCCGCACCCATAATGCAATGCACGCCCCCCCTAATGCACATGCGTGCATGACAGGCACACCTCCCCTATTTTTACATGCTTTTTTCCCCCTCCCCAGGTGGGCTAAAAATGATGCTACAAACTTCCGGTTTGCTCATAGTATCATTTTTTGCCCTCCCAAGGCTTCAGGAAAGCTTCAGGTTATTCCGGAGGCTTCAGGTTATTGGTTAGTGTATTAAAAAAAATTGAATGCATGGGACTTTTTTCTTTCCCTCCCTCAGCCTTGGAGAATAAATATTTCCAAAATTCAAAGACACTGTAATATTCTTCCTCTTCAGTAGAAAAAAAAAAATAACCATAAGAACTTTGTGCCTTATATTTCCAAATGACTCCTTTGGATTAAAATATTAATTAGCTGCAATCAATATTACATGAGCACCTTTTTTGTAAGTGCTAATTTCTAATCTTATCCCTTTTGCCCTTCAAGTCGTCTTGTTTCTTTGTTTGTTTTCTGAGCAGCTTTTCTTTGCACAATTGATTTTGCAAATACTCCAGGATCCCAACTCAACGCATGCAAAGACCTGTGACATTGAGTCAAACATTGGGGGGGCAAGAATGAATAAACGTCCTCAACAATTACAGTACAGTAAATGGACCATTGCCGATTAGCGTGGTAGCTATGTGAATTTCAAATGGGCTTCATTTGTTGAGTTTGTTGAAATATCCAAAGGATGAATGTCTTGATTACGTACACAGCATTTGTTTAAGGTTCCCTAAATCAGAGACTTATTTAGTACAAAGAAGATTATAACTGCCACAAAGAAGAGGGAGTCAAACTATTCTCCAAAGCACCTGAGGTTAGGACAAGAAGCAATGGGTGGAAACTAGTGAGTTAGTTTACCTTATTGTCACTGCACCTTGCACAACGCAATTAAATGCGATCTTCAGTGTACAATGACAGTTCAGGTTGTGGTTGTTAAGGAATCAAGTGCAGTCATTAAGCACAACATCAGGTGGTGGCTGGTTTTCTCATTGACTTGACTTATTGGAAGCTGGAAGTGAAGATCACAAGTGGGGATGATGTGACTGTGGGAAGCTGTGACCATTGTAACTGTGTGCCGGTTGCCAAGTGCCCCAATCCTGTGACAGTGGTGACAGAGTGACAGCCACAACTTCAAGGACCAGTCATAAGTTTCCTTGTTGAGCACTGTTGTAACTTGGAACGGTTTCTGAACAAGAAGTCACTAAGTAAAGGACTACCTGTATAGTCCAAAGCCCTTCCCTAATCAAGGAGAGAAGCAACCTAGAACTAAGGAGAAATTTCCAGACAGTTAGAACAATTAATCAGTGGAACAACTTGCCTGCAGAAGCGGTGAATGCTCCAACACTAGAAGTTTTTAAGAAGATGTTGAGTAACCATTTGTCTGAAGTTGTGTACGGCTTCCTGCCTAGGCAGGGGGTTTGACTAGAAGACCTCCAAGGTCCCTTCCAACTCTGTTATTCTATTCTATAACTAGCCCAGATTTCTGTGAAGGATAGCTTTCAAGAGGGGGAACAGAAAACTTGTGACCTCAGCTTGTTGACTACTGAAAATGAATTCTGTGAATTAATATAGTATCTTCCCCATTTTCTTCACCAGCCAGATGTGCTGCATGATTAATTGGATGGAAGCATTATGATTGCTGTTTTTCCCCCTGCTATGAATGTCAGGAAACCAAGGGATCTTATCATTTCTACGTGTCCCCTGCTAATGAGATAGTAATAAAAAAAGAAGACTAATAGGAATGTAGACTAAGAATTGGGATAAATTGGAAGGGGTGATACTTACTGTACGTACCATGAACAAATATGTAGGCTAAAGTCCATAGAAAAAGCTAAGAGCTTTTTGATCAGACATAAACATAATTATAGATCCAGGTGGAGAAATGGGTATCGAAAAGAAGTCAGTGGTTGAGCAAGTCCCAAAAGGTGGCATGGGAGAAGATGACGTGGCAGAGAGAAAAAGAAAGAAAGAAGAGGTGGTCAAGATAGTTGTACAGGAATTTACCACAGTGCTTAAAAGATGGAGATTAAGTCTATCACGTGGAATATTAATGGAGCAAATTCCTCCATCTAAGCATTAAACAAAATTCATTATTTGAGGAAACGTAATGTTAATATAGTCTGTCTCCAAGAAAAGCATATTAAGAAACAAGATAAGAAAGACTTGATAAACAAACGATTCGGGGATGAATTTATATCAGCTGGTGTAAAAAAAAAGATTAATGGAGTTGTCTTATATATAAAACACCAATTTAAACCTTAGTCTATAATAATAATAATAATAATAAAGTTGAATTTATTAACCGCTCCCTCTCCCCACAGGGACTCGGGGCGGTGCACAGGGAGAATAAAAACAATAAATATACAAAATACATACAATTTAAAACAGATTAAACTAATTCCTGTGCTAAAATCCCATTAACTAAAAATCCCCACTAAATATAAATAAATAAACATTAAACATGTTATAGTTCATGTTAAAAGAGCCTATCATGTGCATCAAAAAAAGAAAGGAAAGACTTTTAATTCTAAAATCGTGGTGACATCAGAAGTCAAACCTGTGAATGGACACAAGTTTAAAGTTAAGGTGCCACTACAATAAAGATTAACTTTCCTTGCTCCCTTTTAGAAAAAAAGCTTCCTTTGAAGATACTAATACTAACTAACACACATATACTTATATGTATATGAATATGTATATGTGTGTGTGTGTGTGTATTTATATATGTATGTATGTAAGTACATGTATGTAGGTGTGTGTGTGTGTACTGTATATATATATATATGTATGTGTGCACACACACATACACACACATATAAACACACCCACACAAACTAAATATAATACTAACACAAAGAGAAGCAACCTAGAACTAAGGAGAAATTTCCTGAGAGTTACAACAATTAATCAGGGGAACAACTTGCCTCCAGAAGTTGGGAAGGCTCCAACACTGGAAGTTTTTAAGAAGATGTTGGATAACCATTTGTCTGAAGTGATGTAGGGTTTCCTGCCTATGCAGGGGGTTGGACTAGAAGACCTTCAATGTCCCTTCCAACTCTGCTTTTCTATATTCTAAATGCAATTAACATTGGAAATAATATTAGCAACTTAGAAATTGGGAAAATCCAAGTGGCACATGACTATATTTGATAATTAAAATACGATCATGCATTTTCCCTGAATAAACTAACTCAAGTTCCTTGAGCATGGAAGTTCCTTCTAGCATGAGCCCAAAAGTTCAGAAAAGTAAACTTCTGGTCCTGGTGGCCAAGATTGGATCTTGCAACATTATTCTGGGACATGTACAGTATGTTTACATTCATTTGTGAGCCTGGTTTCTAATTATAATGCAGATTCTTGAAGAAATTCCAGGTAATTTGTAATCAGCCTATGTATTCTGACATTACCATGCTAAACAGCTGGCCCAGGGTTTAGTATGTGCCCCTAGCTTTGAAGGGAGCTTCCAAGCTTTGGAATCCTCATTCCTAATTTTATTCTGAAAAGATTGTTTGTAGGGATGACATCAGGAATTGGTGAGGCAACTGGTGAGGCAACCATTTGGACCACTCAGATTATACTTTGTCCATAAAAACCCTCCAGTACAACTTCAGAATGCATACACAAATCACTAGCCCACTGAAGTTAAACAATAAGGTCTGTCTACATTTGAAGCTAAGTCTAGAACAGGGCAATGTAGAAATGACCCTAGATGAAGCATCATGTATGCATTCTGAAATTGTACTGGAGGGTTTTTATGGACAAAGTATAATCTGAGTGGTCCAAATGGTTATTTTCTGTTCTTATTTCCTAAATTGTAAGATATGGGTGGCAGAGTCCAGAGGTTAATAGATGATTTTTTTTTTAAAAAGGAAAATGCAATTTTTCTCTTCACCGCTTGCCTGAAAAGAAACAAGAACTTAAAATGGAGCTTAAATAAAACATGCGCTCAGATTCAGTGTTGTGGTCATTGTTTTTAAGCTATATCTGAGAGATATCAATGATTTCTCTCAGATATATCAATTATCTTGTACACCGCCCCGAGTCCCTTTGGGGAGAGGGGGTGGTTTATAAATGTAATAAATTATTATTATTATTATTATTATTATTGTTGTTGTTGTTGTTGTTGTTGTTATAAAAAAATTGCCTATAGAATAATGTTACCTTTTCTCATTGATGTGTAATTGCTCCAGTACCGAGTAGACCTAACAGTGTTTTGTGATGACAATGAAAACTTAATGTAGAATATGATTATACCCATTTTATGTATATCACCCAGTTTGCTTCTCAGAGTTAAGACCTTATTTATTGTGGTTATTTATTTTCTTTACAGACCATCAAGAAATGGCTCCCAGTGGTTTACATCATAAAAGAACATGAAAGACATACTATTTTTTTTTTAAACCACCCACAATAAAGACAAAGTGACCAGAATACCACAGACACAATGGGGATCATTCATTCCCCCCCCCCAAAAAAAACCCCCCTTGGTTAAGAAGAATTTAGAAGCTGGGGAGAAAAGTATGGAATCCATCAAAAATCCCAACAGTAAGTATTTTTATTCAAAAACCTTCATAGGTAGGGGTGGGATTTAAACATTTAACAGGTTCTGTACCCTGTTGCTGGGTGGGTGTGGCCATGGGTGTGGCCTACTTAGCCTCCTACACCATGGCAGGGGGTTGTTTTCACCCTCTTCAGGCTCCCTTGAGCCTCTAGGAGGTCAAAAATGGACTCCCCCAGGCTCCATAGTGGCTCCAGAAATGACTCCATTTCTGGACTTCCGGAACCAACAGGAAGCTCATTTTTTGCTGTCCCAGAGCCTCCATATGGGCCTTCCACTTACGTGGCATCCAAAAAGGGCTGTGTGGGAGGGGAAATGAGGGGTGGGCAGGGCCAGCTAGTCCTTGCAACTACCAGTTCGGTAAACCAGATGTAAAATTAGCATCTGGTTCCCCCAAACTGGTCCAAACCGGCTGAATCCTACCCCTGATTATATGTAAAATGTATTGCAGCATTTCATAGTATTTTAGGGCTGTGCCTGACTGGTTGTAATCCAATCAGTATCTCTTGCCATAGATTTCTCTCTCTATAAAAGAAATAATTCAGCCTTCTAAAGACCAGGGATCCGATATTTTTGTAGCACAGACCAGATCATCAATGCAAACGTTGGCGCTACTAACCTGGCGAGTTACATTTCTTTAATTTTATTTACTTATTTGTCACAAATTATCGGAGCTAAGGGATGCGGTGGCTCAGTGGCTAAGACGCTGAGCTTGTTGATCAGAAAGGTTGGCAGTTCAGCGGTTCAAATCCCTAATGGTGCATAATGGATGAGCTCCCATTACTTGTCCCAGCTTCTTCCAACCTAGCAGTTTGAAAGCATATAAGAAATGCAAGTAGAAAAATAAGAACCGCCTTTGGTGGGAAGGGAACTGCATTCCATGCTCCTTTGGCATTTAGTCATGCAGGCCACACGACCATGGATACGTCTTCAGACAGTGCTGGCTCTTCAGCTTTGAAGCAGAGAGGAACACCACCCCTAGAGTCGGGAATGACTAGCACATATGTGCAAGAGGAACCTTTACCTATCGGATCTAAGGTCTTTGTTATGGAGTTGTTAAACTCTAGCAAAAAGCTTCTACAACAAACAGTTGCAAAGAATCAGCACTCCGAGCAGAAGAATTCGGCCAATCTTTTCATCCCTGGGATAATATAAACTCTAGGAGATGGGGAAGGCATTTCATGCTCCCTAGTCCTTTAAGTGTTTTCTTTTCCTACTGTCACTCAAATAAAGCTCTTGTAGAAGAATTGTTCTCTTAGATGCTTCAATAAAGATTTTTTTCCTCGGAGAATCAGATGCCCTCTTGTTTTTTGTTTTTTTTAATGGCTCAGTTCCTATTATTACTCATCGTGAGCTGATTAGTGGATGTTATTATTAATATTATCACCCTTGGATATCTTACATAAACATGTAATTCTAAGCAGGATGATGGCAAGATAAAATTGGGTTGAAATAATTGTCTTTGCATATAGATATTGATCTTTTTTCTATGTTGACATGGGAAAGAACAATAAGAATAATACTATATACTTTGGAGGCTGTTTCCATTGTTCAATTCTAATAGTTTCACTATGTTTACAGTACTCTTTCTGAGTGGGACAGTAATAACTATTATTATAACAGGTAAAGTTGCCTAGTTATTAAATCTTCTTTCAGTTCATTGTTCTGTTCCTAAGACCATGCCTATTTATCACAATTTTCATGGTTTAGTTTATACACGATTTTCATAGATAGCATAGAAGTGTGCATCTCAATCTTGTTTATTTTATTTTTTTTAAATATCATTCAATACATCTGATAAAATGATTGCTGCCAATCATTTAAAAATACAGTAATTCTCCCAAGAAGAATGAAGAAAACTATAGTTTGAAGGGTGCCAGTTTTAACTTCACTAGATTAAAGAATCTATAGGTTGTGCAAATTTTAATTATTATTATATTAATAATTATTATTTAATTTTAATTATTATTATTCTATTAAGATGCCTCTCATATTTGATGAAAGCAGATTTTGTACTTCATTCTGAGTTTCTGAGTCCTCGATCCCTCAACCTCAAAATGACACTTCTGCAGTAAGTTTAAAGGCTTAAATAGTATTTCAGCAAGCAAGAAAATCCTTGGTCATGGGAACAACTGAGAGAGGAGAGAGGAGAGAAAAGGAGAAGATATGGGTTTTAGCGCAAAGTGGGTTAATTTAATTTAGTTTTAAGAATGTTTTATTTTGTATATTTGTATATTTATATTTTATATTCCCTGTGCGCTGCCCCGAGTCCCTATGTGGTGAGATGGGTGCGGCTTATAAATTCGAATAAAATAAAATAAAAAAAATAAAGGAAAAGAGAAGAGAAAAATGAAAAAGAAAAGAAGAAGAAGAAGGAGGAGGAGGAGAAAAAGAAGAAGAAAGAAGTACTGTATTTGCTGCTAAAAGAGAAACGGTGCCTTCTCTCAATGACACAGGAGCCACTCACACGCAGTTAGGGAGCAAGGTGAATGCCATAAAGTTTAAGTAACATCGGTAATGGCAACATAATCCTAATAAATCGTAGGCAGACCTTCAGGTTCGTAGTCTAATAATGATGTTACAACTACAGTTACGGCTTATTTATTTAACCAAGGGCGACCTTCTTGAATCAGTTTCATGTTCAAAAAAAGCCCTGACAAAGCAGATGGCAGAAATGATCTAGTGCAGGGGTGTCCAATAATAATAATAATAATAATAAATTTTATTTATATCCCGCTCTCTCTCCCCGAAGGGACTCGAGGCGGGGCACAGGGAAATTAAAAAACAAATTACAACAAACAAAATACAAAGCTAAAATCAAATTAAACTGACCCTGCGCTAAAAACATCTATAAAAATATAACTATCCCTAAAAAAAACCTTAATAATTTAAAATTTAAATTAAAATTACCCTAGGCCAGCCAGACGGAAGAAATGAGTTTTTAATAGCTGTCGGAAGGAGCGAAGGTCCGTGGTTGTTCTGATTTCGGGGGGAAGGTCGTTCCAGAGGGTCGGGCCCTCCACAGAGAAGGCCCTTCCCCTGGGCGTCGCCCGCTGGCACAGCCTAGTGGACGGCACCCGGAGAAGTCCCTCTCTGTGGGAGCGATGTATGAGGCAGAATGCGATCCCGCAGATAGCTAGGTCCCGTGCCATGGAGCGCTTTAAAGATGGTAACTAACACCTTGAAGCGCACCCGGAAGACGACAGGCAGCCAGTGCAGCTCGCGCAAGAGCGGTGTTACATGGGAGAACCTAGAGGCTCCCATAACTGCCCACGTGGCTGCATTCTGGACTAGCTGAAGCCTTTGGGTGCACGTCAAGGGGAGCCCCATGTAGAGAGCATTGCAGTAGTCCAGTCGGGATGTCACGAGGGCATGAGTGACTGTGCAAAGGGCACCCCGATCCAATAGAGGATGCAACTGGCGGACCAGGCAAACCTGGTAAAACGCCCTCCTGGCCACGGCTGTCACTTGATCTTCCATGGACAGCCGGGCATCAAGGAGGACGCCCAAGTTGCGTGCCCTATCCACAGGGGTAAGGTGATCGTCCCCTATGGCCAGTGATGGAGTCAACTGGTTGTACCGGGATGCCGGAAACCACAGCCACTCGGTCTTGGACGGGTTGAGTCTGAGTCTGTTACTTCCCATCCAGGCCCGCACGGCTTCCAGGCACTGGCACATCACTGCTACGGCATCGTTGGGGTGGTTTGGGGTAGATATATACAGCTGTGTATCATCAGCGTAGAGATGGTACTCTACCTCACAACCACAGATGATCTCACCCAACGGCTTCATATATGTGTTGAACAGGAGTGGCGAGAGGACTGACCCCTGAGGCATCCCACAAGTGAGGGGCCTAGAGGTCGACCTCTGCCCTCCTGTCAACACAAATTGCGATCGACCGGACAGGTAGGAGAAGAACCACCGCAACACAGTGCCTCTCACCCCCAACCCCTCCAGCCAATGCAATAGGATTCGCTGGCTGGGGAATTCTGGGAGTTGAAGTCCACAAGTCTTAAAGTTCCCAAATTTGGACACCCCTGATCTAGTGCCTAAGAACAAAATCCGAAAGGGAGGGGCGAGGGGGAGGCGTCATCACGTAAATCAAAAACCAACCAACCCAAATAGTCTCACCTTAAAAAGGACACCTGGACTCTGGAAAATAATGACTACGCACCCCTGTGAAAGGGGTCTACCAGCCAGAGTAAATCTCAAGTTACAAGGTGCTCAAATCTCAAATTTCCTGGTGCTTATCACTGTAGCAACACAAGACGTTGGTTAGATTTGGGAGTGGGGCACCATCTAGGGTTGTGTTCTGACCCAAACACGACAAAATCTCTGACGTGAACTGAAAAGGTTCCTTTGTTAGGAGTGGCGGAAGCCCTGGCTCTTACAGGCTAACAAGTCCATCCGGAAGTTGTCTACTAGACCTATTCATCTCCACCTGCTGCCTTTTTATCCCCAGAGCTACCCAACTTGGTAGCAGAAGTGGCTCTTCCTTCCTCAGAATTAGCTCATAGATTTCCACTGCTCTCCTCTCCTCTGTCTTTTACGCAGCTGCATGTCAGACACTGGATCCAGATGTTCTTCCTCTTCTTCATCAGCCACCTCCAGAGCTGGGGGCTGTTGACTCTTCAGCTGAGGGTGGTCGGATGGCCAGTCTCTCTCTCTCTCTCTCTCTCTCTCTCTCTCTCTCTCTCTCTCTCTCTCTCTCTCTCTCTCTCTCTCTCTCTCTCTCTCTCTCTCCCTCCCTCCCTCCCTCCCTCTCTCTCTCTCTCTCTCTCTGCCAGTTCCATGCCCTCTTCCTCCTCTGAGCTCTCAGATTATCTTGGTGCTGACCCTGACTCCCACACCTCCTCCTCCTCTGATTCAGCTGCTGGAGGGGCCACAATAGGTTGATTGTCTTGCTGGTTTACAAACATGGATGTCCAGAAGTAAATCACTTGTCCTCAGTTCTCAGTTGTAATCTTCCAGGCTGTTTCAATGCCTAGAGCTGAATACATTCATGGATGTATCAGTTGCATGGATATTACTCCACTTTATCTGTAGCTGAATCTGAAGCTGAACTACTTTATTTATGCCAGTAGGACTGGGAAGATTCACAACCATAGGGGCTTTCATCGGTAGAGGTGCAAAGAGTGAAATGAGAGAAAGCAAATCATAAGAGAAGGATCGGGTCTTGTAGATGTCAGGATGCAAGAACATAGTGGTAGTCCTTGCACAAGGACATTTCCACCTCTAACTCCTTTTGGGGTCATTGTGGAGCTGCTGCGGAGCTGCTGTTCATAATGTGTCCAAGTGTTGTGCAGGGAGAGGGATGCAGATACTGTGCCTCAGTTGTCTTTGAATGGTCACCGAAAACTTATGTATCTGAGAATGCTCTGCTTTCAGAGAGTTAAGCAGGGTTAGATAGAATTCCTATGTCGGTTGGAATCTACCAGGAAATACAAAGGGGAAAAAGGGAGATTGGGAAGTTGAAAACATCTCAGAAGATGTCAGTCCCAAACTATCTTGCTGTGACATGGATGTTACTCTGGAGTCAGCAAGATTTTCTGATCAACTGCTCACCTGCCCAGCTGCTCACCTGCCCACCTTTCCATCCATCCATCCATCATCTGTCATCCATCATCCGTAGTCCATCATCCATCCGTCCATCCGTCCATCCATCCATCCATCCATCCATCCATCCATCCATCCATCCATCCATCCATCCATCTCTATATATCATCTGCCTGCCTGCCTGCCTGCCTGCCTGCCTGCCTGCCTGCCTGCCTGCCTGCCTGCCTGCCTGCCTGCCTGCCTGCCTGCCTGCCTGCCTGCCTGCCTGCCTGCCTGCCTGCCTATCTATCTATCTATCTATCTATCTATCTATCTATCTATCTATCTATCTATCTATCTATCTATCTATCTATCTATCTATCTATCATCTATCTATCTATCCATCCATCTATCATCTACCATCTATTTATCTATGCTTCTAGATAACAATACCTCAAAACAAATGCAGAAAGCAAGACACAACCATTAGTACACTTGCTGATCATAATATGGGCTGGAAGCAAAAAGGGAAATGTATGTGTTTACCAATGGCTGATATGTCAGCAGGAGCCAATTGGCTTCCAGGGTGAGGAAGGAATGAAGTGGCTAACCCCACCATCTTCCAATTAGAAAAAGCATCAGGAAGTTCCCTAATAATACTTGGAAGTGCTTTTTCGTTCAAAATAGCCTCTAGAAACCCAAATCCTGCAACTTGCCTCTGGGAACAGTAATAATCCCATAGAATTTAAACCCAACATAATTATTGCATTATGATTATTGCTGTATAATTGCAACGTGCCACGTGTTATATTAGTATGATCTATTGCTTTGTGGAAGGAAATTTAGGGACTTCTGCATTGCAGGGGGAAAGGGTCTGTGCCTTTTGAGATGTTAGAGAATTGTAACGCTCGCGGACCCCAGCAAATGCAGCAGTGAGTTGTGGTTTAGTAATATACCGGAAGTTGTGAGTTCTCCACCTATCATGTCATTCGTAGGTTAAAACACAATATCTGTCTAATGCATTATATCTGGCTCGGTGGCCCCAGAATGGCTAAGATTATTAGCTGCATGGTCTTTATATGCACCACTTTTGATGGCATGCCAAAACACTAGAGGTTTAGGCCCTATGGCAGGGGTCTGCAAAGTCGGCTCTTTTAAGACTGGTGGACTTCAACTCCCAGAATTCCCCAGCCAGCCTCGCTGGCTGGAGAATTCTGGGAGTTGAAGTCCACTAGTCTTAAAAGAGCCAACTTTGCAGACCCCTGCCCTATGATCATCCTCTGCAACTCCCTTGTCTTCCTAGGATAACAACACATTAGTCCTTCCATACGTGATACGCGCATTTATGCATACAAAACATATGAAAATAATTCCGAAACCATTGCATCAGACATGTCAACCTACAGGTCCAGAGTTTCTTGCCCGTGGCTACCAAAGCTTTAGGGGTGAAATTAGATGAGGCAGAGAATAAATCCATAAATTTTGCATCGAGCTGAAATAATTTATATTCTTCCTAGAGTGCTCAGTTTCTTTCGCTCAGCCGAAACATGACTCACCAATAGATGCAAGCAAAATGATTTCTGCTAAATAATGAATGTGGTGAATTGTACTTCTTTCTGTATTGATAATCCTGGAGTTTTTTTAAAAAAAAAATCATTATTTTTCTCTCCTTCTTTCTTATTTTAGTGTGGTGTTTAATTTGAGATTTGAAGGTTTTGGCCGTGTTTCAGAATTCTTCCCTTTAAGGTCTTTTACCTGCAAAACCCCTGGAGGCTTATTAATTATCACTCTCTGGCAGAAAACTCTCCACCTGCTTAAACCAGGTGACAGATTAGTAAGATGCTTGCTTAGGGTTGAGGTCTGATAGCCAGTTTGGTCTCGTGATGAAGGCAAAACCTGAATCTGAAAGCTTTCCAGTTTTCCCCACCCAGTGGAAACTTCAAGATCTTGCCCCCCACACCCACAAGTCCCTCTCATGGTCCAATCTCCCGCTGCCGTGCTGGCAGTTCCACCCATCCAGTTCCAGTCAGGTGCAGAGGTGCAAAGACAAAGGATGACCTTGACTTTCTAGAAAGAATTTTGTTATGGCTACATCGCATCTCATTCCTACAATTCCTTCTCTCATTTTCCCACAATAGAAAAGGCATAGTAGAATAATAGAAAGTGTGGCAGGCCAAAGATCCAAAAGAAAAGATGGCTTGCAGGCCTGACACCAGCTGGATTTCATGGACTAGAAAGGACTTTAGGCAGGGGTGGGCTTCAAAAATGGCAGCAATGTGTTTGCTGGGTGGGTGTGGCCATGATAGGCATGGCCTAGTAGTATTGTTTTGGATATCAACTTCGGGTCTTCCAGTCCAGTCTTACAACACTTTGTTCAACCCTCTGTTGGCCAGCCTTCTGAGGTCCACAAAATCTTACTATTAGCTACATATCATTGACACCAATAAAATGAGTGGCGTGGTGGCCTAGAGGTGGAGCTCTCCCCTCACAATCAGGAGGCTGTGTGTTCGATCCTAGATAGAGGCAGATATTTCTCTCTCTGGGCACAATGAGAATATATCTGCTGAACAAATCTCTGCATTGGCATCAGGAAAGGCTTCCGGCCAGTAAAGAATCTGCCAGATCCATTCAGTTGCCCAGACTCCACCCCACAAGGGATTATGGAGCCATTAAACAAAGATGATGGCGATGATTGACACCAATAAAATAGGACATCAACCATACCATGTTTGTCTTTGGTTCTTCCCTAATTTAAGCAAGGCTCCAAGAACAGGTCAAATTATTTACTGTTCTCCATCCTGACATATTCAATCACTAATGCAAAAGAAGCTTCAGGCATAACCTTGGAGTTTTTTGATGCCTCCCAAATGTCTTCATTACGTATCTTGCTGTTGGTGCCCCAATGGTGCTGAATTGCCTTTATTCTCTCTTGCAGTCTACCTGACAATGTATGAGTGGACTCTTAATTCTTTAGAAATATTTTTTATTTTTTTCCAGTGTAGTGGGATGCAGTGGGTGGTTTTTGGGGGGAAGGGAAGATCTCAAAAATCTCCTTTGTTCAAGCTTTTACTTATTTGCATTGCAAATATCAAATTCTGGTTTTTTTATATAAGGCAGAATACCCTACACCAGGGGTATGCAAAGTCGGCTCTTTTAAGACTGGTGGACTTCAACTCCCAGAATTCCCCAGCCAGCTATGCTGGCTGGGGAACTCTGGGAGTTGAAGTCCACCAGTCTTAAAAGAGCCGACTTTGCAGACCCCTGCCCTACACCAAAGAGGAACCTTTTCAGCACCAAATGCTGAAAAAAGAGAGTGCTTAGCGCACACATGCACGCTTACTGTGTGCTTGACCCAGCTTCTGCCAACCTAGCAGTTCAAAAGCATGTAAAAATGCAAGTGGAAAAATAGGGACCACCTTTGATGGGAAGGTAACAGTGTTCCATGCACCTTCGGCATTTAGTCATGCTGGCCACATGACCCCAGAGAGGTCTTCAGACAGCGCTGGCTCTTTGGCTTTGAAACGGAGATGAGCACTGCCCCCTGGAGTCGGAAATGACTAGCACATATGTGTGAGTGGAACCTTTACCTTTATACATTATTAAACAAAACATTTTAGCCCATTTTTTCCACACGCTGTTTTTCCATATTTTTCTCATCTTCTTTAAATTAAAATCCATTTTTCCCCCCAGTTCTGCTTGCATTACATTTGGAGACGCAGTGGAAACTTAGCAGGTATGATGACATCATGGATTAACAGCAAGATTTAACTACTAATAATGAATTACCATGCATTTTATTCTCAGACCCTTTCTTAGATGGCGGGAAAAGAATCAAATGTATGAGGTTGCTCTTTTCATTAATAATAATAATAATTTTAATACTTATAAACCGCTCCCTCTCCCCATGGGGACTCGGGGCGGTGCACAGGCAGAATAAAAACAGTAAAAAATATACAAACAATTCTAAAACCAAATTAAACTTAACCTGTGCTAAAATTCCCATAAAACTAAAAGCTAAAAGCTACCCAATAAAACCCCAAGACAGGGAGACTATCCCAGGCCGGCCAGACAGAAAAAGTGAGTTTTTAATTTAAGACGGAAGGAGCGGAGGTCCGTAGTCGTTCTAATGTCGGGGGGAAGGTCGTTCCAGAGGGTCGGGCCCGCCACAGAGAGAGCCCTTCCCCTGGGCGTCCCCCGCTGACAGAGTCTAGTGGACGGCACCCGGAGAAGTCCCTCTCTGTGGGAGCGAATCGGCCGTGAGGATGTATGAGGCAGGATCCGATCCCGCAGATAGCTAGTTCCTGAGCCATGGAGTGCTTTAAAGATGATGATTAACACCTTTGCATTGCAATTTCATTATCTCTCATGCTCAGCCACTAATGCTCTGGGTGTAAATGTTTAGATTGTGGGTCTCAATTGGCATTTGTTTTTCCTTCTTCCCATTGTACAACAATTGCCATTTTGGCTCTTTAAAAGAAAAAAACCAACAACTTAAAACTTGGTATCAGCAGCAAAACTGGCTGCCTCCCTGCTGGTCCCTCATGCCCAGTCATTTTAAAGTGATGACCGTTATAAAAGAGTTGCATTGTGAAAACAGCAATAGCAATAGCATTTAGACTTATATACTGCACTACAATGCTTTGCAGCGCTCTCTGAGTGGTTTGCAGGATCAAGAATGTTGCCCCCAACAATCTGCATCCTCATTTTACTGACCTTGGAAGAATTGAAGGCTGACTCAATCTTGAGTCAGTCAAGATCAAACTCCAAGCTGTGGGCAGAGTTGGCCTGCAAATACTGCATTCTACCCATTGTGCCGCCACGACTTGTAAAAATGATCCATTCATTTCTGTTTTCTGCTTAGTAATTGATGTAAGGCCCTGTCATCTTATTTCAGAGCTGATTAAGGTCTTTGAAATGAAAACAAAGTCAAGCAAAAATAAAAGCTAATTGCAAAACACCTGATATAGTTTAACTGCTGATTTGAGTTGTCTGGTTAGTAACACTCTAAGTAAATCTAGAGTTTTCATGAACTTCTTTATCATTCCTGCAGAAACTGACCATTAATTACTCCATGATTGTTATTCCAAAGCTCGCTTCTTTTTGCATCAGAATTTGACATTTGAAATCTTGCAAAATTCTTGGATAGATATTTGTTGTAATTGTTGTTGTCCTTACAACAGGAATGGAGCACGGGCATTGATTAATACCTTCTGTAGTTCCACTATAAAAGGTTATGTTCTCAGCAAATCCCTTATTGTTTGCAGCAATTTGCTATTTTATAACAGTAACTGCCTAGAATTCTTGTATAACAGGAACTGAAAGTTCTTTAACTAACAAGAAGGAAAATCACAGTAATTCTGCAAAAATAATGAAAAGAAGCCACATGAGTCAAATGATAAGAAATGACAAATGAAAATTTGCAACTCAGCAGCATTCCTGGATTACTTTTCTACTCTTCTACCACTATATGGAGATGCTATTTTTATATAGCCATTTATATTTAAAAAAGCCAACACAGTTCTAGGCTGCACAAACAGAGGGATAGAATCAAGATCACGTGAAGTGTTATTACCACTTTATAATGCCACACTTGGAATACTGCATTCAGTTTTGGTCGCCACGATGTAGAAAAGATGTGGAGACTCTAGAAAGAATGCAGAGAAGAGCAACAAAGATGCGGAGGGGACTGGAGACTAAAACATATGAGGAACGGTTGCAGGAACTAGGTATGTCTAGATTAATGAAAAGAAGGATTAGGGGAGACATTTTTATTTTATTTTATTAGCATTTATAACCCGCACCCATCTCACCACAAAGGGACTCGGGGCGGCGCACAGGGAATATAAAATATAAATACATATATACAAGAATAATATTCATTAAAACTAAATTAAATTAACCCACCCTGCACTAAAACCAATTAAAACCCCTGAATTAAAACTTTGATAACTAAAAGCAGTGCAGTGTCGAGTAAAATCATGCCAGGCCGGCTAGGTGGAAGAAGTGCGTTTTCCGAGATGACACGGAGATGACACAGAGTTCGGGAGGTAGATCGTTCCAGAGGGTTGGGCCCACCACAGAGAAGGCTCTTCCCCTGGGCGTCGTCAACCGGCATTGCCTGGTTGACAGCACCCGGAGCAGACCCTCTCTGTGAGAGCGAATTGGTCGTAGGGACGTATGGGGCAGCAGACGGTCTCGTAGGTAGCTATGCCCCGTGCCATGGAGCACCTAGGCTAGGTGGAAGAAGTGATAGCAGTCTTCCAATATCTCAGGGGTTGCCACAAAGAAGAGGGAGTCAAACTATTCTCTAAAGCACCTGAGAGTAGAACAAGAAGTAATGGATAAAAACTAATCAAGGAGAGAAGCAACCTAGAACTAAGGAGAAATTTTCTGACAGTTAGAACAATGAATCAGTGGAACAACTTGCCTCCAGAAGTTGTGAATGCCCCAACCCTGGAAGTTTTTAAAAAGATGTTTGATAACCATTTGTCTGGAGTGGTACAGGGTTTCCTGCATAAGTAGGGGCTTGGACTAGAAGACCTCCAAGGTTCCTTCCAACTGTGTTATTCTATTAGTCTATTATATCTTTGTGTTTCTCTTGCAAGAATAAAAGGACAATTCCTCCTTTATTTTTCAAAGAATAAGTCAGCTGGGCATCCTAGGTCCTCAGAGAGAGACTTCTGCACTGCTGTGTGTGGACAATCAGTTGATCAGTTGGGCTGAAGCTAGCATGGAACTCCTCACATAACTTTTCATTTTCTTTGTGAGGGAAAATATCACTGCAAGGCCACGCAATCTGTGCCCATCACAATCTCTGAACCTCTCAATGGGCAAACCTCCTGCTTTTTTTCTTTATTAAGTAATGGCCAACTGATAGCTTTGTGTTCAGTGTCCTTTAGACCGGCAATGTTAAAAGAGACAGGCCTCCTTCCTCTTTCCAAAAGATTGCTCTTTAAATTAGACTCTCAAGAGGGACGTATTGTTCATTTTTATCAAAGGATTTTGTTTTATACGGAACATACAAATCAAACTAATAAAAGAGGAGAGGAAGCAATCACGGCTTGTGAGATATACTACATTTTGAGTTATCTTAGGAGGGTGCTCAACAACACAGCTGCTAAATTAAAAGCTATCTCAAGCTGTGTTTTATAAGCCATACTATGAACACAGACAAAATATGATTATTCTATTGGTCCATCACACACAACTGTACATGATGGGGGTTAAACAGCACATTTTTTTTCCAGACAGCCTTTATAAATTCACTGTTAGATGCTTGAGGGAAATAATCTACAAAGCTGAAAATGATAAGTTTGCAAAAAATAACATTTTGGTTTAGGAAATTGAGTCTAGAGGAACTCAATGTTTCAATAAAATAAAATAAAATCATACAAAGGAGTAAAAGGGACAGCAGCAAAAGTCTGAATTCATTTGACTTGGATTTTCACAGGCACGGTCCTGTTAAAATTATAAGGAATCCAATCTTTTTATTATTATTGTTGTTGGAATAAATCTAATTATACTCATTCATTGAATAGTAATAATTCATTTGATCTAAGCAGGGAGGATTATATTTTATTTATTTATTAGGCAGATCAATGTATCCACCCAAGTCACACATAGTGATTCTGAGTGGTGTACACTATTAAAAATCCATAGTTATAAATTCCCAGTTTTAATCTCTGACCCCCACAATCCACCATCCTCTGGTGACAAAAAAAATCAGATAAATCCCTTGATCGACTCTGAATAGGAACCCCAAGATTACAGACAAAACCATGTCTCCAAGACTTTGTGAAAAGCAACATGGTGGGGGCCAATCTTACTTCTAGGGTCATAGAAGTAAGATATTCTGTCAGGGTAATGATTTAAGAGTTGACAGCTGCTATGATGATGTAATACTGGGAATGAGCCAGCAGGATGTTTGGGCTGGTATCACTTTAAGAGCCTGTAATAAAAAGAGGCCTTGCTGGGGCATATCTCTCTCTCTGTATATGTATATGCTCCCGTAATTGCTGATTGCTGATTGTTTGAGGTCTGACTAAAGTAAGTTTATGTATATATTCTTTGTAGATAAAGCCACTATTTAAATACAAACCTCTGTTTACTGTATTTGCTCCTGGGTTGTCTCACATAGTCACACTGAAGAAAGCTATGGCAAATCTAAACAGCATACTCAAAAGCAGAGACATCACCCTGCCAACAAAAGTGTGTATAACCAAGGCTATGCTTTTTTCCAGTTGCAATGGATGGCTGTGAAAGTTGGACCATAAGGAAGGCTGAGCCCCAAAGAATGGAGGCCTTTGAACTCTGGTGCTGGAGAAGACTCCTGCATGTCCCTTGGACTGCAAGGCGATCCAACCGGTCAGTCCTAGAGGAGATCAACCCTGACTGCTCTTTAGAAGGCCAGATCCTGAAGATGAGACTCAAATACTTTGGCCACCTAATGAGAAGGAAGGACTCACTGGAGAAGAGCCCAATGCTGGGAAAGATTGAGGGCAAAAGAAGAAGGGGATGACAGAGAATGAGGTGGCTGGATGGAGTCACTGAAGCAGTCAGCATGAGCTTAAATCGACTCCAGAGGATGGTAGAGGACAGGAAGGCCTGGAGGAACATTGTCCATGAGGTCGCAATGGGTTACAACTTTGCAACTAACAACAACAAGGCCCATTCATAAAATATATATATCCAAGGATTACAAAAGCCAATCCAGACTTTGGTCGCTCAACATATTTCACAATAGGTTGCTACTTGTCCTTCAAGACAAGTTCATAAAATATTAACACAAAGGGTTTGATATATTCCAATTTCTTGGGTATCCTAATGGTCTTTCTTGGATGGAACACCTCTTCTGGGTAGGTGGGATAGATTCAGTTGAGAACATTAAAGATTCTTTAGGGCTAGAGCGAAGTCCTATCTTGAAATGAAAAAAAAAACACCAGCACCCCGTTATCACCAGCCCATTACGCTTTCCAGATATTCACGAATAAGGAGTACAGACTAAATCCATAAATTGGTATAATAAAACTGGTGTAAGAGCAGCAATGAAAAGATGATTGGTAGCCTATGGAGTTAAAGCTCATTTCTTCTTACATTTTTAAAAGCAGTGACCTGGGAATAATTGCCTGTTAACCTTGACCATCTTTAAAAAAGAGAAGAAGATGATGATGAAAGAAAGGCTATTTATTAGTCATTGTTTCCTTAGGTAGTTCAGAATAGTTCTCTCCCTGCCCTGCTTTAACTTCCTTTTTTCCCCCTTAGAAGGCTTTTAGCAGAGGCAAAAGGTTAATAGACACACTTGAAGTCCATCAGCTTATATAGTGCTTTCCAGCTTATATAACCATTAATACTTCTTACATTATTTGAAAGCGATTGGAGAGCAGATCAATGACCTTTCCTCATTCTCATGCTGGAAGAGTGATGAATTTCTATCCCAGTGTTAATTTGTTAAATCCAGTATTAAGGAAAGGGGGGGGTGTTTCTTTAACATAGGTAAATTCAAATATTTCTCTACTTCATGGGAAGGAAAAAAGGATTTATGGTATGGTGGAAGGGCTACTGTGGTCAGCAAGCCCACTTCATCTTTAAAGCGCTCCATGGCATGGGGCCTAGTTATTTGCGGGACCGTATTCTACCCCACACATCCCTTCGCCCGATTCGCTCCCACAGAGAGGGACTTCTCCGGGTGCCGTCCACCAGGCAGTGCCGGCTGACGACACCCAGGGGAAGGGCCTTCTCTGTGGCGGGCCCAACCCTCTGGAATGACCTTCCCCCTGAACTTAGAACTATCACAGACCTCCGCTCCTTCCGCCAACATCTGAAGACATATTTCTCCCATCTTCCAGCCTGGCCTAATCCGTACAATTAAGTCTGTAGACTGAACTCTAAATTGTTTTAATTGGATTTTAAATGGGTAAGAGTTTTAGGGAATTTTAGCACAGGGTATTTTGTATTTAATTGGCTTTTAGTATTTCTTATTGCTATGTTTTATATTTCCTGTTTTAATTTCCTGTGCACTGCCCTGAGTCCCCTTGGGGAGAGAGGCGCGGTTATGCAAATTTAATAAAATAAAATAAATAAATGCTCAATGAACTAAAACAGCCAGCAGTGGGTTTCAAATTTTGTTAGCATCAGTTCGCTGCATGCTCACCCTTTCTGCGCAAGTGCAGATGTGCGGATGGATGGGGGGAGGAAGCTGGAACCGGTTCTAAACAGCACTGTAGATTTGTGGAACCTCTTCTATAGAAGAGGCTAGAACTGGCAGGAACCCACCCCTGGTCTAGTTTAATGAAAAGATAGACTATGGGGTGCCATGATAGCAGTCTTCCAATATCTAAGGGGCTGCCACAAAAACAAACAAACAAACAAACAAACAAATAAACATCTGTTCTGCAAAGTACCTGAAGACAAGATAAGAAGCAATGGATGAAAACTAATCAAGGAGAGAACTAACCTAAAATTAAGGAGAAATCCCCTGACAGCAGAACAATTAATTAGTGGAAAGACTTGCCTCCAGAAGTTGTGGATGCTCCATCACTGAATGTTTTTAGGAAGAGTTTCTACAGCCAGTTGTCTTGAATGGTATAGGGTTTCTTGCTTGTGCAGGAGGTTGGACTAGAAGATCTCCAAGGTCTCTTCCTGCTCTGTTATTCTGTTAAGCAGTAGGAAATTGCCTAGTTATATATGCAATAGGAAAAAATAGCACCATATCATTAGAATTGAGATTATATTGAGTGCGGGTACCTATGTGTGCACACACAAACACAGGTCAGTAAATGCTGCAACAAGTTTTATACTATAGTGCCAGCTATGCTCAGTTAGATCCAAGCTTCAAATTTGGAGTACATCCATAAAGTCATTACAAAATTTGGATGTATGGGTTTCAATTGGACTAAATCAGCCTCTGAACTGCTGTACTTAAACTAAGCCCACTAAATTTAGTTGAATTTCATGTCAAGAGGTTAGCATTGGATTAGAAGGCCAGTCATCCTATTCTTTGTAGATGTGGTCAGCTGCTCAGAACTACCGGAAACTACTAGTTCTCTCGTCTTCCGGGTGCGCTTCAAGGTGTTAATTATCATCTTTAAAGCGCTCCATGGCTCGGGACCTAGCTATCTGCGGGATCGGATCCTGCCTCATACTTCCTCACGGCCGATTCGCTCCCACAGAGAGGGACTTCTCCGGGTGCCGTCCACTAGACATTGTCAGCGGGCGACACCCAGGGGAAGGGCTATCTCTGTGGTGGGCCCGGCCCTCTGGAACGACCTTCCCCCCGATATCAGGACGACCACGGACCTCCGCTCCTTCCGTCTTAAATTAAAAACTCACTTTTTCTGTCTGGCCGGCCTAGGATAAGTCTCTCTGTCTTTGGGGTTTTTATTGGGAATCTGTATTGTTTAGTTTTAATGGGGAAATTTTAGTGCAGGTTTGTTTAATTTGCTTTTAGAATTGTCTGTATGTATTTATTGTTTTTATTCTGCCTGTGCACCGCCCCGAGTCCCCGTGGGGAGAGGGTGCGGTTTTATAAATATTAAATTATTATTATTATTATTATTATTATTATTATTATTATTATTATTATTATTATTATTATTATTATTATTATTATTATTATTATTACCCACAGGCTTCTGCTTCATCAGTAAATGGGCCCGTTTTCCAATCAGCCCTCAGCCTCTGTCTCCAGTGCCTTTCTCCTAGCTTGGAATTGGACCTGGATATTACTTCCAACATCTGCCTCCTAATAACTTTCATTATTGTTTTTGTTACTCTTAAGCCTCCTTGACTTTGGATAACATGCAAAGATTGTGCGGAGCAAATATGCTCTGGCCACTAAATCCAAGGGAGCTCTAAGTATCAAAGAGGCTCACAATGTTTTGTTGTTTAAGATTTAGGATGAAAAGGAGCTTTCCTCTTTCACAAACAGATTTGACTGGCATTTGAAGTTGACTTCAATTCTGTAAATCAGGGCTCTCCAACCTTTGCAACTTTAAGTCTGAAGGACTTCAGTTCCCAGACTTCTGGCTGGCTGGAGAAGTCTGGGAGCTGAAGTCCTTCAGACTTAAAGTTGCAAAGGTTGGAGACCCCTGCCCTAAGCTACTTGATCAATACATTCCTGCTGTAAATGACAGGCTAACTTGGAGTTATACAGCATTCAGAAAATGGCTACTCCTTGTGTAACTTAGGTTTCCTTAATGATAAGCAAATTATATTCAGAACTGTTATGAGCATCTTTTTTTGTGATTGTAATGAAACATGATTCTGAATTTAGGTCAATAAAACCAACATTTTTTACCACTACTGGTTGTGTGCTTTTGTTTGTTGGTGATTGCAATTTTAATTCTGATGTTTATCATCTAGGGTCTGCAGATTGGGGAGTGTTACAAAAAAATAATAATAATAATCTGTCAAAGTTGTTGCATAAATTCAAATCCAGAAGCACACGCAGATAACTGATTGAGCTGGACTCCTTAACTTCTTTATATACATAAGAATAGATGTATAAATGTACAATACCACCAGGTGGTTTTTCCAAGTAAACACAAGGCAGGAGAGTTATAGGCAAGCACAAACAGTTAGCTTCATTTTGGCAGACAAGCCCAAAACAGACTTGTTTAACTTCTCAGAGCAGCAGACTGCTTAAGTTTCTGTTTCAATTTTCTGCACAGACTCAGATCTGCTTAAGCTCCCATTGGCTGCCTATGTTGCTCTGCCTATTCATTGGCTGACCTTGTTCCCGTGTCTCTCCCAGTCATGAATATTTTAACATAATCACACATTCACTGTGCAGTGGATAGTGTTGTGATCCAGCTGCCTATATAGCCTGAAGCACCAGCAATTAGCTCCAAATTTTGTTAAATCTCTTTGGTACCAGATGCAACAGAATGTCTCTGAATGTTCTGACAAATTTTGAATTAGGGATATGCGATTTAAATTTGCAATTCAATTTCAAGAGTCAATTTAATCTGAGTCAAATGTCTTTCCATTAATTCAGACTGAATTTCTATGTCCAATTGATTTTACTGACAGATCAAGAGAAGTGTTTGTGTATCTGGAAAATACATATATATATCTGTGATTTCAGAGTGTTTGATTTAATTCAGTTGATCAAAACAATCCAAAGGGCAAGATTTGATAGAATTGTCTTAGATCTTCAAACCGAAGTTTTGTGTAGCTTCTTCTGTGTATCGTATGCCCTACAGAGCTTAATTTTCTACACAACCTTACATGGCTTTTCAGAAAGGATCTTTAAGAATGACAACTCAGGTGTTTCAATTCAGTGAAGACTAGATTGTTGTAAACATTCCCAACTGGCTTTTTTTTTTTTAATGGACCAAGCCCAAACACATGGCGACTTGCCCAGAGTTCAATAAAATTAACTTCCTCCGGGCTGCTGGGTTATTTGTCATCCGTTCTTTTACACATGTTTTCTTTTTCCTTTTCCTGACTTCAAACAGCTTCCCGTCCAATTGTCAAATGAATCTTTCATTTCCCTTCTAAATTTGTAATCACGGAAGCATCATCCGTGCTGCCTTTCCTTTCAAATCTACGAGTCCATTTTTGTTCAAGCTGAACATACTGTGCCTTGACGTTCGGCTCTAAATGGCCCATCCAACTTTTAAGACTGCATTCAGGGGGCTTTGTACTCCTTGATAATTGATAGCTTAGCTTTCTGGCAGCCTTTTTCATGCTGTTTCCAGGGGTTCATTTCAAGGTAAATTCTCATCAGTGTAAGTAATTTGAGGTTTGTTGGCTGAAAGTTAAACAGAGCATAATTCATTTTTTGTTGTTGTTGCAGGTATGTATTTTTTTATCTTCTTCCTCCAAATCCATTAGCAGAGTTCCAGGTTTTTTTTTCTTCTCTTGTTGTTGCTTTTTTCCCTCCCTAATTTTCAGGGCTGTTATGCTTTGCTGTTAAAGATGCCTTGTTTCTTCTCCCTGTTTCCTTAAGTCTCCGGGGTCACCTTAACTAAATGGAACCCCAAAGGAAACTCTGCTACTTCCAGTAGCAATTTCCCTAATTAAAGAAATAGCTAGCGATGTCATGCCCACATACCTGAGCTCTACAGAACAAGCTGGAAACCATTAGTAATTCTTTCAGCTATGTTGATGTGTTCTGGTTGCATTTTGCTTATTCTGATAACCTCTCTGGCAAATTTTAATGGAAGAATATGCTTCATTTATTTATTTACTAGCTGGATACCCATGCTTTGCAATGGAACTATGTGATTGGGTTATGCAGGAGAAATTCAGTTCACAATCCATTGGCTCAGTGGTGGTTGGTGATTGAAACACATGAAGAAATTTAACTCCCATCTCCTTGAGTCCAGAAGCAGTTCCATAAGTGGAAGGCATAGACATTTTGGTGAGGTACTGACATTTAGTACTGTAAGGAGCCCCAAACTGCTCCTGAGTGAAGAAGTGGGACATCTGCCAGTTTGAACTGAGGTAATGGAATGTGAAGCAATTGGCAGTTGGAACAGAGTTCTTTACAGGTGGGGAGGGGGAGTAGAACTCCTTAGCATCAGAGCGGATTTATTACTGTATAAAAATATGAATGATCTGATGGTCATTTCAAAAAAACTTTTCTTAGCGAGAGCCTAGAAACCAAGAGAAACGTATGTGCCAAATTTCAAGTTTGTGGGCTTCATGGTTCTGGAGATTTCGTGATGAGTGACTGGCATTTGTTCAATATATATTTACTTACTTACTCAGTCACTCATTCATTTATTTGGCTGAGAGTGACTGGTCTAGAGTCACCCAGTAATCCATTTTAGGCAAATACCTTAATTTCTCTATGGGTAGGGACTGGCCCTTCAACAGACCATGATCAGTTTGGTTTTCTTCTAAGGAATGAGGGCTTGACCAGCCCCCAAAGAGCTACGCCTCCCAGAATTGATCAGCCAACATAAAGTACATAAAGAATTTATTAACATATACATGATGTACTGTGTGTTAAAATCCATACATCATGGTCAAAGGCTAGTTAAAGAAGACTAGATTATCTATGACATGGAGCATGGGTTAATGCATAAATATAAATTATTGTTGTCAAAGAGAAAATAACATTTGAGTGAAGCTGTACTACTTTGATATAATCTATTTGCTTCAAGGTCCTTAAGACTGTTTAGATTTTATAAACTGCCCAGAGTCACTTAGGTAAGAGGAACAACGTAGAAATCTAATAAATGAATAAAAATACAAAATAAAAAACAGATCTTCCCCATTTTTTCCATTGGGAAAACCCTGTGATTCCTACCCATTGTAAAGAGGGAAGAACTTACTAACCCGGTGATTGAGTATTGGATGACAGGAGCAAACACAGATCATTGTCATTTCTTTAAAATCAATTGCTGTTTTTTTTTAAATCATCTGCTTAGCAAATATCCTGGTTTCTTAAATCTTTTTAATGCTGCACCAGAAAAAAACCTCTTCAGTTCTAATTTATGTGCAGAAGTCAGAAAACAATCTTTTCTCAATTGCATTAGTTTTGACACACGGTTATCTGCATGGTAAGCATTAATAAAGGAAGAGTTTATAATTCTTTCTATCAGGGCTTGCTTCCTGATCTAAAAAAATAAATAAAGCAAATGGCTTTGATAGATCTGGTAAAGAGGCATTTAACCTTTTAGACGATGTGGCTCTTTGGCAGGAAAAAAAACCCCATGCTTTTCTTCTCAAATGAATCCAAATGTTCAACAGATGGGAAACTAAATAGGATAGGTAGTTCTTGATGGAGAAATGACATGGATGCAAAAATGCAAAGAAGAAAAAACAAAGCAAGTTATTTTCAAACAATCAAGGTCTCATTCTAAATCTCATTAATGGGAAACAAAGGACTCCGGCAATTTATTTTTGAATTAAAATTTAGGAGATAATCTTTGGACACCCTAGCACAAAATATTTATTAATTAGGAGATGGATTTCTCACCTATAACTTGTGCTAAAATTGTGGTTGCATGAATATGTATTCTTCCATGCATACAAGCTCTAAACCAGGGGTCTCCAACCTTTGCAACTTTAAGTCTGAAGGACTTCAGCTCCCAGACTTCTCCAGCCAGCTTTGCTGGCTGGAGATGTCTGGAAGCTGACGTCCTTCAGACTTAAAGTTGCAAAGGTTGGAGACCCCTGCTCTAAACAACAAAATATAAACTGGCACTTACATTTGCCGGTCCATGGCTTGATAGGAACCGGGACGCAGGGCCAGAGAGGAGGAGGAGGGAGGATGGGGCAGCCCCCTGGGCAGAGCGCGCACCGGATGCGGGAGAGGGTAATGTAATGGGGTTGTTGTCCAAGTTTGCTGTTGCTTTCAAATATGATGTTGGAAATACAATGCATAGTATTGAAGGTCAAAAATAAAATAAAAACCTAAACAATCAAAATATTATGTGAACATATTATTTAATGTTTGAAGATATGATGCAGGAAATGATCAGGCAGAAACTGAAGGTGGGGTCAAATGCATCATCAGTTTGGAATCATTATGTTCCCACAAAAGACCAAAGTCCAACCCCTCATTAATTCCATTGACTCTTATCTAGCACCAATTTGACTTGACCATTAGTAGACCAGATTCTTCTGCATGGGTGGTATAAAATAAGATTTTGAACTCTTTTCCTGTTCCTGATTTCTTATGCCTGATTTTACTTAGCCTCCTTAAGGATGCTGCAGATTGAGCCATATATTTATATCAGTGGTGAGATTCAAAAATTTAACTACCTGTTTTGTGGGCGTGGCTTGGTGGGCATGGTAGGGGAAGGTTACTGCAAAATCCCCATTTCCTCCTGATCAGCTGGGACTCGGGAGGCAGAGAATAGATGGGGAAGGGGCCAGTCAGAGATGGTATTTACTGGTTCTCTGAACTACTCAAAATTTCCACTACTGGTTCTCCAGAACTGGTCAGAACCTACTGAATACCACCTCTGATTTATATATACTCTTCAAATCTAATTGAACCTGGAATTAAATGTAAGATTGGTTTGCAATACATTGCATTTTGCAATTCAGAAATCTGAATCCAAGGAAAACATTTACCGGTGTCTTAGGCCAATGTTGCATTTTAGTATGATCTTAAATGGTTATTGTAGCTGATGTATAGAAGAACCAAAAACATTTATTGTAGTTTTACAAAAGTGGCAAAAGAATCTTGAGGTATTTTTTACAATGTTGAATAGCAACAGTTCCAAAGACTTACAATTTTTTTTTGAAAAGTCAAGTCATTTCAAGTGTTGCCATACACAAAAATGAGTATATAACGGCTTCTTCCAATTATCTTGATAGTCCAAATTCAACAAAATTGTACTTCTCTGGACAAAGCAAGATTCTACAATGTTGCACACTTATATTTATCATTTCCTACCACATATGTTGGTAGTAAATGGAGAGCATAAGAACAAGAAATTTATACCTGATGTCTCTAGGATCTTACATGGCATACTATTTGATTCCTTGGCTTTCATTGTTATCCGTATACCTGAAATATTCTTTTTATTTGGATAGCAGAACATTTCTGAAAATGGATGTATATTAAGAGAGTTTAAAAGTTGTATAAACAGTGATAAAGTTGCTTAGTGTGAGATTGTCTATATGATAAACAAACTAACCAACCCAGATAAGTGCCTTCATTCATATTATGATAAGTTAGATATAAGAGAGGGAATGAACAATGTGGAGAGTATAATTATTAGAATTATTTTGATATCTGTAGGTTGCTGTACTTTCCAATATTGAATTAATAGCTACTTGACTCAAAACTTCATAGCCCATTAAAAGAAATTGGAAAAGTCCTTGACGGGTTCTCATTGTAACAGCTAAGGATTTAAGAATATATATTTTTTTAAATCAAACTCAGTTTTGGAAAAGCTACAAGACTTTATTGTCTTGCTCACTGTTTGAAATTGAACATTAATCCTTAGAGGGGGATGGAGAAAAGTGGCACTTATGTGCGCTACTGGGGATCAATGAAAACGTCTGATACAATAATAATAATTCACACACAATATCATTGAGAGGTTTAGTAACTGTCATTTCTCATCATTTAGCCCCAATTTTATGAATCAACAAAAGCACCTTTCAATGTGTGTGTGTGTGCTGTATGTGTGGATGTGCTTGTTATACAAAAATAATAACAAAGAATTGGAAGGGACCTTGGAGGTCATCTAGTCCAACTCACTGCACACACAAGAGAGCCTATACCATTCCAGACAAGTGGCTGTCCAGTGTCTTCTTGAAAACCTCGAGTAATGGGGCACTCACAACTTAGGTTGTGAAGAACGGTTGCAGGAGCTGGGTATGTCTAGTTTGATGAAGAGAAGGACCAGGGGAGACATGATAGCAGTGTTCCGATATCTCAGAGGGTGCCACAAAGAAGAGGGAGTCAAACTATTCTCCAAGGCACCTGGGGGCAGGACAAGAAGCAATGGGTGGAAACTAATCAAGGAGAGAAGCAACTTAGAACTAAGGAGAAATTTCCTGACAGTTAGAACAATTAACCTCTGGAACAGCTTGCCTCCAGAAGTTGTGAATGCCCCAACCCTGGAAGTCTTGAAGAAGATGTTAGATAGCCATTTGTCTGAAATGGCCCACGCAGGGGGTTGGACTAGAAGACCTACAAGGTCCCTTCCAACTCTGCTATTGTATTATAGGTGTGGGAGCCCCATCACTGGCAACCCATTCCACTGGTTTATTGTTCTCACCATTAGGAAGTTTCTCCTCAGTTTTAGGTTGCTTCGCTCCTTGATTACTTCCCATTCATTGGTTCTTATCTTGCCTTCAGGCACTTTGATAAATAATTTGTCCCTTTCGTCATTGAGACAGCCCCTTAGGTGTTGGAACACTGCTATCATGTCACTCCTAGTTCTTTTAACTCGGTTTTAGTCTCCGCCCTCTAATCATCTTTGTTGATCTTCTTTGCACTCTTTCCAGAGAAACCTTGTTTTTATATTGTGGTGACCAAAACTAGATGCAGTATTCCAAATGTGGTCTTAATAAGGCTTTGTAAAGTGGTACAAATACTTCACACGGTCTTGATCTATTCCTCTATTAATGCAGCCTAGGATTGCATTGGCCAAATATATGCACATATATTACTCATATTTAAGCTCAGCTAAGTTAAACCAAATCGTGTTTCTTACTGACATAAATGTTGGAATGTCCTAGGCTATTCTGATGGCAACTGGACTTGTGTTACCTAATAGAGAGGGCTACCTTGCTATTTAGAAATTCTAAATTTTCCGGACTTGAGCATTCTGACTCTACAAAGGGCCACCCTACTTAGAACAGCTTATATCCTCCGATGTTACCTTCACAGTTCCTAGGTCCTTGGTTAGGACTCAAGCTGTTGAGCTACCAACCAGCTCCAAAGGCTGTGAATCTCACCAAAGATTAACCACAGATAATAATAATATCATTCACTGGAAATTGTGCCAGAAGTTTGGATTTGAGTACAGCAAAAACCACTGGGAACATCAGGTTATGAAAGTTTTAGAGAACGAGAAAGTCAAGATCTTGTGGGACTTCAGAATTCAGACTGACAGATACTTGGCCTACAACACACCTGACATAACGATAGTTGAAAAGAAAAAAAATATGGTTCATTGACATTGCAATACCTGGTGATGCATGAATTGAAGATAAGCAGCAAGAAAAAATCACAAAGTACCGGGACTTGCAAATTGATGTTGAGCAACTGTGGAAAAAGAAATTGTGTATTGTCCTAATTGTAACTGGATCCCTTGGAACAATAACTAAATGGCTACCTCACTATTTGGAAATTCTAAATTTACCAGACTTGAACATTCTGATTCTACAAAAAAGTCACCCTACTTGGAACAGCTTATATCCCCCGGCGTTACCTTAACAGTTCCTAGGTCCATGGTTAGGACTTGAGCTGTTGAGAATCAGCCCCAAAGGGTGTGAATCTCACCAAACTGACGACAGAAAATGCTAAAATCATTCATTGGAATGTCAGAGGTTTGGATTTAAATGTAGAAAAAACTGCTGGGAACATCAAGATGTGAAGGTTATGGAAAAAGAAAGGGTTAAGATCTTACGAGACTTTAAGATTGAAACAGATAAGTATCTTATTTATAAATGCCTGATACAACAGTCATTAAAAAGAAGAAACTCTGGTTCCTTGATGTTGCTATGCTGGGTTATACTAGAATTGAGGAAAAGTAATTAATAAAAAAATATATGCAACATCAGAGATACTGGCAGCTGTTATACCAATCATGATAGGAGGTTTTGTAGCAATGCCTAAAAGGAATCTTTCAATATTTGGAAATTGTGAATCTATCAGACCTGAATATCCTAATTTTACATTTTTTTTTTTTAAAAAAAAGCCTACCTTGCTTAGAACTGCCTTTATTATTAGGTATTACTTAATAATGGTTAGGTTCTTGATTAAGGACTTAAATTATAAAATTTCCTCATCTTAAACTGTGAATATATCACATAATCCTAATAATATAGAGTCAAATCGCATTGTACCCAAAGGTTAAAACCATTTTCTTCCCTCCAACAGTCATGTAGCATAGAAAATATTCACGTCCCTCTTACAGTTCCTCTTTCGAGTCTCTTTCAGCAGCAAAAAATATGGAATTGACATTAAATCTGTAATTCAGTCTGCAATTAAGGAAAAGCTGATTAAAATCATAGGCTAACTTATGGACAAGGTCCATCAGAGGAAGAGAGTTAAATGGGCGACATTTATTACATATTGCTAGGCAGGTCATAACTTGATGTTGATGAGTATGATAAATATTTTATGCTATAAATGAAGCAGGGAATTCAAAGGGGGAAAAAGTACTTTGATCAGGCAAGCTGTATTTCTATGATGTTAATATTGAAAATGTAACTAATAAGGATAGATGATAGATATTTATCCTTGTTGGTTTATATTTTCAATAATAATATCATGGAAATACAGCTTGCCTGATCAAACTACTTTTTTTCTTTAAATTTTCTGATAATAGATATATGATAGGTAGGTAGGTAGGTAGGTAGGTAGGTAGGTAGGTAGATAGATAGATAGATAGATAGATAGATAGATAGATAGATAGATAGATAGATAGATAGATAGATAGATAGATAGATAGATAGATAGAATGAGAAAGAGAAAGGTAGGGATAGATAGATAGATAGATAGATAGATAGATAGATAGATAGATGGATGGATGGATGGATGGATGGATGGATGGATGGATGGATGGATGGATGGATGGATGGATGGATGGATGGATGGATGGATGGATAGATAGATAGATAGATAGATAGATAGATAGATAGATAGATAGATAGATAGATAGATAGATAGAATGAGAAAGAGAAAGGTAGGGATAGATAGATAGATAGATAGATAGATAGATAGATAGATAGATAGATAGATAGATAGATAGATAGATAGATAGATAGATAGATAGAATGAGAAAGAGAAAGGTAGGGATAGATAGATAGATAGATAGATAGATAGATAGATAGATAGATGGATGGATGGATGGATGGATGGATGGATGGATGGATGGATGGATGGATGGATGGATGGATGGATGGATGGATAGATAGATAGATAGATAGATAGATAGATAGATAGATAGATAGATAGATAGATAGATAGATAGATAGATAGAAAGATAGATAGAATGAGAAAGCGAAAGGTAGGGATAGATAGATAGATAGATAGATAGATAGATAGATAGATAGATAGATAGATAGATAGAATGAGAAAGAGAAAGGTAGGGATAGATAGATAGATAGATAGATAGATGGATGGATGGATGGATGGATGGATGGATGGATGGATGGATGGATGAATAGATAGATAGATAGATAGATAGATAGATAGATAGATAGATAGATAGATAGATAGATAGATAGATAGATAGATAGATAGATAGATAGATAGATAGATAGATGAGCGAGAGATGCCGGTTTGCTCTTGGGCATGCTGTGCATGCACGCAAGAACACTGCAATAAAAATTGTTCTGCACATGCACAGAAGCTTAAAAACAGGATGGCGGTGCCTACAGCACTGCCAGGAGAACCAGGGGCATGGCAGGCCTGGGTCACTGCCGGTTCCAGTGACCCAGGCCACCAAACCACTACTGGTTTGGTCCAAATCAGTAGGAACCCACCACTGTATCAGTATACTCTATTTTGCTCCTTGGTTATTTCAAAATAGTAGTTACACTGTGCACACTCTGACATTTAATATTATTTCCACTTGCAAAACACACACACATACACACACACACAAACACCCCAAGCTTTTTCATCCAGCTTCTGGTGCAATATGCTCTCTTCAGGTATCTATCTGCCTGGAGAATCTAATCAGCTATTTGTTAAGTCTCCAGCAATCTGGTCTATTCCTCTTGAGTGGAGCGATATGCTGTCTCAGCAAACCTGTCTGAACTTTTTAGACGGGTAAGAAAAGGTGAAGCATTTTCTGGAGGACAATGCGCAGGGAAGGGAACTTGATTCGTTTCTGTCATGTAGTATATATAGGTGTAAGTTGAAATTCTTAGTCTGGTCCTCTGTTGGAGCGGGGAAAATACTCTCTCCTGATTGGTTGTGGGCTGGTCAGCTGCCCTATAAAAGGAGCTGTGTCAGCCAGGGAGAAACAGTTCCCTCACGGGGGAGTATTGCATAAAGAGCTGTTAGATGTCACTCAGGCCTCACCACCATTCTTCACCCAGAACATAACATTTTCCTTTTTCAATGTTCTTCTGGAACCTTTCACTTGAGGTTGGTTTTCTCTCTTTCATGGATTGTTCTGTTTGGAATACCGTATTTTTCGAAGTATAAGATGGACCTTTTTCCCTCAAAAAAGAGGCTGAAAATCTGGGTGCATCTTATACACTGAATACAGCATTTTTTGATTCTTGAAACCCCACCCCTTCACCAAAATGGCCATGTATATCTTTTAGGAGGCTTTTGGGAGGACCTGGGGGCTGGGGAGGGCAGAAATGAGCAAAAAATGGGCCGTTTTCTGTTCAATTTTGCCCCCCTCCCAGCCCCCAAGAGCACTCTGGAAGTATCCTAAAGTCTATCCATGCCTTTTTTGGGGGGGAGGTGAAGGCCCATTTTTGTGAAAAACGGGCCATTTTTGGGAGATTTGCAAAGTGCAAAAATGTTTATTTTTTAATTTGCCTCTTCAAAAGCTTGGTGCATCTTATACTCAGTGCGTCTTATACTCCAAAAATACAGTACATTGGGAGAAAGGTACTCAGAACCTGGACATATTTTCCAATAAGAAAATGTTAAGCACTTACCTAAAGCAAGATATCACTATTTTCATTGGTCTGAGGGGCATCTAGTACTGATTCTCGTAGTCCCCAGGAATTGGGGGACAGGACAATATGTAGCCACAAGCAAACTAAAGACAACCCACCATGAGACGAGGGTCATTGATCCTTATTTAACTCTAAGCTGGTGCTAACAATGGTTGGGAACTAATCAAAGAGAAAAGCAATCTGGAATTGAGGAGAAACTTCCTAACAGTGAGGAGAATTAACCAGTGGAACGGCTAGCCTTCAGGAATCATGGGTGCTCCATTGCTGGAGGTGTTTTAAGAAGAGACTAGATAGTCACTAGTCTTAAATGGTATAGGTTCTCCTGCTTCAGCAGGGGACTAGAGTAGAAGATCTCCAAAATTCTATTCTATTCTATTCTATTCTATTCTATTCTATTCTATTCTATTCTATTCCATTCCATTCCATTCCATTCCATTCCATTCCATTCCATTCCATTCCATTAGAAGATACCTGCAGAAGATAAGCTGTTTAGCCATATATCAGTTTAATTAGATTTTCACGGATGGACCTGGTGTTTCACAGCTGCCAGGGGGATTATGAACAGAATAATTGTTTCTTCAAATATTAATGAATTTAATTTAGGCCTTGATTACCTCCAAATAAACACAATAAAACAAATGAATACAACTTGAGGCCCACTTACAATGAAAGTCTCTAGGACTACTTAAGTGAGGGGGGAGGCATTTTCTGAATCCCACTCCTTTGTAATTGTGGAGGTTCTCAGGAGAAAGATACATCCTGGAGTTCAGAAGTGTCTCCTTGGTCCAAGTGTAGAACCTACTCCATATCTGGCTTCTCTATTTACTTAGAATGGAAAAATGGCACCTATCTCTTTCCTGATGGGCTGTTGATAACTACTTCTTCAAGACTTCACAATTCTACAGGTGGGTTTATATCATCACGTTACACAAGGTTAAGGCTGGTACTGCACGCCCTCCAGATTAAAGCTAAAGATGCCATCTTAATCATTTCTCTCCAGATTTCTTTCGGTTTTCAAATTCAGTTCCCTATCCATCCGGCCACTCAACTCCACTTGCCATGAAGATAACACATTATCACCTGCCTTAACAGCAGAGGCAATTAAGGCCAGAAGTGGTTTGGTTTAGATAAAGGGAGGACAAAGAAACTAAACTTAATGCTTTATATCATGGTTAAAAGGTCTGTGGGACCTTGGTGCAATTAGAAAAGTGATCTAGATATCTTTATTGATTGGATCTGCTTGGGTGATATTATAATGAGTGTTTTCCTTCTCAAAGAAGAAGTTGAGAAGAAACTTTTGTTACCAAATTGCACTGACTTGAGTCGGTACTTTTTCTCCAACAGAATAATGTCTGTCTCTCTTCAAGCATTAACAATTTTATGAGAAGGAGATTTCAATCTGCATACAATTATTATGCAGTATTCATTTTTTCTCTCTCCCTCCTCTCAAATAACTGGTATTTGAGTTGAGAAGAAGATAAAATACACTTGCAATGTAATCTTTTTTTGATATATAAAGGAAGAGTTCAAAAAAGTGTTTGAGGGGAAAGCAGTAACAAGTAGGACATTAATATATCTCACACCAAATCTGAAGTTGTTATTTATTAATCTTTTTTTGCCTTTTAGCCATGTAGAAAAATTTGGACTGGAAGGTTGAGTAATGCCTTTTTACTGATGTTTATGTTGATGGAAAATGTCTCATGTGTTTTCTGAAAATAGTCAGCTAAATGCTGGCAACAATATTCCTGAGACAATGTCTGTGATTCAGACATAATGGAGCATCTCTATAAGAATACTTAATATGTTGGGATCAAAGACACCCATTCTTCTGTGCGTTCTCACTAAATAATTTACATGTCCTCTTGTTTCCATAATCATGGTGATGAATGGATATGGGAAGTCACACACTTCATTTCCATTGCTCCATTTTTTAGGACATTTCCTGGTTTGTCAATTATTGTCAGCACAACCATTCATTTTCTTTCTTTCTTTCTTTCTTTCTTTCTTTCTTTCTTTCTTTCTTTCTTTCTTTCTTTCTTTCTTTCTTTCTCTCTCTCTCTCTCTCTCTCTCTCTCTCTCTCTCTCTCTCTCTCTCTCTCTCTCTCTCTCTCTCTCTCTCTCTCTCTCTCTTTCTTTCTTTCTTTCTTTCTTTCTCAGGTGGATCATGTGCCAGATGTGTGAAGAGCTGTAATATTATGTATGCATGTATGTATGTATGTATATGTATGTATATTATATATATCTACGAAATCTACAAACACACACACACACACACACATATACATACGTACATACATACATGTGTCACAACACCCTGGTAAGCCCCAAATATTTGGGGCTTAGAGGGGCTTAGAGAGGGTGTTGTGACACACGTATATACTTATTCCCCTGGCTCAGCTGATCAGGAGGAGAACCAGTGGATTAGTGGCAATTACAACTGCCTCACATGTAATATTTCCCTGGTTCAAATCCCAGTAATGGTATGGTTAGCTGATGAGAGCTAAATAGCTTGAAATAGATCTATACTAGTCTCCCTTATTTATTTATTTGTCAGCACAAATGCAACACAAACGCAACACACATATATATATCACTCTCTTGGTCTGTGTGTGTGTGTGTGTGTTCCAGCCTAACTCTGGAAAGCCTCAAGCAATTGCAACAAAACTTGATCCACAGATGTCTTACTCTCTGGAAGCAAATACTGTGAGGATAAGACACTCCTAACACCCCTCAGGGTGTTACGATACAGCCTGTTGTACCTTAAAATGGCTTCTACTGTACTGCTGTAAAATGGCTTCTACTGTACAGAACAATGGAGTTGCCGTGGTAATGGCTTCACAAGGGGGCTCCCTCTGGTAAGGGGGAAAATCCAACATTAGAAATTATATTTGGTCATTTTTCCTCTATAAATAAATTTATTTATTTTTATTATTTTTATTTTTTAGATTTATAAACTGCCCCCTCTCCCCGAAGGGACTCGGGGCGGTGGGCAATGTTGGGTTATCACCTAATATTATATAACACTAAGCCTCTTCCCTCATTATCTATCCTATTGATCATTGTAAATAAACAATCCCTTTAAGCAGATCACCCAGATATTTTTGGAGTATTTAAATACTTGGAATAATAGTTGAACCTTTTGAGGTATATAAAAACTGGTTCCATCTGTCATTCTACAGTAAGGATTGCCGCTTTCCCCATGTTAAGTTATTGCTTCAATCATCAAGTGAGATTTGAAGGCTCTCATTTAGTCAGAAGTAACTCTGAAGAAGTTACTTCTTCATGAAGAAGTCAGGTTGAGATGATATCAATCTCATATCATGGAACTACAGACACATGTTGTTTTCTCGGCAGATAATGTAGAAGAGGTTCAAGAAGTTCTCAATCTAATCAACCATCCTGGAATTTCCTGTTGATTCTGAACTAAATCCTAACCAGACATGAATCTCTTCAGAATTGTTAGGATATCACAAAATCAAGGCATAGCATTGCAAGATCATTGAATATTTATATTTATTAAGAACTTGATGAACTTAATCAATTTTGGAGAACTAACCAATCACATCTAAGGGATGTTAAACAGGACTTTTCTTTAACCTTTACTTTGTTTGTTGTCCTTATAATGCAAGCCATTTTTGGTAAACCAGATGGAAAAATTAACTGCCATTAATTAGTTACTTCCCAGAAAACACTTCTTTAAAAGATTCCTCAAGACATTGACCATTCTGTGTATTTTGCCAGCAATTCTTATATATGGTGGGTTGTTTTCCCATGAATCATCACATCAACCTTCAAACCAAATAAAAGAAAGTTATTTGGCATCTTTTTGCCCTAAAGGTGCTTTTTCAAGAGGCAACTGAACTTTCTGGTTTTTCTTTGAAGAGGTTTTGCTTCTGATCCAAGAAATTTCTTCAGCTTCTTCCTCTTCTTCCAATCGAAACCAGAAAGTCCAGTTGCCTCTTGAAAAAGCATCTTTGGGACAACCATAAACTGGATCCCTGGGAATCTTCATAGACATTTGGCATCTTTTTGGTTTCATCTAATGTTTGGCCGTCAACATTCCAAATTAGAAATACCTTGACAAAATATAGTCAATTTAACTGATTGCAAGTTATATTGGGACATCTCTTACATCAATATAAAAGACCAGAATCCGTTCCAGTTTTTAATATTTTATTTACTGTATCTTATTATTCTTATTTTATTATCCTATTCTTATTTTCACATCTTACTATCTTATTTTTTTGTTTTAAACAATAGAAATTTTTTTTTACATGACCAATTGATTTAATGCCCCAAGGATTAAAAATATAGAATTAAGAAACCGGCGCCCCGGTTCAACCAGTTGACTCCATCACTGGCCATAGGGGGCGAACATCTTGCCCCCGTGGATCGGGCACGCAACTTAGGCATCCTCCTAAATGCCCGGCTGTCGATGGAGGACCATGTGACAGCCGTGGCTAGGGGGGCGTTTTACCAGGTTTGCCTGGTGCGTCAGTTGCATTCCTTATTGGACTGGGACGCCCTTCGCACAGTCACTCATGCGCTTCTCACGTCCCGTCTAGACTACTGTAATTCTCTCTACATGGGGCTCCCCTTGAGGTGCACCCGAAGGCTACAGCTGGTCCAGAACGTGGCCGCGTAGGCAGTTTTGGGAGCTACCAGGAACTCCCACGTAACACCGCTCCTGCGCGAGCTGCACTGGCTGCCTGTGGCCTTTTGGGTGCATTTCAAGGTGTTGGTCATCATCTTTAAAGCGCTCCATGGCACAGGACCTAGTTATTTGCGGGATCGTATCCTGCCCCATACATCCCTTCAGCTGATTCGCTCCCACAGAGAGGGACTTCTCCGGGTGCTGTCCACTAGGCAATGCCAGCGGGCAACGCCCAGGGGAAGGGCCTTCTCTGTGATGGGCCCGACCTTTGGGAACGACCTACCCCCCAATATTAGAACTACCACGGACCTCCGCTCCTTCCGCCAAAAAGTTAAGACCCATTTGTTCCATCAGGCTGGCTTGGCCTAATTTATGTTTCTCGCCCCAGTCTGTAATTTAAATTGTTTTATTTGATTTTAATGGGATATAGTTTTAACATTTTATAAATTTTGTACAGGGTTATTTAATTCGATTTTAATTATGTATCGATTGTTATGTGTTTTAGATGTTTTTAATTTTTCCTGTACACCGCCCCGAGTCCCTTCGGGGAGAGGGGGCGGTCTAGAAATTTAATAAAATAAATAAATAAATAGATAAACAACTGACACATTTTACACACTGTACTGAAATAGCTGACAAACTGAAAAGACAAGAGGAAGAACTTTAACTTCTATTCTTGGCTAGTTTTTGTTATATTTTTCCAGTGTTGGGATAGAGACTTAACTGAAATGCACATTTTCCCCTTCCTGTGACTTATTTTCAAGTTTGCGCTGTAGGAATGCAACAACAATAGTTCATGAACTGCGATCAATAATGGAAACAGTATTTTCCCCCCCATGCTTATCTTCTGATTCTAATGACTCTCATTCATCCAGCACCATCATGGTGGCATCTGCATTAAATATAATTAAAGGGGGATGAACTATTTATCGGTTCTTGTAGCTCTGCAACTGCAATCTGGAAGTTCCTAGTTAAAGCAGATTTGCATGCAAATGCACACCACATCAGTAAGATGACTTTTATCATACTCATGAAGGTGGAAAAATTGCCTAGATACCATAAGTCTTGAAAAGAAAGAAAAGGTCTGACTCAGTCGATTGAGATTAATTCTTTTTTTCCAAAGACGACAATGACAACAATAATTGCAAATGTGCAAATCTGCGTAGCTAAAGGCAATGAAGTTGTTTTAATTATGTTTTGAAAACTGCTTTTCATAGGTAGTAGCCCCTGACCAGCTACAGTTAGTGCAGAATGCAGCCACGCGGGTGATTACGGGAGCCCTTAGATGCTCCCATATAACACCAATCCTGCGCGAGCTGCACTGGCTTCCTGTGGTCTTTCGGGTGCGCTTCAAGGTCTTGATGACCATCTTCAAAGCGCTCCATGGCTCGGGACCTAGTTATATGCAAGACCGTCTTCTGCCCCATACATCCCTTAGACCGATACACTCCCACAGAGAGGGCCTTCTCAGGGTGCCATCGGCCGGACAATGCCGGCTGGCGACACCCAGGGGAAGGGCCTTCTCTGTGGCGGGCCCTGCCCTGTGGAACGACCTACCCCCTGAACTCCGCACCATCACCGACCTCCGTCTCTTCCGCCAGTGTTTAAAAACACACTTATTTCATCAAGCCGGCCTAGCATAGCCTCCACTGTGACTAATTTTAGATAGTTTTAAATAGGGGATTTTAATTGGTTTTAGCGCAGGTTTTTGCTGTTTAATAGCTTTTTAAATTTATATGTTTTGTACTATTTTTGTATGTTGTTTTTAAATTCCTGTGCGCCGCCCTGGCTCCTTTTGGAGAAGGGCGGGATATAAATTGAATAAAATAAAAATAATAAAAATAAAATTCAGCAGGTTCTGATAGGTACTGGAGGACTGGTAGCGGAAATTTTGAGTAGTTCAGAGAACCGGCAAACACCACCTGTGGCTGGCCCCAGAGTGTGGTGGGAATGGAGATTTTGCAGTATCCTTCCTCTGCCACACCCACCAAGCCACGCCCACAGAACCCGTAATTTTAAAAAATGAATTTCACCACTGCTCCTGACCAACTTTGTCTACGCTCAGAGTCTTAAGCCATGTTGAACCTTATTAGTGCTTTAAGAGATGACTTCCAGCGAATGCCAGGCTACAGTTTAGCCCATTGGTTCAAAAAACCCACTGGCATAAGAAAGCCAGTGACATCATTGTATTCATGTAGTCATCAGGAACTGAAGCTGACTGGAAAGAATCTCTTATTCTTTTCCACTCAAAGAAATGAGGCAAAATGGATTGAGACTTCTCTATCTCCAGGATTCCTCTATGAAAGCTGAAAAGAAAAAGAAAAAACATGATAGGGTGGACAAAAGAAAAGTCAAAATGCCAAAATGGCCAGAACAATCTGGGGACTGCAAAAAAAGACAACAACAACATTCCATAGAAAATCCCTCTTGGGAGGGATTCTTCCTTGTAGTACATATATCACTTTCTTCAGAGAGAGAGAGAGGGAGGGAGGGAGGGATGTTTTGATGCACAAGCATTGAAACAAAATGGAGTTTATGTTGAAACAGCAAAGTGCTCATTTGATATTGATTGATTGATAATCTCTCTCTGTTTTGTACATCTCTAGATAGCATAAATAATGGTCCAGCATCTATCCATCTGTATCTATCATCTCATCTTCATTCATCATCATAATCTCCATCTATTCCATCTGTCTGTCCACCCATTCTCTCTCTCTCTCTCTCATCTATCTATCTTCTATCTACCTACCTACCTACCTACCTACCTACCTACCTACCTATCATCCATCTATCTATCTATCTATCTATCTATCTATCTATCTATCTATCTATCTATCTATCTATCTATCTATCTATCATCTATCTATCTATCTATCTATCTATCTATCTATCTATCCATCTATCTATCACCTGTCAATCATCTACCTACCTACCTACCTACCTACCTACCTACCTACCTATCTATCTATCTATCTATCTATCTATCTATCTATCTATCTATCTATCTATCTATCTATCAATCACCTGTCAATCACCTATCTATCTATCTATCTATCTATCTATCTATCTATCTATCTATCACCTGTCAATCATCTATCTACCTACCTACCTACCTACCTACCTACCTATCATCTGTCTGTCTGTCTGTCTATCTATCTATCTATCTATCTATCTATCTATCTATCTATCTATCTATCTATCTATCTATCTATAACCTGTTAATCATCTATCTATCTATCTACGGTATCTATCAGCATCTATCAGAAAATAATGGTAACTGTTTCTGAAAAAATACTGATATTTTTCCTCAAAAAATTAAAAACCCAAAGAAGTACAATGTTAATTATGCAGCAACTCTATCCCATTTTATTATTAGATACCTATTATCGATTTAATCCTCTCTCACAAAATTGCCATGCACTGCAGTCCCTTATCTGCTTTTAGTTTTATTGGAAAATAGGTCAGGTACACCACCTTAGCAAGCCAAGCCAGCCATGAATTGTAAGCCATTATCTTGATGAAAATATTAATGTTATTTTTTTCCCCTCTCTCTCAAGAATGAAACGGAGAAGAATATATCAAGTGAACAGCAAAACTGTGCAGATATACTCAGGTGGATAGGTTCAAAGTCATGTGTCACAGAGTCAAGCGTAGAACTTGACAGCCATGGAAAGGAGCTAATTAATCACATGCAGCTTCTGTTAAGACAAAATTCCCCCTCTCTTTCTCTCTCCTACCCTCCCTCCTTCCTTCTCTCCATTTTGGCAGGTAACTTTGCTTCCTACAGCCATCTGTAGCACATATGGTTCAATGAAAACCTTCATAAGACTTTCAGACAAGGAAACCTAAATTGGTCTCTTAGCCTAGCAGTGAGAATTTTAAATGAAGAGTCTTAACAAGAGGACAATTTTTAAACTAAGAATGGCCATATTCTCATCCCATGAATATGGACCTCTTCTTTCCTAGACTCAACGTGAAGCACACAAATATCAAAGGATGACATTTATCCTTCAACATTTGCAAGGGTTCCCCCCCCCTCACAATTTTATACATGAATTCTTGTAGATTTTGGACATGAACATTTTAAAGTTGATCCACCCCATTCACCCAACTTAGTTGATGTTGCCTTTCAACATCAGAAGTAGACATGCAAATGGCTTTCAGCTTATTCTGGCCAATATATCCCTGTTCAATTCAACAGAGGAATGCAATCAGAACTAAGTTTATTCAATTTTTCACTGTTATAAATTATCAGAGGTTAGCTGCTCACTACTTTCCAAATGTCACATCTTCCAAATGCTTACCCACATAACACAGAAAAATTCAGGTGGAGATCATAAAAAATGAAGCATGTCTTAAACAAATGCAGGTCCTTGGACCTTTCTCTATGTCAGAAAACGAATGCCTTGGAGATCAGTAAAACTATAAAACATCCTAAAAGGCCTCCATCTTCTAAACCCAGCCATTGTTCCACTACTCAAATATTGTGTTCTCTGAATGAGTTTGGTCAACAGCTTTCTGAAAGTCGGTTGGGTCACCCTCACCTGCATGTTTACCAGGAATAGCAAATGAGTCCAACATTTTATGGGAACAAGGTCTATCCTTCTGCATGCTTCATAATTTAAACACTTCCAAAAATTTATATAGTGGAAACTGACACCAGCTGGACATTGGTGGGTAACGCCCTGAAGATTCCCTCCTATGCAAGCATCATTCTTGGAAACCCAAGCATAATTTATGGATAGTGCCAAGTTCATAATTTTAACCTTCTCTCACTTGATTGATTCAACTGGGCATGTAAAATTAAACACCTGTTTAATGAGTACTTACACCATGATGTACTTTCTGTTAGGTGCACATGCCTGGATCACAAAATCCATTTGATTAGGTGTGTGTCTAGGGTTGATTATCTATGGAAAACAAGAAATAAATGAAGTTTGAGACATTTGGGGGGGTTCAACCTTTTCATAGGAAAAAGATCATTCTTTTAAAATATTAAAACATCTATATTGTCTAATTTCTCTTCATGCTTGGTTTGTTTCAAGAAAATAACAAAATGATACATGTGTACCAAGGCAAAATAATAAAATGCTAACTTTCTATGGGATCTTGGATAAGTATTCTTCAGGTACCGTATTTTTCGGAGTATAAGACACACTGGAGTAAAAGACACACCAAGATTTTGAAGAGGTTTTTGAAAAGTTTTTGCCCTCTGCAGACCTCCCCAAAACAGCCCATTTTTCATGAAAACAGGCCCCCTTTAAAAACAAAACAAAACATCCCTAGCCTTTAGGAAGCTTATAGAGTGCTCCTGGGGGCTGGGGGGGGGGCAGGTGTGAGCAAAAAACAGTCCTTTTTTCACTCATTTCTGCCCTCCCCAGCCCCCAAGGGCACTCTGAAAGCCTCCTAAAGGCTATGCACAGCCATTTTGGTGAAGAGACGGGGTTTCGGGAGTCAAAAAAATGCTGTACTCAGTGTATAAGATGCCCCCAGATTTTCAGCCTCTTTTTTGAGGGAAAATGGTGCATCTTATACTCCGTAAAATACAGTAATTATAGGTGCTTCCAACATTTCCTGAACATTAATTCCATTTGTTATTAAAGTGGAATGACACAAAGCTCTGCTCTTTTTCTATATCTTTTTCTTCCTCTATAGAAAATCATCATCATCTTTATTTAATGACCCCAAAATCCCTTTCAGGTGGAGTCTGGGCAAGGGAATTGCACTAGCACAGTGTTTTATTGGCCAGATGCCCTTCCTGTCACCAATGTGGGGATTTCTTCAGCAGATATATTCTCAGTGTGTCCAGAGAGAGAAACATCTGCCTCTACCTAGGATCGAACTCACAGCCTCTTGATTATGAAGCAAGAGCTCTAGAGCTACAATTCTAGGCCACCGTAACACTACCATCCTACATAGAAAATGCACCATATTAATTAAGACCCACCACTGATACATACATACATTGATAGATACATAGATATAGATAGATAGATAGATAGATAGATAGATAGATAGATAGATAGATAGATAGATAGATAGATAGATAGATAGATAGATAGATGATAGATAGATAGATAGATAGATAGATAGATAGATAGATAGATAGATAGATAGATAGATAGATAGATATGGATGGATGGATGGATGAATGGATGGACATTGATAGATACATAGATACATAGGGATAGCTAGATAGATATATAGATATATAGAGATGGATGGATGGATCAATACATACATACATACATACATACATCAATAGATATATAGATACATAGAGATAGGTGGGTGGGTGGATGGGTGGGTGGCAGGGGTGGGTTTCAAATTTTTTAGAACCTACTCTGTAGGTGTGGCCTATTTTGTGGGCGTGGCTTGGCAGTCATGTGACAGGGTGGGAGTGGCCACCTTTTAAAATGTGGTGAAACTCATTTAACAACGCTCTTGCTTAGCAACCAAAATTTTGGACTCAATTGTGATGATAAATTCTTTCTTTCTTTCTTTCTTTCTTTCTTTCTTTCTTTCTTTCTTTCTTTCTTTCTTTCTTTCTTTCTTTCTTTCTTTCTTTCCTTTCTTCCTTCCTTTTTTCCTTCCTTTCCTTTCCTTCCTGTTGGGTCACTGGCAGCGGCGGGCCAGATTTACTTCCAGGTACGCCGGTGGAACCCCCTCTCACCGGTTCTCTAAATTTCATCAACCGGTTCTCGCAAGTAGGTGCGAACCTGCAGAAACCCACCACTGATGGGTGGGTAGGTAGTTAGGTAGGTGGGTGAGTGGGTATGGATGGATGGATGGATGGATGGATGGATGGACAGACATTGGTAGATACATAGGTACATAGAGATGGATGGATCGATGGATGGATGAATGGATGGATGAATGGATGGATGGATGGATCAATACATACATACATACATACATACATACATACATACGTATATACATACATCGATAGATATATAGATACATAGAGATAGGTGGGTGGGTGGGTAGGTAGTTGGGTGGGTGGGTGTGGGTGTGGGTGGGTTGGTGGGTGGAGAGAGAGAGAGAGAGAGAGAGAGAGAGAGAGAGAGAGAGAGAGAGAGAGATCGAGAGAGAGATGATCAACTCCCCTAGTGTACTCATAATATGTATTTTGTCAATAAGCATACCTCACTCATACATTTGAGAGTTAGTAAGCATTTCAATACTAGTGAGTTCCTTCAAACCAAATGCATACATGAATCCTAAGGATCGATTCACAGAAATGTGTACTGAAGAGATGGCTCCTCTCTTTCAGTGATCCCTTCGCCGTAACTTAATCCAGATAATGATCCTTGTTCAATCCACTGTCAACAGGAGGCCGTATATTTGTGAATGCTGACTTGTGCATTATTGTCACTCCGGGAATGGCTTTCCACAAGTGCTTTATTACGAGCCCAATTTCATCAAGGGACATTCAATCCACCGCCGCTGTTTCCCTTGGGGTTATTGTTTGTAATCAATGTTACACCGGCCAGCTTCCAGGTAATTAAAACCCTCGGCAGTTGCAGAAGACATTGTGGGGGGGGGGGATGTTTCTCTTCTGTGGATGATGCTGTTGAGCAGATAATCAATTCTGAAGGACTAGATGATCCTCCTTCTTCCACCCTCAACCCTCTCAGATGGATGCGTGCTGCCTTTCCATGCTTGATAGCATGCATTAGAAAAGTTGCCAGCATCTGCAAACTTAAGGGAGAGCTTCCTTAATCACCCCTGGAACATCATTTATTTCTCATACGTATCAAGAATCTTCACAAGGTGGAAGAAAAGGGCATTGTTGAAATGTCTTTGCCATAATTAACTGTGACACGAGTGTTAATTGAGTATATGAGTATAATTTCATGGTCTGTACCCTTTCTAACCCTCCAATACTGTCTGTACATTAAGCGTAGGGCACTATGGATTTACCTATGAATTATAGCCTGCTGTAATTAATTTCTCCTTGTTGAATCAAGGGTTCTTCATGCAAAGTACATACTGTGTTTGTTTTGTCACGTAGATTAAGATGGACCACTGTCATGTTCTGGTAAATAACTCGTGATGGTTTATTTCCAAAGGAAAAGAAACTTGAAAATCTGGGACTGAAACACACACACACACCAGGGGGGCTCTGAAAGTCTCCTAAAAGCTATGCAGGCCCTTTTGGTGAAGGGGGTGGGGTTTTGGGAGGCAGAAAATGCTGTATTCAGTGTATAAGACACACCCAGATTTTCAGCCTCTTTTTTCAGGGGAAAAGGTGCATTTTATAATCTGAAAAATACGGTAATCAAGGAATGCCTGCATTGGTATGGATTCACTTTATGGGGCAAGTCCCCTTTGGGACACCTGAAAGCTAAAAGTAGATTGTCTTTCAAACTCCAAACTCATGAACACACCTATGCTGAAGTTCTTCCAATTGTTTCAGCCTTGTTGTTTTCGACCATCTCCCTTCCAGATACGAATCAGGTCTAACCTTGTTTAGCTTCCAAGCGGAGACTAGGTTAGTTAATTCCATGCTGCCCTCTCCTGAACCACCTGGAATTAAAGAGATTGAGAGCCACAAATCATATATTATGATGTTCAGGTTATGCAGGGATCACTGTTACGCAGGAATATACTTGCAGAGCGTAAATACAATTTGAGCAGCCAAGTTGGTTAGAAGGTTAGAAATCAAAAAGGCAGAATTTCCATATCTCTACTACCATCAAATTGTTGTCCAGAGAGCTGAATCAAGACAAGATAAACTAAGTTTGTATTTAGGGAAAAAATATCCTTCAATCCTAGGGTGCACCTCGGAAAGCCACATGGGCATTCTCCCGTAAGTCCCAGTTGTCAGGATTCCAAGTAGCAGCCCCAATGAAATCAAAGCTCCAAGGCAAGAGGCCTCCTCAAAGTAAAGATTTATTAAAAGTTCCCCTCACACATATGTGCTAGTTGTTCCCGACTCTAGGGGGCAGTGCTCATCTCTGTTTCAAAGCTGAAGAGCCAGCACTGTCTGAAGACGTCTCGGTAATCATGTGACTGACATGACTAAATGTCAAAGGCGCACTGAAATTTCCCACCAAAAGTGATTCCCATTTTTCTACTGCTAGATTGTCAGAAGCTGGAACAAATAATGGGAGCTCACTCTGTTACGTGGCATTGGGGATTCGAACCACCGAACTGCCAATCTTTCTGATTGACAAACTATCTTAGCCACTGAGCTACAGCGTCCCTGATTCATTGGGCATGTCATATGGGCATAGCTGGTGAAAATCCAACTCTAAATCTCTTTGGGTTTTCTCCACCCAATTCAAACTATAAAGCTCTCCCCACCCCACCCCATTACACACAACCATCACATGCCCCAATCAGGGCACCCTTCGAAATCTGATGACTCTCATCCACACCTCTCCAGGTGCTGGTGAAAATGTCCTTAGTTCCCAGGAGAAAGAATGTTGCTTTGACTACAAGTTCCCCTCAGCTATCTTTACTACCCCCTTCCTTTTTGAGAGCTCTCTCCAGCCTCGCTGTGGCAATCCTCAAGACGTTCCAACAGTGGTAGGTTCCTAACTGGTTTACTACTGGTTCACTGAGAGGGCATTTTGCGTATGCGCTGATCGCTTCGCTTGCTCGCGTGCCCACCACACATTGCTGCACCTGCACAGTTGACTGAAAACTGTCCTGCGCATGCACAGAAATATGCCGGCAACAGCAGAAGAGACCAGGGAACCAGTTCGGGGGCGTGGCAGGCCTGAGTCGCTGCTGGTTCCAATGACCCAGGCTGCCATATCACTACCGGTTCAGCCAAACCGGTCTGAATTGGTAGGAACCCACCACTGCATTCCAAGATGGCCTCAGGGTTGACACCAGTCCTCAAAGCTGCTGCTAAATTATAATTTTAATATTATAATTAAAATAATAGTAATTATAATTTCCCCAAGGAGTGAAGCTATTACAAAGTATTGGGAGTAAATAGCATTGGTGTTGGATTCTTTTTGGGGGGTGTTAGAAACTCTGGGTTCAGAAACAGTGTCACAACTCTGGTCCCTTAACCAGTGTTAGGAAAATAAATGCGGAATAGTGTAATTCACCGGACAGTAAAGAGATATGTTGCTGTAACCACAAACAAACTCTAAAACAGTGATAGTAAGAAAATAAATAGTCTTTACTTTGTAGCAACTAAAATGCTTCTTCCGACCAGTGATACTAACTTCTCAAAATAATAACAGTCCTTCACCAAACACAGAGTTATCTTACGGTGATGCAAAACCAATACTTCAGTCTTCAATCTTTTCAGCAGCAAACAGGAATGGAATCGAAAAAGGGGATGGACTGAGTTCCTGAACTTCCTTATATGGTTGAGCTGGGAAGCACAGCCAATCAGATTATACTTAGTTCTTAAAGATACATTTAAAGATACATACTCCTGGCTTATATATATTGGCAACCCAACTTAAGGATGAATATCCTAACAGGGGGGAAGATCATTCAACTGATGTTTGAGTAAAGCTAGCCAAACGGAATTATTTTCAGAGATATTTTGGGATATTGAATAACATCTTTGGCTTAAAAGAACTGAGGGTCATTATTGTGCCACTTAGTCTTCATGAAAAATAAGTATCCCATCATTCTCAGTTTGTTTCCATAAATGGAACAAACATTACGAAAATGACATTCTTTCCCTTGAATGTGTTCAGGAATGACTCTAAATCATGAGTCATTTGTTCTTGGAATACCCTAACTACTCTGGAAGGCAAGGGGTGTATGTAATAACATCAAAACTAAACTTCTAAAATGTTTCACTTTCATTATTAATTTGACTTTCCTTGTCCCTTTCCCCTTTTGTCCTCCTGCTCATTTACTTAAACAAAAAAAAAATATAGTAATTTATTTAAGCTGTTAATTTGCAGCTTTTATTTAGTCTCAAAGTATATTTACAAATGCTCTTTTTAATTTGGGAAGCATGATGTCATTTAATGCCCAATAAATTTGCAAATAGCTTATAAAAGAAATGTACGCTCAGCCTCGAAATTAACTGCTCTCTGAGGGAAAGGAATGAATCTTTCCAACTCTTCATTCAATGACAGTGTTGAAAAGGTTATGTAAAATAGCTTTGTGCCATGAACTACCCAGCTGCCCCCAGAAACAAAATGGATGCATGGCTTGACAAAATGATCTTTCCTAAGATAAGGTCCCCTACTACCCACATGGGGGAAATACATCTGGTTGAAAAACATGTTTGCTTCTAATGAGGCTAAGAACCACAAAAACACAGATCCTAGAAGTTAAAAGTGAGTGACTTGACCAATAGTCCATCTGTGGGCCTCAGGAATTCCCAAGAGTAGTAATCCACCAAGCTTTGCTTTCAGGGAGTATTCTCTGCTTCTCTGCTTGGCTTTCAATGGCTATTCAAGGAAATGTACAAGGTGACATTTACAATAGGAATAGCACTTTGACTTATATAACAGTGGTGAGATCTATTTTTTTACTACCGGTTCTGTGGGCATGGCTTGGTGGGGCGTGGCTTGGTGGTGTCATGTGACTGGGTGGGCATGGCTATGTAGTCATGTGGGGGATCAAAAGACAGAAACTCACTTTAACAATGTCCTGCTGGAGCAGAGTTGAACTAGATGACCTCTTCGTCTCCCCCAGCTTTGTCTGAAGCTGTGTCTAGTGCTAGGTTTGTAGTCTTGCCTTCCTCTCCTTTTTCCCTTTCTTCTTCCCTCCCTCCCTCTTTCTTTCTTTCTTTCTTTCTTTCTTTCTTTCTTTCTTTCTTTCTTTCTTTCTTTTTTTCTTTCTTTCTTTCTTTCTTTCCTTGCTTCCTTCCTTCTCTTTCTTTGTTTTTCAGCTCCCCCGCCCCCGATACAAGCTCAAGGTAAACCGTTTCAAACTTGACTGCATAAAATACGACTTCCGCAACAGAGTGGCCAATGGCTGAAATGCTCTACCTGGCTCCTCTAACCCTTAAACCTTAAACTGTTTATTGTGGACCTCACCACATTCCTATGAGGTCCGTACAGGGGGCGTGCATAAGTGCACCAGCGTGCATACCATCCCGCTTCTACTCTCCCCATTTATTTGTATTCATTTCTTTCATTCATTCATGTCCACGTTTATATTTATACCTGCTATCTTGTACATGTTTGACAAACTAATAAATACAAATGGCAAAATTAACCAATTTGGGAAGGAAACGTTTCAGAGAATTTCAGGACATTCTGTTCACCTTTTGGACCATGTTCAAACTCCCCAGAACCATAACATTCTGGATTTGAGAGTTTAGTAGTAAATCCTCCCAAGTAGAGAGGTTTGAAACAATTCCAAGTCTATTTTGTACAGAACTCTATGTTCAGGACATCTCAAACTGCCTTTAACTCATAAGGCACAGGGGTTTTCTTTGTAAATTGCTGACTGTTCTCCAGAATAATGTTATCTTGAGGACTTTCAGAACATCCCGTTCTTGAATTTTTGGACATCATTGAAAAAAAAATGCTACAAAGACACATCCACAAAGTCCTGAAAAGAGTTAACTTTAGCTCAGAGATTAATTTATTCTTTTCCAGCAGGATCTTATGTCGAATGTGCAGTGTGTCAGCGTTCCAAATGGCATCCAAAATTAAATCAGAGTCCAAGGCAAAGTATTGCTCAAAGTTCCAATTTATTAAGAGAGCCATGTTGGCACAACTGGGAAAACCCAAATCTGAAAGCTTCTCAGTTTCCCCCACCCAATTGAATGTTCATGATCTTGCCCCCCAGGTCCATCACATGATCCAATCTTCCAATCCCATGCTAGCAGTTCCACCCATCCAGTTCCAGTCAGGTGCAGAGGTGCTAAGACAAAGGATGGCCTTGGCAATCTAGAAATGATTTTTTTTAGCTACATAACATTCTACTCCATACTATCCCCTCTCCCAATTCCCCACTATCGAAATAGCGCATTACAATAATAGAAGTGTGACAGGCCAAGGATCCAAAAGGAACATGGCTGCAGGCCTGATATTATTATTAATTTCTTCTTATCAAAATATGCATTGGTGCTAGAACTGGTAACTGCATATTGATGCATCCTTTCTTTTGTCTCTGTTACTTTCTTTGTTGTGTCATTAAGGTCATTAACATGTAAGGCAACACATAAAGCATGCAAGAGAACCATTCTCCTAGAATTCCATATGTACTTTGTGGTGGCTGTGGAAGCTATCATGAACGTTCTCCTTCATCTTCTCCTTCTCCCTCTCCTCCTCCTCCTTCTCCACCTCCTCCATATCACTTGTACTTACGGTGTGCTGTCAAGAACCAGCAGAAGAAAGAAAACGATAACCAGATCCTTTTTTGTAGACACTCTTCTGCCCTTGCATAGAGAACCATCTTGCAAAGAAAATCTGATCCTTCTTAGCAATGTCTGCTCTGCCTTGAACGGCTTCTCTATTTCAGTGGAAGTAAAGAGAAGCAAAGGGCCATGGCCACTCATGGCCAAGTGCGTTGATCAAGGACTATCAAGAGGCCAATTGCTTGACGTTATATTGAAATGAAGCATTGCTGTGTAGAGCTGACCAGCCTTGTTGATTTCTTCATTCGGTGTATGAGTATATATTGAAGACAAAATATAGGATAGGATAGCCCCCGTTTCTGACTTTTTAAAAATAAATTATAATTTGGTAACGTTTTTAACATGGGTTTTAGCACGGGTTTAAATTAATTTAATATATTTTAATTGATATTTATTGTATTTTGTGGCTTTAAATAATGCTTGTGCGCCGCCCTGGGTCCTAACAAGGAGAAGAGCGGGGTATAAATTTAATAAAATAAAATAAAATAAATAAATAAAAGATGCAAATTTGCAGAAACGAATAGACACATACCAGGTGCTTTGTTCAGACTTTTCCAAATATTATCAGGCTTGCATTAAAAAACAACTTCCACCCTACCACCCCTGGGGGGTGGTGGTGGTGGAGAACCAACAACCTTAAAATAAAGTTTGTTTTGTTTTGCTTTTTACTGTTGCAATTTCCAACAGGCATTCTTTCAATATGACATCAACGTCAATTTTACAAAGGTTAAGATTTGCAATTTGTTAATGGAAGCCAACCCAATTTTGTGGATTGAACCTTTTTGTGCAACGATGCCCCGCTGATACGTGAGGAATCTTCTTTAATCCATTAGTGTGTGTGGCTTGGCCCATGAATGAGAAAGTTCAAAATTTCCAAAATGGATAAAGTACTTTTAGAAGGCTTCCCCCCTCCCCCGCCCCGAAAGGTGAGTTCACATAGCCAGTTAAATGAAGCTGCCCCCGAAACCTCTCTCTTCTACTTTACCAAAATAAGCCTACTTAAAAGTATTGCAATCTTCTTCTTTTTTTTACAATCCCTAAGCTAACTTACTGATGCAGAAGTCTACATTTGTTGCACCTTGGAAATGCTTAGAAGTCTTTTTCATGCCTGTCTCACTTCGTTACCCTTCAGCGGAATGAATAATCATTTTAATAATATAATCAGCATATTGGTAAAGGCAGCTCAGTATTCCCTTCTGTGCAGCCATAAGGTTACTAGAAGCAGATTGTATTGTTATCCTTTACTTGTCATTCCATTTCACTACACACCTACAATGCACTCTCCATTGCATTAGTGATTACTTCTCTTAATGTACTTGGAATTGTCATTGACCCTGCGTTGACCCAAGATTAGGAAAAAAAACCCCACACACAGGTTTTAGAAACTTTATGTAGTTGCCCAGGTCTTGCGTTGGGCTGCCACGAGTAGCAGATTTCGACAATGAGTTTAGACAAGTAATATTTTGACAGGCTTGGAATTTAGTCTGTAAGTGACTTTCAAAATAAGTGACAAAAGCCGATGAGGAGATCGTGTTCCATGTGAAACTCATTTTTAGTTTTGTAATTCAATGGGAGCCGGGAATGCTCCTTGTTTTAAGTATAATGGATCTTCTCATTTGCAACACGCCAGACAAAATTAAGATACAGCCTTGTAAAATGACCCGCCGCTATCTCGGTTTTGTGCATTTGCTGCCTAAAGGGACCTGCAAAATATATTGTGAGGCTCCAAGATCGAAGAGATGGCAACACGTAAACAGGTTGAACTGTACTTGATACATCAAAAAGAAGAGCAATTTTTGACTAAGAAGAAGAAGAAGAAGAAGAAGAAGAAGAAGAAGAAGAAGAAGAAGAAGAAGAAGAAGAAGAAGAAGAAGAAGAAGAAGAAGAAGAAGAAGAAGAAGAAGAAGAAGAAGAAGGTCTCCAAAATGACAGGAAAGAATTTACAAATGATGGACTGCAAAGAGAAGTCCACACAAATTGGATTAAGGATATGTTCAGAAGAATTATGCCACAAATGGCAGAAGATGTGATATTGTTTTATTACTGAAAGGATACAGGCTGATTGATAAAAGATTAACCTAAAACCAGTTGAGATTAGGGAAACTTAGTGATAATAGACATAGTTAGATAAGTAATTGAAAGTGATAATTGTATATATATATATATATATATATATATATATATATATATATATATATATGCATAGTTATAAGTGGTAATTGGAAATGAATACTGAATAGTATTTATTAAAGGAGATGAGTAAATATTATTGATGTTTAGTTAAAATAGGCTACAGGGAATAATGATTTTGGAGGATAGTAGAATTGACAAATATAATGCCAACATGTGGCTATGTTCTAAGTTTTATGGGTATGTTTTAAAATGAAGGATGTATAATACAATTATAATTAATTAAGGAAGGCATGAAAAAGATAAAGTTTATAAATATATTTGACGTGATGTACTTGAAATAATATGAAACTTGGATGAATATCGAAAAGATGTATGAAAATATTTTGTAATCAGCAGATACCCTTTCTATAACATGTGAGATGAAGGATTTTTATGTTGTGTTTAAAAATAAAAAAAATAAAAAATGTGAATAAAAAACAAAAAGAAGAGCAATTTTAAGTCCCTAGAAAGAAGCAAATAGTAACCATTGCTAAGTGAGAATCTGAGAAATCCCTGATGAATTGATGAGGGATTGATTCTGCTCGGGGTAAATTTCAATGCAAATTTTTGACCAGTCAATAGCATAGAGCCGTGATGGCGAACCTATGTCATGCATGCCCAAAGTGGCACACGAAGCCATGTCGCCTGGCATGTACAGCCTTGCCTTGTTTGCCTTCCAGGTTTCTGGCATGCATGCACATGCGATGATCAGCTGTCTTTCACATATGCAGCAGTGCCAAAAACCGGTGTGCGCATATGCAATGGCCAGCTGGGTGTGCATGCATGCCAGAACATGGACGTTTGGGTTTTCCTGATCGCAATCCCTTCACTTGCGCAGCAGTGCCAAAACCCAGCCTGCGCATGTGTGCTGGCCAGCTGAGCCTTTATGTTAGAACCCAGAAGTTCGGCTTTTCTGGAGCCTGGCCCTGACGAGCGCATGCACGATGTTTCCACGTGCCAAAAAGATTCGCCATCCCTGGCAAAGAGAGTCAGTGACTGAGAAAGAACGAGAGAAGAACAAACGGTGTGGACATAATGATCATAAGATGGTTAGCAATTTTAATGGCCCATTTTCTGGGCTCAGGGAGTTGTATTATGCACAGACTAACCAAATGGTCCAGGGTTACATAAAGCAATAAGTTAATAAAATAAAATAAAATAAAATACCCCCCCCCCCAAAAAAAAAGATTATGATGTCAATGTTCCAAGTAATGCACCCATTGAAAGCAAAACTCAGAGTCAGGTAGATTCATCAAAGAACTATTTATCGGATACGTCATATTGGCACAAATGGTGAAAACCAACTCTGAAAATTCCCACAGTTTTCACTACTTTCCCTCTTCCTCCCTCTCGCTGTGCCTCAGGCTGTAAAGGTGTGAGACCAATGTGTTAGAGCATAATCACAAATTCAGGTTATTATTGCTCTCCATTGTTTTGAGGCTAGCATACCTCCCAGCCATCTATTTAGGAAGGAAGGAAGGAAGGAAGGAAGGAAGGAAGGAAGGAAGGAAGGAAGGAAGGAAGGAAGGAAGGAAGGAAGGAAGGAAGGAAGATTGCTTACTCTGTTTTATCAAATATTAGCAGTTTTGTTTTTGCCCCCAAATCTTATAATGGTCCCATCTTAACTGACTCCACCAAAGCAAATGGCTTTATTTAATGTATTTATTTAAATCAACTTAGAAGTCACCCAACTCAGACCCCCATCTAGATAAATAATATCAACTGGCAGGGTCTAGGAAGAAAGCCTTCTCAGCCGTTTCTCCCACGTTATGGAGCATCTTCTCCCCAGAGGTGAGGGAAGCTCCCAATCTATATTAGTTATATCACAAAGATAATATCAACCATAAACAAACAAGCAAACTCCAGTAGGGTGTTTTCTGGTTTCCATTCAGATCTGCACAGCCCAGATGAGGTAACCCTAGAGATCAAACTATCCTCAGACTCTGGCCATTTGCTCTAGTGGCGTGAAGTTCAAGGAAAGCAAAATCCAGTTGCTTCTTGAAAAGAAGAATAAAGGGAGGGAGGGAGGGAGGGAGAGAGGATAGTATGTAAACATTTTGCTGCTTGTCCAACATTTCAAGGAACTTCATAGTTTTATTCTTGTTCTTGAGGAAAGCCAAAGGCCAATGATAGAAAAATACATATGATTCTAATTGAATTCGAACTATACAGCTTAATAAACCCATTGAAGTGAATGTAATCATGCTAGAAAGTGAGTCAAGAGAGTATTAACTCATTTTGTCTTCCAGCTAATGAAAGGGAACAAGGAGAAGAAGAAAAAAACCACATGTGGTGAGAACCTTTGTATGCTCCTTGCAGGAGTCATAAACATTGATAATTTTCCATAATTACAGAGATTAACTTCCATTTAAAGTTCAATTTCTGTAATAGCCCAATTTGATGGTTTGTTTGTTTTTTTAAACCAAGGACTTTTCCTCCTCCTTAATCCAGAAGTACTAACAGACTAGTGAATATTCAAAGGACAATAAATTCAATTAATTGTCCATCTGGGATGTTGAGTTCCTTGAGATGTCAAGCATCTTTCTCCCCCCTTTTTCTTCATTGCAGCAAACAAACTGCCAGCTGCCCAGGCATGGAATAAAGGTGAGTCTTCCTCCTGAGATTTGTTTCCAGAGATATTGGACTTTGCTCAGAGGCCTGGGGGAAAAAAATAACTCTTGTATTTTAACTATAGTAGTTGAATATAGAGGCTCATTTTGACATGATTTGTTTGTTTGTAGGGCCCGTTTGTTAGTTATAATAAAAGTCCCCTAGTAGCCACATGGAGATCTTTCCTCCAGTGCAGGGAACTGAAATGAAGGCAAATATTCTCCAAGTGAAACAAATATTTAATGCTTAATTAGGGTTTTTTTTCAAGATAAATGAGGATTGGTTTGGTACTGCCACATGCATATAAAGTAAACAATAGATCAAAGGAGGAGGATGGGTAAAAGGTTTATTGTTGCCAAGGACTAGAAATTGACAGATTTGTCTCTGTTTCTTCTCCAAGAAGTCAAGATATGAGCTGCCAAAACACAGATGATTGCTAGATAGGAGCAAAGAGATACTCTATCTGTCTCTTGGGTCAACATCATAGAATTCCTGGTGAATAAAGTAAGGTGAATGATAGGTTGAGAAAAGAAAAGTCAACCTATTGTCAAATGATTTACTGTAGAACTTCAGAGATGAGCATCTTTGGAGGACAACAAAGGTTGAAGAATACCTTTCAGTTAGGATGGCTGTAAGCTACTTTTAAGAGCGTAGGCATCTATTTCTACCCATAAAGATGCCAAAATGATGAAAACTGTATTGTAGCATCATCACACAAGTTCCACCCTGTGTTGCAACATTACCCACAAATATATGAGAATGCAAATTTGCATAGCCACACCTTGTTTCTTGTCCTATTGGCCTGCAGCCCAAAGACACATGGGCTAGAGAGCCTCAAAGATACTTTCAAAAAACCCAGATGGAATTGTTTTTCAGTCCAGTTGCTTTTTGAAAAAGCACCTTTGGGACCACCATGACTTATATAACTATGAATCTCCATAGACATGTGCTGAAGAGTTTTGCAAAGACTTGAATTGACCACCTGTTGGAACGGCTAGTGGAAACAAGGTGTTGGAATGAAGAAGAAACCTGCTTGAATTAAGCAAAACATCAGAATAGGACAGAAAATAATAATGATATTAGAAATAATATCAAAGAGATGACATCCATTCCTCAGGAAGACTTTAGAACATGATACATTTCTGGATTCCACAAAGGTCGGGCCTCTTAGCCATTCACCATCTGTTCTGCTGCATCAGGTTATGAAGAGCCAACAACAGACGGTGCCCTCTGGCACTGAATTTTGGGTACCACTTGAAGGAAATTGCCTGTAGGCAAAACAAGGGCATGTCAACTTACTTTTTCAGAAGTTGGCTCTCAGAACCTGGTGGGGTCCAGTGACAAAATCAAGCTTTACTGGTCTAAGAAAATGAGAGAATGAGGTGGATTTGGGGATTTGCAGGTGGAAAAGTCAGGAAAACAACAGATGTTTCTTAGTTTGAGTGTTAATAAACATGGGCTGCTCACAAAGTAATTGTCTGCTTCACATATTTAATGATTTAGGATGGTTAATGTATAAGTATGAGTTGTGGAAAGGAAATAAACTGGAGTTTAAAATACACAATATTCATTGGTGAGGCATAAAGGTAAAAGTTCCCCTCACACATATGTGCTAGTCGTTCGCAATCCTAGGGGGCAGTGCTCATCTCTGTTTCAAAGCTGAAGAGCCAGCACTGTTTAAAGATGTCTCTGTGGTCATGTGGCTGGCATGACTAAATGTCAAAGGTGCACAGAATGCTGTTATCTTGTCACCAAGTTCCTATTTTTCAACTTATATATTTTACATGCTTTTGAACTGCTAGGTTGGCAGAAGCTGGGACAAGAAACCAGAGCTCACTTTGTTATGCGGCACTAAGGATTTGAACTGCTGAACTGCCAACCTTTCTGATCGACAAGCTCAGCATCTTAGCCCCTGAGCCACCTCATTCCTTGGTGATCCATACCTCAATATATATAGTGGAGGGAAATGATGGGTTGTTGTTTTTTTTGGATGAATAATGGATGGAAAGATCCCGTTTTCTGCAGGGATGGGGCATTTAAATTTGGAATTTCTAAGAATGATCCTAGAAGCTATGCAGATTATTAAACAGAAGAGCATTTTTTTTAATGGATTAGCTGTGGAAAGGCTGCATGTCATATTCAAAGGACACTTGGGAAAGTCTTTGGTCCAAACGCCTTTCTCTTTGTGAAGAGTTGAGGCAGACAGCTGTATTTGTTTGAAGCTTTCTCAGCTCATCTCCATGTCGTAACATATTGCATGCAGCTGCTGCACTTTTGTGGCGGTTTAGAAGAAGCCTTGTTTTGGGCATTTGCAAAACTGTCTGGCAAATTCTTGCCAGACAGACGATGACACAATTGTTTCAAGATGGCAGGAAGGGTGTTTCTTTCGCAGAAACCATTTTTAAAAGCAGTCCTCAACACATAGTCAACTATCCAAGTCATAGATCGATAGGTCAATGGATGGATGAATAGATAGATGGATGGATGGATGGATGGATAGATGGATAGATGGATAGATGGATGGATGGATGGATGGATGGATGGATGGATGGATGGATGGATGGATGGATAGATGGATAGATGGATAGATGGATAGATGGATAGATGGATAGATGGATAGATGGATAGATGGATAGATGGATAGATGGATAGATGGATAGATGGATAGATGGATAGATGGATAGATAGATGGATGGATGGATAGATAGATAGATAGATAGATAGATAGATAGATAGATAGATAGATAGATAGATAGATAGATAGAGACAGAGATTGAAATAAATAAAGATAGATAGAGATACAGATATCTATAGACAAGTGGCTGTCCAGTCTCTTCTTGAATGCCTCCAGTGATGGAGCACCAACAATCTCTGGAGGCAAGTCGTTCCATTGTTTAATTGTTCTAATTGTCAATACATTTCTCTTTAGTTCAAGATTAGTTCTCTCCTTGATTATCTTCCATTCATTGTTTCTTTACTGCCTTCAGGTGCTTTGGAGAATAGGTTGAATCCCCTCTTCTTGGTGATTAGTATACCGCTCCTTAGATATTATAATGCTGCTAACATGTCACCTGCAGTCTTTCTTTTCATCAGATAAATGTAATGCTGTATTTAGAATTAACAACTAAATGAATTAATCTAAGTGGTGAAAATAAGCTAAATGTAATGTTGCATCTCGAATTCTGGAAGGCACCCTGGCTTCTTCAAATTGTGTTAATTTGGCCAGTCTTGGGGCTAAACATCTAACACCTTCTTCAAGAAGAGGGAACAAATAAAGGACAATATGGTTTATTTTTATTTTTAGCAAAACCTGTCCTTTATTTTAATTGGTGCATGGTGCGAAAAATATAATACGTTAACTAAATATAAACAGTGCCTCACATCTAGCATTTTCCTATTCTATTGTCTGTTACAATTATAAATAATGTTTCACTAAGTAACTACACTTTTATTCAAATACCTCTTCCAGAAGTTTGGTTTTTTTGCTTACTCCTGTAAAAGGAAAACAAAGTTGGAGACAATGCTTCTGTGTGCTAATTAATTCTATCAGTTTGATAGAAAGATTGAAACTTAAATAATAATTAAACTACTGCAACAGATCAAGCAATAAATATGATATGCTTACATTCAATTTTTAGAGATCTGAAATATTCATTTGGGACCAAACTTTGCCAAGAATTAGTATAAAAACAACAGCCAGAAGTATACCTGGTTCCTAATTATTAACATCATACTATTAGACAACATTTTTAGAGGATGAGAAAAAAAATCATTTTATTTAAGACTAGCTGGATACCTGTGCGGTGCGATGAAACTATGTGATGACGCTTTGCAGGAGAAATTGGTTCATAATCCATTGGCTCAGTGGTGGTTGGTGATTGAAACACATAAGGGAATATCGCTCCTACTGCCTTGAGTCCAGAAGCAGTTCCATAGGTGGAAGGAGTAGCATTTTGGTGATGTACTGATGTTTAGTACTCCAAGGAATCCCAGACTGCTTCTGAGTGAAAGAGTGGAATGCCTGCTGGTTTGAATTGAGATAACGGAATGTAAGGCAACTGGCAGTTGGAACAGAGTTCTTTTCAGGTGGGGAGGGGGAGTAGAACTCCTTAGCATCAGAGTGTGTTAATTACAGTAAAAGAAATACTAATGATCTGATGGTCATTTTGAAAAATCCTTTCTTAGCAAGCACCTAGATTCCAAGAGGAAGATACATGCCAAATTTCAAATTTGTAGGCTTTACGGTTCTGGAGATTTTGTGATGAGTGAGTGGTATTTGCCTTTCAGATAGATAGATAGATAGATAGATAGATAGGTAGGTAGGTAGGTAGGTAGGTAGGTAGGTAGGTAGGTAGGTAGGTAGATAGATAGATAGATAGATAGATAGATAGATAGATAGATAGATAGATAGATAGATAGATAGATAGATAGATAGATAGAAAAAATCTTTGTCTACAGAAAAGACACAAAGGATTATCTTAAGTCAAGTATCAGCTGTATCACCTGTGTGAAAGTTATATATTCCTAGACAAAATTGAATATAGAGGTGCGAAATAAATAATGAGACAAAGACACTTCTATCTATGATTTCTGGCCTTGAAGGCTGGCCTTGAAGATATGGTTTTGCTGCTGATCCTGGAGTGTGTGACTCAGCTGTGTGGCTGAACCTGCATCCTGTCTATCTACATTGTCATGTCAATTGGTCTTTTATCTCAGCAGTGGTATGTTATTTATTAGTTTGTTATATTTTTCCTTGTTTCCAATCACTGTTAGTCCCCTGGAGCCACATATCTGAGATGGGTAGATAGATACATTGATTGATTGATTGATTGATTGATTGATTGATTGAATGACTTTCACCCCTGAAATTTCTTTGGCTTCCTGAGAGGCTTCTAATCTTATTCAGTAGGCAAAATCTCGATTTCTTAATGTCATAGGAAGAAGTATCAACAACAGGCTAAACCAATCTGCAAGGCATTTTGGTCTCTTGAAACTTTGTCTGAAATGTAACACAAACAATAAATTCTCCAGAATGGCATAGCATAAGACCTGGGTCTCTCTTCAAGTAAACTGCTTCAGCCTTAAAAAGAAGTATTTAGCTGATATGAGTCTTACCAAGTCATGAACACACCTACCATCAGTGTAAAAACCTAGAAGTGAAAAAAATCCTCTAAATCAGATGCCTTGAACAGAGAATTCTTCAGAAATAAAGGTGGTATCAAATAAACTCTAGATTTGCCACTACGAGAAAGTTACCAAAGGATGATTAAGTTCACTTTGCAAGAAGGATAACAAGAGATCAGGTTTTGGGTTGCCATTTTAAAAACAGGCTGAACATGGTGAACATAGATATTATTGTTCTGAAGGAAATTCCGGTCACAATTTTGAGAAAAAAGGAAAGCTTCTACTTTCCTAACTGATATTCTGAAGCAGAGGAAGATTTTATTCCGTTGACATAAATTGGAAGTGGTGAGATTTACTTACCATGAGCAAAGGTTTAGGATGAATTCCATAGAGAAAGCTAAGGATTTTTTTGGCCTGATATAAATTAATTTCAAATCCATGAAGAGAAATGGATACAGAAAAGAAGTCAATGGTTAAACAAGACCCCAAAGGAGGCATTATTGAAGAAGACATGGAAGAGAGGAGTAGAAAGAAAGAAAGAAGATGTGGCCAAGATAATAGGAATCTATCACAGTGCTTAATGATGGAGATTCAGTCCATCACATGGAGAATGAATGGAGAAAATGCCCCATCTAAGCATAAAAATTATTTCACTATTTGAGGAAGCTTAATTGGGATATAGTCTGTCTTCAAGAAACACATATTAAGAAACAAATTTTATTGATCTCCATTAAAAGGTGGCTATTTCTAAATTTGTGTCATTCATTGATTCGATCAATCAATGAATTTTTATGGCTGCCCATCTCTGCCAATGACTCTGAACAGCTCACAATTCAAATTGTCTTTTGATCTCAGTTCTCCACTTTATCTTTACTTAAGCATTAATTGTCACTTGTTGGAAATTCCTATAAGGTAACATTAGGAGATAGTGTCTAAATATAATTGAGCTATTAAAATTTCCCTAACCTGATAGAAGTTAAATAAGTAGATCAATTTCAGTTTCTTTCAGGTTTTTTTTCCAGAATAAAATTTAGTTTCTTCCTTTTCTAAGTTAGTTTTTCATTCTAACAACAACAAAAAATATTTTCTCCTAATGCACTTACTTTCTAAATGTATTTTTAACATATACAAACCTCGTTAAAATATTTTTTTCCATTATATACAGCATTTGATGTGCAATTTTTCCCCCCATATATTGGGTTTGTTTACTAAGTCAGTCTCTGGGGTTATGTGTGCATTACTCGCATTTCATAAAAGTCACAATGTGCTAACAATAAATCTGTGAAATCTCACTTAAAATCTGTCGTTTGAAATTAAGCATTTGAAACCAAATCAAAATGTATCCATAGAAGAGTACATGTCATTACGTAGACAATGCATAACAACTTTAGAGACAGTATGGAAAGATAGCAGTAACCTCTACTTGTCTCATCTTGAAGATGCTCTCATACCTAAATCTGGAATATGACTGTTAAATTGGCAGTATTTTATTTGCGAGATTTCATTTCAGATTTTCAATTCTGTTTTATAGTATTTATTTATGTATTTATGTATTTATTTAGTTAGTTAGCTACTTCGTTATTTTGTCAAACATGTACAAGATAACAGGCATAAGTATAAACATGGCCATGAACAAAGAAATGAGGACAAATAAATGAGGACAGTAAGACAGGGACGGTAGGCATGCTTTCTTTATGGACCTCTTAGGAATGGGGTGACGTCCAGGGTAGACAGTTTAAGGTTGAAGCTGTGGGGGTTTGAGGATGTAACAATGGAGTCAGGTAGAGCATTCCAGGCATTGTCCACTCTGTTGTTGAAATCATATTTTCTTTGTATCTATTATTTGCTCGTGTATTATTGCAGTTGAAGCTGAAGTAGCTGTTGACAGGTAGGACATTGTAGCAGACAATTTTGCATACCTAGGTCAGACTGTAGGTGGCATATTAGGTTACTCATTCATCAAACAAAATCTACATTAATACAAAGGTGACTGGCTCATTGCTAGTTAAATTTAGAGGGTCAATTAGAAGATTTTGCTGAGGTTACTTGGGTAATGTCTCAGCAATTCAGAAGCACACCTGAAATGGGTTTTAGAGTCCCAGTTGGTTGTTCCCACAATTAGGTCACATTGTCTTCAGCTCAATTTAAAATGAATGTCATTCTCTGCCATTGCTTCTCTTGTCAAAACAAGGAGGGGAACGAGGAAAGAAATATGCCACAAATACAGACATCATCTGAAGAACTTTTTTGTGTGTGTCTTAAGAGAGCAGGTGCTGCATTATTGAAAAATGCCTGCTCTGTTAACAAATCCACATAAAGAATAAAGGAATGGAAATGGCAGGTGTCAATGCAATGAGAAATGTCTGTATTAAATAATCTACACTGAATAAAACAGAATGTTCTGTTCTGTTTTTAGGGAAGACCTAGTCTTCCCTAAAAAGCATGCAGCAGAGTCCTGGTCCCGACAAAGCCCCCTTTATTAAACAAATGTGAAGTCCTCTGATTCACATTCAGCAAAGGCCTGGCAAACAGTCTTCCAAAGGAATATTTATGACTACAGACTTTATCTATCTTGGAAAGCTGCCAGGTAAATATTTTCCAAATGAGGTGCTGCGCAAGGAAAGACTGGGCACAGAGTCTCTGAGGTTCACGGACAGATCTTCATACTCCTGAAATTAATCTAATGACTGACCAACTGAATGAATTGTTTCTTGCAAAAGCCCACTCCCCTTTCGCTCCTCTTTTATACCTACCTGTGACTTTGCTCTCAAGTCAACCCTGATTTCTGAGTTGTTGTTTTCTTTTGGTGGTTCTGCGCATGCGCACACTGGGGACAGGCTCTAGCTGTTCCTCTGCCTCACTGCGGTCTAGCTCTGTAGGCACCCAATCACTGCCAGATGGCCTCTGTCAGGGTTCGCTTCTTCGAATACTCAAGAAAGACCACACTTAAGCATATTTCAGAATGTTTAAGGTTACTTTTACTGAATACAGAAGAACAGCAAACGAAGATCAAGCAGGGAGTGACTAGTTTAGGCATGAAGCGTGTATATCAGTGCTTCTCAAATAGTGGGGCGCGCCCCCCAGGGGGGGCGCGAGGCTCCGTAAAGGGGGGCGTGTTTGACCTCGGCAAACACTGTCATAACAAGCCAAGCCCCATGTTTATGTCTCTGTATCCAGTCAGATGCTGACAAGGACCTTCTCCTGTGAAACATAACGCTGCCCCAATTAATCAAACTTGCTAAAGAAATCGGGCTGCTGCTGCTGACATTTGCATCGATAGTGAGCATTAAGCCAGTACATGTGACTGCGCATGCTCCTCCCTTTTGAGGAGAACAGACCCGATTGGATAGACATGATGCTCTATCCTGATTTGCCAAACCTGCCCGTGTGACTTTTAGACCCGGATGATACTATTTACAGTCGCGCGGGGGGCGCGAAATGTTTTCTTCTTCCTAGGGGGGCATGACAGAAAATAATTGAGAAGCACTGGTGTATATCAAAGCATAAGCCAACCCCAATAACCCATGCCCTCTACAATAATGTCCAATGCAATCTTCTCCCGGACATCAGGTGGGCATCACGTCCAAAGCAGTCATCAGAATGGAATGTGATACCGTTAGGTTTGAGATATCACCAGCTCGTACCATCTTCCTCCAGCACACATAGTTAAACCAAGACCCACCCTCCCCGTTTCCATGGCAGCCAAGCATGCAGCAAAGCGAATGCTGACAGCCTCGGCCCCATCTCTGCCTCTGATGCAGAGCCCTCGTCCGAGCCTTCCCCAGCCTCCAGTATGGCCCACGTTCCTCCCCAACCTCCTCACTGTCTGAATCTGCTGCCAGCTCCACGGGCCTCTGGCGGACCATAACAAGGACACTAATTTATGCTGTCAATAACATATATTGTTTCCTTGTACAGAAATCCTTAACGATTCACTCTAAAATTGTCTCAAGATATAGTCTCCATGCTGATTCTGGTAGTCACAGTTTAACTTGCTGTCTTGTTGACAGTGCATGCTTCTATTATTTTTACAGTCAAAAAGGCACTCCATGATATCGACTTATCCTGGAATGTATAGTTAAAATACTTTTTTGACTGTATGCTCTTTGGGAATGGATGCTACATGCAGCTACACAATTATTCTCCCTTCTAACCTATTTAGTCATCATTGTGCCAAGGCAGTCCATATTCCCAGGAGTGCATCAGCAAGAAGATGTGCTATTATGCTGGGATTTGTAAGATTGTGAAAGATATTATGCGTGCCTCCTTAAGACAGTGTCTAAACACAGTACAGGTAGTTCTCAACATATGACCACAATGGAGCCCCAAGTTTCTGTTTGTTAAGTGAGGCATTTATTCAGTGAGTTTGGTCCCATTGTGATCACATGTTTAGGGGGAAGCTGCAAGGTCGTAACTGTGAAAAACAGTCATAAGTCACCTTTTAGTGTCATTGTAACTTTGAATGGTCACTAAATGAACTATTGTAAGACGAGGGCTACCTGTAACAGGGAATAAGTTGAATTTCTGATGTCAAGGAAATAGCTACCTAGATGAAGATGGAAGGATGGATGGATGGATGGAAACAACATAGAAGATGATACATGAATAGATACTAGACAGATAGATGGATGGATGGATGGATGGATGGATGGATGGATGGATGGATGGATGGATGGATAGATAGATAGATGATAGATAGATAGATAGATAGATAGAAGATAGAGAGATAGATGGATGGATGGATGGATACAATAGAAGATGGATGGATGGATAGATAGATAGTAGATAGATAGATAGATAGATAGATAGATAGATAGATAGATGGATGGATGGATGGATGGATGGATGGATGGATGGATGGATAGATAGATGATAGATAAAAGATAGATGGATAGATGGATAGATGGATAGATAGATAGATAGATAGATAGATAGATAGATAGATAGATAGAAGATGGATGGATGGATGGATGGATAAATAGATAGATAAAAGATAGATAGATAAAAGATAGATAGATAGATAGATAGATAGATAGATAGAAGATAGATAGATAGATAGATAGATAGATAGATAGATAGATAGATAGATAGATAGATAGATAGATAAATAGATAGATAGATAGATAGAAGATAGATAGATAGAAGATATATAGATGGATGGATAGATAGATGCTAGATAAAAGATAGATAGATGAATAGATGGATAGATGGATAGATGGATGGATGGGTGGATGGATAGATAGATGATAGATAAAAGATGGATAGATGGATAGATGGATAGATAGATGATAAATAGATGATAGGTAAAAGATAGATAGATAGATAGATAGATAGATAGATAGATAGATAGATAGATAGATAGATAGATAGATAGATAGATAGATAGATAGATAGATAGATAGATTGGTGGGTGGGTGGGTGGGTGGGTGGGTGGGTGGATGGATGGATGGATGGATGGATGGATGGATGGATAGATAGATTATAGATAGATATTGAAGGAATCATTGATATGGATTAATGACAACAGAACTGATTACTCCAATTTCTATCATAACAAGAATCATGTGTTTGTTGAAAATGAGCAGAAACACCTGGCTTAATTATAAACCGTATCATCCATACATGGAAAAATCTTATGTGCTACTTTATATGCTATCCCCTCATTTAATATTTCAGAAGAAAATTAATAAAGAGATAAAACTTTTCTTACAAGTTTAAAAAAAAAAAAGGCAGAAAGAAAATACATACATACATGTATAAATAAGTATATATTTCTTTGTAACTATAGATTAAAATAAAAACAGCTTAATACAAGTAAGGTCAGTACAAGAACATGGAGTATTTTTAATACTCGTCCATTAGAAATTAATGAGGAATAAATCTTTTTTTTTCCCCCTTCAGCTTCTGCATGGTTATGAAAACATCTTTAAAGTGGCTTGATAATTTCAAACAGACAGCTGGAAACCTAATGAAATATTGAAGATTCTTCTCTCAAGCAATCTTCACCGCTCTATTAAGCATCTTTCTACATTACTAAACTTCCTTAGAGTAAACTGAAAACATAACGCAAGGTTTGTTATCTCCCCATTCAATCATTCAGATGCAAACAGGAAGTGTTGCTACAAAAGCAGATTTGAGCAGCTTCAATATAAATGCTGGATACTTATCACTGTCCTTAAAGGTGATTTGTTCTGGAATTTCCATCCCTTTTTTTTTTTTTTTAGAATTCCAATCATACATAAATTTGCCAGGTAGGTGTGAAATTTCAAGCACCTTATTTTATCCTGATGCAGAATCTAATCAGCTCTCGGCAAATTTATTATAGATAGAGCCACCAATTCGCTACCATCTCCCAATGAGATATTCTATTCTCGGCCGCCTCCAATCTGCAATTTACAGTATTAACAGTGTGATTAATAACTTCTATATCCTTTTTAATTTCCAGGACTGCAACAACCAACACATTATCGTCCGACACCCTCAAGCCTGTTGCTGTGTTAGAAGAAGTTGGCAGAATTTTCTCCGGGTTCTCTAAAACAAACAAAAAAAGCTGATGATGAAAGTAAAGGTAATGGTTCCCCTTGCACATATGTGCTAGTCGTTCCCAACTCTAGGGGGTGGTGCTCACCTTCATTTCGAAGCCGAAAAGCCAGCACTGTCTGAAGACGTCTCCGTGGTCATGTGGCCGGCATGACTCAATGCTGAAAGCACAGAACTCTGTTACCTTCCCATCAAAGGTGGTCCTATTTTTCTGCTTGCATTTTTTCATGCTTTCAAACTGCTAAGTTGGCAGAAGCTGGGGAAAATAATGAGAGCTCACTCTGTTCTGCAGTGCTAGGGATTCGAACTGCCAAACTGCCTACCTTTCTGATCAACAAGCTCAGCGTCTCAGCCAATGAGCCACCGCGTCAGACGATGCTAGTAGGAAGCACAAATTCATTCTTGGTTCTGGAAACAAAGATTAATCTAGCAAATAAATGTTTCTTAGGACTTATCTGTCATCCAAATGACAATTTCTTCTTGATTGGAAACCAATTCAGTCTTTGTGTTAAATGGGCATTGTCCAACAGACCCATGTTTGCCCCCAGACAGTTAAAGTCACATCTTATGCAGAAATCCTGCTGGTATACATTCAGATAACACCCAACAGACTGCACACAGTCCACTCTATCAAATTATAATCAGATCATAATACTAACACCTAGTGGTAAAAACTATCATTTTTTGAACAGTGTCACTCTACAAATATTTTGCTGAAATAAGAAGCAAAATACTGTAGGTGTGCTGAGATTTCAAAGGCATAGGGTGCCAATGTCCCTTGAAATCGTCTACCCCACATTTAAAAGATTTAAAACATCATATCACCATGATGATGGGGATTCACCCATCTGAAAACCCTCTGAAGTGCAAAAACCTTTGTTCACACAATATGTGTTTAACCACTGAAGCCCTAGGGACATGGTGGCTCAGTGGCTAAGATGCTGAGCTTGTCAATCAGAAAGGTCAGGAGTTTAGTGGTTCGAATCCCTAGCACCACATAACAGAGTGACCTTCCATTACTTGCCCCAGCTTCGGCCAACCTAGCAGTTGAAAAGCACGTAAAAATGCAAGTAGAAAAATAGGGACCACTTTGGTGGGAAGGTAACAGCGTTCCGTGCACCTTCGGCGTTTAGTCATGCCGGCCACATGACCATGGAGATGTCTTCGGACAGTGGTGGCTTTGAAACAGAGATGAGCACTCCCCCCTAGAGTCGGGAATGACTAGCACATATGCACAATGGGAAACTTTACCTTTACATACTAAAGCTCTTTTCTAGATCTCTGCATTCAAGTATATTAAGGGAAGATCTAACAAGTTGAAGGTCAGTGAGTGGTGCAGTGGCCTAGAGGTGGAGCTCTCGCCTCACAATCAGGAGACTGTGAGTTCAATCCTAGGTAGCGGCAGTTTCTTCTCTCTCTGGGCACAACGAGCAATTATCTGCTGCAAACTCTGCATTGGTGACAGGAAGAGCGTCTGTCCCGTAAATGCTCAGCTCCATTCAGTGGCCTGACTCCACCCCAATGTAAGGGGATACTGGGTGATTAAAATAACCCCCCCAAAAAACAAAAACAAACAACCAACAACCAGGTTGAAGGTCAATATTAAAAGAAGGAAAGGACATTTGATTTCATTCTTCCCAGTGATGAAGATCAGTTTGCAGATTAAAGAGAGAGAGAGAGAAATGGCAGAAAAAATACCCAAATTGGAAATCACCCTTTTTAATAATAATAATAATAATAATTTTTAATTTGTTGACCGCTCCCTCTCCCCGTAGGGACTCGGAGCGGTGCACAGGGAAAAACTAAAACAATAAATATACAGACATATTAAAAACAAATTAAACAATACCTGTGCTAAAAATACCCCATTTACATACTAAAATTCCCAGTTAAAACAACTAAAACCCCATAGAGAGAGACTATCCTTGGCCGGCCAAGCAGAAAAGATATGTTTTTAATTTTAGACGGAAGGAGCGGAGGTCCGTGGTCGTTCTAATGTCGGGGGGAAGGTCGTTCCAGAGGGCTGGGCCCGCCACAGAGAGAGCCCTTCCCCTGGGCGTCGCCCGCTGACAAAGTCTAGTGGACGGCACCCGGAGAAATCCCTCTCTGTGGGAGCGAATCGGCCGTGAGGATGTGTGAGGCAGGATCCGATCCCGCGTTTTTATTAAACGTCTAAATGGGGACAAACTATCCTAATTCCATCATTCTTCATAACAACTAAATATGACTTAAGGCTATGCGACATTCCTTTTCTCGTGTTAGTCAAAGAGTAGAAGTGATATCAGTCATCTAAACAAGTACTTCACAATTGTTAACTTTACTTCAAATTCCTGATCTTTTCTTGAGGGAACCAAACAGCAGACCAAGCAAAAAAAAAAAAAATGCTTTAAAAGAAAGTACTACACCCTGTAAAAGAAAGAAAGAAAAAAGAATTTTAGAAAATAAAGACAGACTAAAATGTTAGTTGGGGTTGTACATACAGCTCTGGGACAGGAGCATATTTTAAAACTGCTAGGATACATATACACCAGATGGCTAATGAGTAACTGTGGAAGTAATTACTGCAGGCTTGCAAATGTAGTCTCTTAATATGGATAGGTTAGTCCTAAATACACTTTAATCACTGCTAGGTTGGCAGGCAGGAATCTCGTTTCCTAATCAGCAACTAATCTTTCCAAAGGCTAGGTTGATTAATGAAACTGGGGCGCAATTCAAAACTCCCCAAAGTGCTAGCAAAAAAATAAACCCCATACAAACAATTTTCAGACTTGATTGGCAATTAGAGGATCATGGTTGATGGCAATTAGGGGGATCATGGATCTATACGGGCTAGTTTCTCCCAAGCAGCTGAAATCAGTAGGAGAAACCATGGATTTGTAGGATGACTACTGTTCTGACCGAGGCTTCTCAAGAGCATGAAGCAAACTCCTTGTCCTGACAAAAACTCCTTTTATTAATTTACTGTGAATTCTGCTCATTCACATCCAGCAAAGCCTTTCCAGGGAGGATATACAATCACAGACCTTAACTGGCTTGGAGAGATTCCAGGCCGATATCTGCAAAACTTGGCAAGGAGTCTCGGAGAATCATGAACCAATTAAGCAAACTAATTGTCTCCTGCAAACTCCACTCCCCTTTCGCTCCTCTTTTATTTCCTCTGGGAGGGGCCACTCATCCTCCATCTGTGGCCTTATTCCCAAGTCGACTCCTGTTCTTTAGCTGTTCCCTTTGTCTGGCAACTCTGCGCATATGCACACTGGGAAGAGGCTCCAGCTGTTTGTCTGCCTCACTGATGTCTGACTCTGAAGACAGCTGATAACTGACATACGGCTCTGGCCCCATCTCTGCCTCCAATGAAGATCCCTCCTCAGAGTCTTCCCCGGCCTCCAGGACTGGCCCATGTTCCTCCCCAATCTCCTCACTATCCGAATCTGGCAGGCCACAACAACTAGCAAACCAATTGCTGTAGGTCTTTTGAACAAGATAATCCTATTAACCTGCACTACCACATGTTGAAATGAAGATAGTATTCACTATATTGGAATAGATGAGTTCCTAGGCTGATTCATATTTGTGTGTGCATCAGGAATTGGGATTTATTTCTGTAGCTCCAAAGAAGGGATAGTAAGAGAAAAACACAGGATTTTTTTTTTAAAAAAATCATGGCCTTTGGTCTATGTTCACCCTGAGGTGAACACCTGTACTGAACAGAGCAAATCAGGTGAGGCAGAGTTGTGTTTATAACCAAGACAGTTAAGACTTCAGAGTGAAGAGAATTATCTGCTTTAGCTGCCTATTGAGAAGCTGATAAGGAAAAGTCTTGCTGTTTACAGGACATAGTCAGGATAATACTTCAGGTACACCATCCTCACAGCAACATAGATAAAGAAGCCAGTTGCTGTGTTGCACTTCACTGTGTCTTTAAATTCAGGGCAAGAATCATTAGGATTCCTCTTTTTAAAGAAAACAGAACTGTTGCAGGAACTGTGTATGTCTAGTTTGATGAAGAGAAGGACCAGGGGAGACATGATAGCAGTGTTCCGATATCTCAGGGGTTGCCACAAAGAAGAGGGAGTCAAACTATTCTCCAAGGCACCTGGGCGCAGGACAAGAAGCAATGGGTGGAAACTAATCAAGGAGAGAAGCAACTTAGAACTGAGGAGAAATTTCCTGACAGTGAGAACAATTAACCTCTGGAACAGCTTGCCTCCAGAAGTGGTGAATGCCCCAACCCTGGAAGTCTTTAAGAAGATGTTAGATAGCCATTTGTCTGAAATGGTATAAGGTTCCTGCCCACGCAGGAGGTTGGACTAGAAGACCTACAAGGTCCCTTCCAACTCTGCTATTGTATTGTATTGTAAAACACATGATCCCACAGTTACTAAGAAGTTATGAAGTTCCAAATCAGTTTTTTTTTTTGGTCAATGTTTTGCATGTGTGGGAAGCCACACACCCCTCCTAGAAGATTTTGAGGAATATTAAAAAGAGACCGATGATTATATTTCCCAAAGGGGGAAATGTTTTGAGAGGCAGAATGCAACCCTCACTTTCCTTAATAGCCCACAGCAGATGCCAGCACTTAAGAGATAAAGAGCTTATTGAAAGAAGGCAAATATCTAGATAGCTATATTCATAAGCAAATACCCTCACCCAAGAGTCAAAACAGGACAAAGTCCATTAAACCACAATAGGAATTACCCAACATCCTTTCAGAACACAAGCCCCTTCGTTGCATCACCTTCAGACACTTCAAACCAAACTTAACTGAGAAAACCACTAGGATTTGTACTTTGCCTACAGAGCCAGCTATGACCCTTACATAACCCCTAAAACAGCCAATAGAATACACGTTCTTGCACAGGAACAGAAAGCTCAAGTGCAAAGCCCAAGAGAAGGTATAAATACCTCACGATCTCAACTCCATATGGTTAGCTGCCCAGAACCACTCATGTGCTTCTGCTTCATCAATAAACCATCAGCTTCCATGTTTCCAGTGTCTTCCTCCCAGCTTGGAACTGAACCAGATGGATATTTCTTCCCACAGTTTGTATTAAGTATGCCCCCCCCCCCATACTTAATACAAACTGTCAAAAATATGTATTTCTTCTAGTAGACAAATCCCATCATGTCTCATTTCTACAGCTTTGATTAAAGAGGTTACAGTGTCAGGAGAAACATTTCCAGGATGAGTTTTCTTTTTTCCTTTTGCAGTCCTACCTTGGGGCAGATAAGACTTTATTTATGCCGTTTTGGGCATGTTGGCCAAGATTAGATTCTCAGTTCAATTATGTTAAAACATCCGAGGATGAAGGTAAAATGAAAAGCACATTTCAGAAGGGAGAAGATGAGTTCATTATTTGGCAAGACACTTGAAATTTTGTGTTACCACACTGGCCGAAACGTGGACTAGATGCTGGTGGAAAGAAATTTGGCTAACAGCCATTTTTTTGTGTGTGAATTGATTCTCTAACTCTCACTTCCGGCAAGCTTTCTGAAGATTCACTGAATCTATGTATAACTTCATAATCAAGATGCTTAATAGAATAACAACAAAAGAGTTGGAAGGGACCTTGGAGGTCATCTAGTCCAACCCCTTGCTTGGGCAGGAAACCCTTCACCATTTCAGACAAATGGTTGTCCAATCTGTAGTGTTGGAGTACTCACAGTTTTTGTTGTTCCTGTGATTAATTGTTCTTTTCAGGAAATGTCTCCTTTGGTTGGTTGATTCTCTCCTTGATTAGTTTCCAACAATTGCTTCTTGTTCTGCCTTCAGGAGCTTTAGAAAATAGGTTGACCCTGCCTTTTTGTGGCAACCCCTTTGGAACAGACTAGTCCTTCTTTGCATTAAACTAGACATATCCAATTCTAGTATGTATGCATGATTAGGGGACTGGAAGCTTAAACATGAAGAACATTTGCAAGAACTGGAGTATGTCTAGTTTATGAACAGAAGGACTAGAGAGGACATAATAGCAGTGTGCCAATATCTCAGGGGTTGCTACAAAGAAGAGGAAGTCAAGCTATTCTCCAAAGCACCAGAGGGTAGGACAAGAAGCAGTGCGTGAAAACTAATCAAGGAGAGAAGCAACTTAGAACTGAGGAGAAATTTCCTGACAGTTAAAATAATTGATCATTGGAACAATTTGGCTCCAGAAGTTGTGAATGCTCCAACATTGAAGTTTTTAAGAAGATGTTGGATAACCATTTGTCTGAAGTGGTGTAGGGTTTCCTGTCTAGGCAGGAGGTTGGACTAGAAGATCTCCAAGGTCTATAAAGACAGCTTCCCTTCCAATTTTGTTCTTCTCTTCTCTTCTCTTCTCTTCTATTCTATTCTATTCTTCACTCCAATTCATTCAGTTCTCTTCTAATTTACTATTCTATTCTATTCTGTTCTAATTTAATATTCTATTCTATTCTATTCTATTCTATTCTACATTTCAATACATTCTGTTCTGTTTTAATCTAATCTTCATTCTATTCTATTCTATTCTATTCTTCATTCTAATACATTCTGTTCTATTTTAATCTAATCTTCGTTCTGTTCTGTTCTGTTCTGTTCCGTTTCATTCCAGTAACCATTCCTCATGTTGTAGCCTTGAGGCCTCTTTCTTTCTTGCTCTTCTCTGCATTATTTCTAGAGTCTCAACATATTTTCTTATATCATGCCATCCAAAACTATGAGCAATATTCCAAGTGTGGGTCTTACCAAAGTATTCTAATGGGAAGGGCGGGTGGGGGTAGGAAACTCCCTTAAAAAAAAAAGAAGCGAGTAACTCATACTATACAGAAGGCAACATTGGTCATCCCCAGTCAAAAAAAAAAAATAGATATAGTGTGACTTGTGCGTAAAATATGCAAGAGAAATTGTGCTAGGTTGGGAAAGGAAGCCCATATAAAGACATCTCTGCAACAATAGAGAATTGCAGAATTCTGTTTCCCAACCCACTTTTGTGCAACGGTGCAGCCCCAAAGCCTACACTTGTGAGTAAGCCTGATTCTTTTTATTTTTTATTTTGATGACCTACTGTACTCTAATCTTACAACATGGCAGACAGTAGTCAGAGTGAACAAAAGACCCACTTTCGCTCATTTGACAATTTTCTACCCAAGGAGAAAAACGACTGGGATTTAGTCTTTGTAGACAGCTTCAAAGCCTTATTAAAGCTTCTAAAGGATGTTCTTCCAGAATCACAGAGTCCTATTGAAAACCCCTGCAAGAAATGAAGGACTGATTATAATCTTTACCTCATTGTCTGGGTCTTCTTTTGCTATCTGTTTCCCTGCCAACTTTTCCATTCTCTGTTTCGAATGCTATCTCTCCCTGCTAAGATCTGGGGATTCATAATGTAATGCTCACATCTGGGTAATTCAGACACGGAACTGATTATCCCATTATGCTCTGCTAGAGTGTAACTCAAGTCTCATTTTGTCAGAAAATGCTCTTTTAAGAGCTTCTCTCTCTCTCTCTCTCTATTTCTTTCTTTCTCTCTCTCTCTCTTTCTCTGTCTCTCTCTGTGTGTGTCTCTCTGTGTGTGTCTCTCTATCTCTCTTCCTCTCTCTCTGTCTCTCTTTCTCTTTCTCTGTCTCTGTGTTTCTCTCTCTCTATTTCTTTCTTTCTCTTTCTCTCTCTCTCTATTTCTTTCTCTATTTCTTTCTTTCTCTCTCTCTCTCTTTCTCTCTCTCTCTCTCTGTGTCTCTCTGTGTGTGTGTGTCTCTCTATCTCTCTTCCTCTCTCTCTGTCTCTCTTTCTCTGTCTCTCTCTCTCTCTGTTTCTCTCTCTGTGTTTCTCTCTGTCTCTCTGTCTCTGTCTCTCTCTCCCTCCCTCTCTTTTGAGGAAAATAATGTGCCAACGCTTTTATATTCTTGGCATTGCTGAAAATGTAAACAACACCTATTTTAGGATGAAGGTAAAAGTACAATTTTAAAAGCATTCACAGCAGGTCCTTTGACTACAATGTGTCCATCTTCACAAAATGAGTGCACCAACCTCCCATGTTATCAACCCATGCTGGAGAGATGGGATGTACCTTTCTTAAAAAACAACCAATGCATACATCTCAATATATGTATATTCTTTTAGTTTTTATCTTTCCGGATAAATACATAAAACATACGAAGAACAGTTGCAGAAATTGGGTATGTCTAGTTTAATGAAAAGGAATAGGGCTGATAGCAGTCTTCCAATATTTGAGAGGCTGCCACCAAGGATCAATCTATTCTTCATTTGAAGGCAGGACAGGAAGCAATGGGTGGAATCTAATCAAGGAGAGAAGCAACCTAGAACTCAGGAGAAATTTCCTGACAGTTAGAACAATTCATCAGTGGAACGGCTTGCCTCCAGAAGTTATAAATGCTCCAGCACTGGACGTTTTTAAGAAGAGATTGGACAACCATTTGGCTGAAATGGTATATGGGAGTGATGATAAACTGCTTTGCAAATGCATGCCAAAATTATGTGTGCGTGCACCCACAATGCAAAATGGACTTCCAGTTGGCCCGTTGGGCTGGTATTTCACCCTCCCCAGGCTCCGGAGGCCTTGCCTGGGAAGGGCGAAAGCAGCTTTCCCTGGCTCCCAGGAAGCCCTCTGGAAACCGGAAAAAGGATCATTTCCAAACGGATCATTTTCCAGTTGGCCTTTTTTTCACCCCTCCCAGGCTCCGGAGGCTTTCCTGAAGCCTGGGGAGAGTGAGAATGGCCTCCCCCGGCCCTTCGGAAGGCCAAAATACCAGCTGGCTGGCTCAGGCATGCACACTGGAGCTGACAGGTCACATGGCGGCAGATATGGCTCTGTGAGCCACCTGTGGCACGTATGCTGTAGGTTTGACATCATGGGTTTAGGGTTTCCTGCTTGAGAAGGGAGTTGGACTAGAAGACCTCCAATGTCCTTTCCAACTGTGTTATTTTGTTGTTAACTAAAAAATAATTATATCAAAAAGGTAGGTTTCATGGAGTGGAGTCCTAATACGCTCTGAAGCTGAACGTGGGAGCTCACAGATACAACTTCTGATTTATTTTCCTTCCCTGGGAGGTATGTGCATTTGAAGCTCAACTTATCTACGTGAAGAAAAATGGCCAGCCACTCAATTGCCTGCCCAAGCATGGATGCCCGAGTTGAGAAAAGGCAGTCTGTTTCATGGCATTTAAGTGCAATGGTGTGGTTCATTTCTCCAGTGTAACCTGGGGAAACCATGCCTGAGCTGGCTGGCTTTTCTCATTGGACAGCTTCAAGACATGCAGCATATGGATAAGTACAGCCAAATGCCATTAATGTTGCATCGGTGTCATAATGGTTCCCACGAAAGAACATCTGATGAACCACAGTAACTCCCTTGCTTGGCTAGAGGAAACGTTGTGGTTATTGTAGCTTCTACTTGAAGCAACCACAAGCATGCTTTTAATTTCACCCTGTCCTGTAACAGCAAAACCCGAGCATGTTATTAGATGCACTTTATGAAATATTGAGCAAAAGCAAGAAAGTGTCATTATTTTCAAGTAGTGGCTAAGTTAATGCTATTCTTGTTAGTTCCTAACTTCTAAGTGGCTCATTGGCGAAGGCGCTGAGCTTATAGATCAGAAAGGTCAGCAGTTTGAATCCTTAGTGCTGCGTAATGGAGTGAGGTCCCAGCTTCTGCCAACCTAGCAGTTCGAAATATGTAAAAATGCAAGTAGAAAAATAGGAACCACCTTTGATGGAAAGGGAACAGCGTTCAATGCGCCTTTGGCATTTAATCATGCTGGCCACGTGACAATGAGATGTCTTCAGACAGTGCTGGCTCTTTGGTTTTGAAATGGAGATGAGTACCGCCCCCTAGAGTCTGGAACAACTAGCACATATGTGCAAGGGGAACCTTTACATTTAATTTTTAAGAAACACACACAAAAAAAATCTTAAATGGGTTAACCGACATGATAGCCCAGTTGTAATATTTGAGGGGCTGCCAGAAGGGGTCAAACTGTTTCCCAAAGCAGATAAGAGAAGGAAGAATGGATGGAAGCTATTCAAGGAAAGAAGCAACCTAGAACTAAGGAGAAATTTCCTAACAGTGAGAACAATCAGCCAATGGAATGGCTTGCTTTCAGAAGCTGTGGGTGCTCCATCAATGGAGGCTTTCAAAAATGGTATAGAGTCTCCTGCTTGAGCAGAGTGTTGGATTAGAAGACCTCCAAGGTCCTTTCCAATTCTGCTATTTGGATGAGTTCTGTTAAGGTTTTACGGAGAACAGAATGGCTTATATTAAATAATAGCCATCTGCTCCTAGTAGTGTTGGGGTGAATGCTTGCTTCTTTTCCTTCAAATTATGTAAGAGAAGTGACTGTTATCCTTATATAATGTTAGAAACAACAAATAGCTTCTCTCCCACTTTCTGTTATGAAAATAGAATGCTTCCAATTTCAGATTTTTCAGTCTGATTCATTCTATGTCCCTTCAACCTGGCACTTTAAAAAGAACTTTGCAGCTCTCCATAGCTGCCATATAACTATGCTTTGAAATATCCTTGTTAAGAAAATAAAATGTTCTCTTGCATTGCCTGGATACTGGAAATAATTCTACATAGTATGACTCTTTTGCTCCAAAATAAAACAAAATGGTGCTCCTTGTCAGAGGTGGTATTCAGTTGGTTCGGACCTGATGAATACCACCCGAACTGGTAGCAGAAATGGCTACCCACTCGCCCCAGCTCTATGCTGTTCTATTTTTTTTTGTATTGAAAAAGTTTTATTGGTTTTACATTTTTTCTATAGGATAGGGTAAGGGATACAAAGAAATTTTGAGAGCATTCACGTCGAAGTCATCGGCTCTTCCGGGACCTCAAAATACATTGATAACAATAAAAAAAAACATTTTTCATAACACTACAAAGTGAAAGCATGTACATATACCTAAATTCTCATTTCTATACTGTCAGTCCTTTACAAAAAATCCAAATACAAATATTATGCAAAATTGTTCAAATAAAAAGTCAAGGCAAAGTTATTTTTTTGATCTAAGTCTCTTGGCAATTGTATCTTCTTTTTCTCCTCCCTGGCCCCCAGTGGGCGGGGCCGTGCCCCCCCCCGTCCCCCCTGGATCTTCCCCCAGGATAGAGGAATGTTTTTTAAGAAAGGCTTCCGCCTCAGCAACTGTTTTAATCCTCACTCTTCCTTCATCCCAGAACACCAGCATCCCTTCAGGTGTCACCCACTTGAACCAAATCCCATGGTCAAACAATGTTTTAGACAAGAAGGAAAACTTCCTTCTTGCATCTCTAATCTTTCTAGGGATCTGCTTCAAGATAGCAACCGTTTTTTGTTGGTAGATTAACGGACTTTCTCTCTGCACTTTCAGGATTTCCTCTCTGGTTGACCTTCTAACAAATTTCACATGTATCTCTCTAGGCACATCATTTATCCTGGCATATGCTGAGTTTATTCTATAAGCTAGGTCAATGTCCCCCCTGATCTCATCCTTAGGTTTTTGTAAATAGTCTGCTATAATCGTGCTCATAAGATCAGGGAGGCATTCACCAGATTCCTCAGAAACGTTCTGAAATCTCAAAAAATATGTCATTCTTTCCATATCAATCCTAGACACATGCCCATTTATTTCCCCAACCTCATTAGTGACATTTTTAATCTCTCCCTTATGCTGTTCTATTTAGGCACATGTGTGGAAGGTGCATGCATGAGCAAAGTGCATGTGCAAAAGGCCGGGCGCATGTGCAGAAAGGGCGTGGTGCACCCACAAAGCAGTTGTGCATGCATGAAGCAACCAGGTGACTGGTTCAGGGGCATGGCCAGCCAGCAGTCACTATTGGTTCGGCAACCCAGGCCAAAGTTCCACTACCAGTTCATGTGAACTGGTGCGAACCAGCTGAATACCACCTCTAGTACACACTTCTAGTGTATTACTTGTTGTTCTTATTTAATCAATAAAAATATCAAGGATGGGTGCATGTGCAGAAGGGGCGCGTGCCCCCACAAAGCAGTTCTGCATGCATGAAGCATGCACAGGGGTGTGTGTGAACCAGTAGTACCTGCTCCTTGTACTGGAGAGGATCCAGATAATAAGCGATCAGTATTTTGCATAAAGTTACACGGGGTATACCTGCTCAGTTCATCATTCCATTTTAATATTAAATTGTACAATGTTAGCCAAGAATGCAATAATCAAAAGCCGTCTCTATGAAGCTCAGGCTTTGCTTTTACATTTCAGTTAATTCTGAGCAATCAGCTTCCCAAAATACACACCATGGAAAAAGAATTGTAGCATTTTTTTCTCTTTAATAGAAAATTACAACTTTTGGATTTGAAGCAATCGTGCCAACATAGAATAACTAAGGAAAGATACAAAGCCCAAAATGTTTGTAGGTTCACATTTCCATTTTAACACAACTTCATTTTGTCAGGCTAACATGTCATTACTCTTAAAATACTCAGAACAGCCTTACAACTGGCTGAAAATAGGGTCTACTGCAAGACCAGAGCATAATGTTCATACAGTTAAGGCAGTTCTAGGCCAAAGTCTCATTGAAAATTAAGCTATCTATATTGCAATGTGCAAACTTTTTAAAATAGAGAGTAGAGGATGGTTTTGAGGAAATATTACTACCTTTTGGAAATTAGTAATGCTCATGTATTTTGCTGCTGAAAAATGGGGCAAAGTTTTTATTATTGCGTACACACCAGTGGTGGGTTTCAAAAATTCTCCGTACTGGTTTGGTGGGCGTGGCTTGGTGGGGAGGTCATGTGACTGGGTGGGCATGGCCAACTCAACATCACTCACAGCAAGGCAGGGCAGCACCACCCCACCAAGCGACGTTCCGTAAACCACACTTATAGAACCCACAGAAAAGTTCGACCAGGGACATGGCCAGCCATTGGTCGCTACTGGTTTGGCAACCCAGGTCAAATTTCCACTTCCAGTTTGCGTGAACCGGTGTGAACTAGCTGAATACCACCTCTGGTACACACTTCTGGTGCATTACTTCTTCTTATTTAATCAAATAAAAATATCAAACATAATCTCACAGAATTGTTTTCATCTTAGTCATTGAGAATCAGGCATCATTGAAACTTTAATATATGATGATGATGATGATGATGATGATGATGATGATGATGATGATAATAATAATAATAATAATAATAATAATAATAATAATTATAATAATTATAATTATAATTATAATTATAATTATAATTATAATATTATAATAATTATAATAATTATCATAATTATAATTATAATATATTATAATATATATTATAATATATTATAATATATATTATAATATTATATATAATAATATATATAATATTATAATATATATAATATTATAAATATTATAATTATAATTATAATTATTATAATAATTATCATAATTATAATAATTATAATAATATACAGGGCTACCTCAGATTATTGCATATCCTGCTATGACCAAATAATTACCTTGTTTATCATTATCCAAATATTCAGAATTTTGATAATATTCCAGATGATTGGAAACAAAGACATTAAACTTGCCTTACCTGGTTAGCTTATTGAATATTGTACAAACATCAAAATAATAATTTAAAAAAATCTTCAACAGACTAAATCTAGTATAGCTATAAAATATAATATAGAAAGAACTGCTTTAAAGGTCTACAAATAAATTTATGTTTTATTTATTGCTATTGCTATTGTGGTCTACTATTTATGAGCAAATAATCAGCAGTGCAATTCTATCTTGGTTTTCCTATCATACAAATCTAAAGGTAATGGACCGTGCAATTTATCACAATATTAAATCCTCTCCTAGTGTTAGAACTCTACAAATGTAATCAGACCTGGAAATAAACATTCAAGAAGCAAAATGTTACCGAGGTTTGATTAATGTAATTGATTAAGGGGGAAAAAAGGTTAAGATGAGAATATACAAATTCCAACATGTTTGTTTGCTTTCAAATGCAAAATTTATCTGAGGGTAATTAGAATATTCCCTGATTTTTCATTGATGAAGCAGAAAGTTGGTTTCTCCTCAGATTAATGGTTGGCTGGGGTTGGGATAAATGCTCATGCAATGGCTACTAGTGCCATTTTGAATGTACAATTTGCTAAATGAATTGATTTTTCTCAGTGTGTATAATGCATCAACACATCATTCAACTCCATAATCTTGGTTTACATGCTACAGTAAACTGTCAAAATTAGAATAGAATATTGAACAGAACGTAATGGAATGGAATGGAACAGAACAGAATAGAATAGAATCAGGAAAGAATCGAATGGAATGAAATGGAATGGAATGGAATGGAATGGAATGGAATACAATACAATACAATACAATACAATACAATACAATACAATACAATACAATACAATACAATACAATACAATACAATACAATACAATAGGTTTATTGGCCAAGTGTGATTGGACACACAAGGAATTGTCAAAATTAATAATCAGTTTGTGTAAATGTAGCTACTCTGTTTGTATCTGTCTACTTTAACCATATTATATAAACATATTCGTTGTAATGCCTATAATGCAATGCTTCTTATTCTAATCAGAATAAGCTATCTTGATACACCTTATTACTTTTGGTATCTCAGATAGATATAGCATTTATTTCATCAGCTAATGGAGAGACAAAGAGAGATTGCATAGATTGAGATGCAACCATATTTTCTGAAAAAAACACCCCTGATATTTACAAGCATCTAGTTTGGGTTCTTAGGTAATGTTCCTAGATCAGAGTGTCTGTAAATCACAGCTAATAAGCTTGTTGTGTTTTCTATCTGCAGGCCATGTTATGTATAACCAGATAAAATATTACTTAATTAATAAAACACAATGTATGAAATGCTTTTCTTATTAAAGTGCATCTGTTAGACTAAATTACAAGTTTATTAAAAGTTGAAAAAGTGTATGTGAAAAATGTATACAGACAAAAAAGTGTGCTGAAGAAACACTTATTTAGAATAGATATAGTAGTTTTAATCTTGGCTTGTGATATAGACTTTGTATTGAAGTAAACCACCCAACAGGAAAACAATTTATGGCTGACTTGGCCTCCCGTGGACCTCCTATAAACCTAGATTGATTTTTGACAGTAGTTTAGAAACAACGCTGGGAATTCCCTGGACTAAATCACAACCTCTTTTAGCAAATTAGGTAGATCTTTATTCCTGAACAACTAAAAACACTATAAGAAATAGCAGTTCAATTATACCTTGAATATTTCACTACATTCATTGTTGTGCATCTCAGTTAATTTCTTTCTCCAAGCATCTAGGTGCATGGCAGAAACATCTGCAAGGAGGAAGGTGTAAAATCTACATCTGTATGCAAAGATGCCTAGTAGCCCAAGCGCCAATAATACAAAGATCCTTGTCCAAAATCTCCTTTCCAAAACATGGTGTCCTTCAGCTATTTTTGACTAGCATTCCTACTGTTTCTTGACATTGGCCATGCTGGGGTAGCTGAAGGGAGTTGTAGTTCCAAGTTGTTCATCCCTGATGTAAAAATAGACAACTGAGAGAAAGGAGGTGTTTTGGCCCACCAGACTTAGACGATGAGGAAGTTAGGGAGGATCTTGGGCCAGTTCTGAAGTCTGGGGAAGGGTCTGATGGATTCTCTGCATCATACACAGAGATCGAGCCAAGGCCATCTGACATTTCTCAGCCACTGGAGAGGCCCCCAGCTTTGGAGGCTGATATGAGTGAGGAGGAGGAAGAGCTGGGGCCTGTTTCAGATGCACATATGTGGAGAGCAGACAGGAAAGGTGAACAACGGAAGACAAGGAGATGACTCAGGAAGCAAAGCACATGTGGATGCTGAATGGCCCCTCTCTGGCTAGGGAATAAATAGAAGGAAAGGGGAGTGGTGGTCGTAGGAGACAACAGTTCGTATTTCTGAAGATTTTCCTCATTGTGTTTTGTGCCACAAAGACTACTTGCCAGAACTTAATTTGCTTTGCAATTATCGCAAGGTCTGTTACTGCAGTTAACTCCTTGAAGGACTATTGCCTAGACTTTTTGGTGGGTGAATGCAATTAATTCACAAGAGGTAACTAAACAGGGGGTTTTTTTTTGTGAGTCTGTTTCTTGCTTCTGCTAAAGCTGGGTCAGAATAGGAGGAATGAAGTTTAGATACATGATGGCAGCAATTGCCACATCCTACCCTCACTTCCAAATTGCCATTGTCGTTACTGCTAGTGTACCCTTTTCCGTTAAAAAGAATAATACCACATGCTTGAATAAGTGATAAGAAATAAGTATGTCAGGTCAATGGGAGGGAACTGCAGATTGCATTAGAAGATCATACAAACCTTCAAAATGTTTGCCAGCCTCTCATTTCCTTTTACACAAAGTAAAAATGTCTAGGAGAACATCTTTCATTGTTAGAGTATATAGTGGACTTTTAATAGCACACAGATCTGAAAAGAGGTTATTTAATTTGGAGACCATTAAGTTGATGCTGAAGATTAATAATGCACTAGATTTTCTCCCCTGAAAAGAACGATACAGAACTTAGAGTAATGTAAAAAGTTCATGCAGTTTTTGGTAATAAAATACTAAGATTGCTGTTCTGATGCTCTACTGTAACACTTTAAAAAAACACATTCCACAAATATCCTCTTTTGTAAAATCTTTGCCTCATTTTTGCTAGATGTCTTTTTCCTGGGAAACAATTTTCAGAAGTGGAGATCATGAATTATTTTGCTGGGTTACCATAGCAATAATGACAGAAGTGTAAAGGTTGAAGAATTAGTCAGCTTGTTTTTGTTTTTAGCTTTAAACAGCCTATACTTTATGGAGAAAACCTAATAATTATGCCTTGTTGATAATTTTTAATTTTTTTAATATCTGAAATTACAGATAACAAGATTGTTTTTTAAAAAAAAATCTTAAAGAAAAAAACAATAGCCAGCAACTTTGTAAATTGGGTGTCTTACACTTAGGGTGTAATTCCATAACTAATTATATGTAAAGATATTTCATTAGACTTAATAAGACTTATTTCTGAATATACATATATACAATTGATGCAAAGAAGTGTTTTATAGCCCTACTCTAATAACTGCACAACCATCTATCTAAATAGTCATTAAGAGTCAACACCAACTTGATGGCACGTAAGCAATCCATCAACTCTAATACATTTTAGTTCCCATTCTTTCCCATTCTATAAAGTTGGATAATACAATGGAAAATGTAGAATATATGGCACAGCACATTTGTGCTAGGCAGACAAGTTATTACCTGCAACCCAGATTGGAAATCTCTAGACTGAATCAAGGCATGATGAAGAGGTTTCAAACACCAGCCCAGCTAGCAGAATCCATGACTGATATATTCAGAGGAGAGAAGAGAGGGGAAGAGAGAGAAGAGAAGGTGGGAGAGGAGAGGAAGTGAAGGGAATGGAAGAGGAGGGGAGGGGAGGGGAGGGGAAGCGAAGGGAAGGGAAGGGAAGGGAAGAGAAGAGAAGAGAAGAGAAGAGAAGAGAAGAGAAGAGAAGAGAAGATGGGAAGGGAAGAGAAGATGGGAGATGAAGGGAAGGGAAGAGAAGATAGGAAAGGAAGGGAAGAGAAGAGAAAGGGAAGAGGAGAGGAGATGAGATGAGATGAGATGAGATGAGGAGAGGAGGGGAGGAGAGGAGAAGAGAAGAGAAGAGAAGATGGGAGAGGAAAGGAAGGGAAGAGAAAAGGAGATGAGAGAAGAGAAGAGGTCTTTATTGGCCAAGTATGATTGCACACACAAGGAATTTGTCTCCGGTACACAGACTGCCAGTGTACATACAAATAACAAAGTAATATAGCCATAAGTTACCAATAGGAAAGATAGTAGGAAAGATGAAAAGAATAATAGTAACACAGCCCTACTACTTGGGTAAATATCCTTAGACACAAGGCAGTGTTGTGGGAATTAGGTGTTAGCAGAGTGATGGCAAGAGAGGAAAAACCTTTTGTTGTGTCTATTTGTTTTGGCATTCAATGCTCTGTACTGGCAATCCCGAGGGGAGGAGTTGAAATAATTGATGTAGAGGATGTGAGGGATCTGCCACTCTATCACATCCTCAACATCCTTTTTCAGACTCCTGCAGTGTACAGATCCTCAATGGAAGGCAAGCAGGTTGCAATTGTTCCTTTTGCAGTCCTAACTAGTCTGTACCTGCCTTGTTTGGTTGCTATACCAAACCAAAACTTTGAGGATCATCAAAAGGCACAAACTAAAGTTTTAGGAAGAGTTAAGGAACTAATAGACGCACAATTTGGAACAGGACGTCTCACAACTTTCTTTTTTTTAAATACTTGTTTATTATCAATTTTTAAAGACCATCCAACTTCATGCTATTCTGTGGGTTATCCTAATAATCCTCAATTTGCTGCATTCCCCACTACTGGTAGGCATTGAGTATAATGCTGAAATGCAGGAGGGGAAAAAAGGAAGCTAACACAAATCCATCATGAAAATACCATGAATCTGAGCAGCTTAACGGAGGGCACAGTTTAATTTATGTTTGCACTTTTCTTAATTGGCTTTGCCCATTCTATCTTACATGGCATTTGCTGCTGGGTAATTTGCCATTTTTATGTTCCATCCTTGGACCGCAGCAGTAAAAGAGATACCTTTGAAATAAAGTGGTTGCAAAAAAAAAAAAAATATTTAATCTATGGTACAAAGATATCATTTGCTACTCAAAATGCCCAAACTCTCAGCTTCTAAAGAAAAAGTGAGCTTTATATCTCACAGGAAAAAAATCCATCTAAAGTACTTTATGACATACTGAGGAAATTTTGTTAAATGCTGATAAAAAGGCTGGGTATTTATTCTGAGAAGGAAAAAAAAAAGCTGACGATTCTTTTACAGCAAAGATGGATGGCAATTCTTCAATATTTAATTACTTGGGGTGTCTCAATCAGGCACTATATCATTTTAAGTCATTCAGCAGGTGAAGGTCAGGGCCACGACAAGTTTTCCAAGGCATTTAGAGTTTAGGGTGGGCTTCAAAAATTGCAGCAACAGGTTCACTGCCCTGTTTCTGGGTCAGTGGCTCGGGGCCTAGTTATATGCGAGACCGCCTCCTGCCCCATACATCCCTTAGACCGATACGCTCCCACAGAGAGGGTCTTCTCAGGGTGCCGTCGACCGGACAATGCCGACTGGCGACATCCAGGGGAAGAGCCTTCTCTGTGGCGGGCCCAGCCCTCTGGAATGACCTACCCCCTGAATTACGCACCATCACCGACCTCCGCCTCTTCCGCCAATGTCTAAAGACATACTTGTTCCAACAAGCCGGCCTAGCCTAACCTCCCATGGGGACTTTTAGGAAGTTTTTAAATTGGGTATTTTAAATTTGGTTTTAGTACAGGATAGGATTGTTTAATATTTATTTTAAATTATATATTTATCTTGTATTTGTATGTTTTTAAATTTCCTGTACGCCGCCCTGGGTCCTCTGTGGAGAAGGGCGGGATATAAATTTAAATAAAGTAAAATAAAATAAATAAGTGTGACCATGGTGGGCATGGCCTAGTCCAGGGGTGGGCAAACTTTGCAACTTTAAGTCTGAAGGACTTCAACTCCCAGACTTGGAGCTGAAGTCCTTCAGACTTAAAGTTGCAAAGTTTGCCCACCCCTGGACTAGTCACTCTCCTGCACCAAGGGGGGGGGGATTTTTCACACTCTCCAGGCTCTGGAGCCTCTGGGAAGGTGAAAACTGCTTTCCCGGGGCTCTGGAGGCCCTCCAGTGGCTGGAAAAAAGCCTGTTTTTGGACTTCCAGAACTTCTGGTAGGCCCATTTTCCTCCCTCCCTGAGCCTTTGCAGGGGCTATGCACTCACCTGGCATGATAAACGGGCCATGTGGAGATTCCTGGGAGGGGTGGGAGAGACATGGCAGGGTGGGCGGGGCCAGCCAGGAGTGGGATTTGGGCTTTCGCTGAACCGCGCAGAATCTTCACTAGAGGATCGCCCAAATCTGTGTGAACCCTCAGCAGCCCACCCTTTGATTGAGAGGGTTTCAGCTTCCACAATAGACCAAGATGGACTTCACTTAGGCATTGGGGAGGATATAAGATGAAACTGGCATCTTAAAGATCTCTGACTTTGCATAGGTTTCCTACCGCTTAGTAAGTTTCTAAGAAAAGGCTCAAATGCCTATGAAAATTGTCAGTCATCCAAGTTGCCCCAAAGGCGCTTTTTTTCAAAAGCCAACAAGACTTTGTTTCTGCTTGACTTCCGGTATCCGGCTCCAGTGGAGACGGGCGAGCCTAGGGCTCGCTCGCCGCTTTGTTGCCTTTTCTGCCCCCCCAGGGGGGCAAAACTCTCCGGTTACCGGAGGTTTCCCGTAGGGTCGGCTCAGAGGGAGCGGCCCTCGTCACGGCGGTGGGGAGGGCGCTCCTCTCTGCGACCTAGGAGGAGAGGAACATGCCAGCGGGGGTTTTTTCCTTCTCCAACGGCTGTCGGTGCCATTCGCTTTAATGGAGAGGGCTGAACGGAGAGGTCGGGCGGATCGCCGAGGCTTCAGCTGCGAGAGGGAGTGAGTTTAAAAGAACACCTTTTTTTCCTTGCTGCCAGCCAGGCTGAACGGACTGGGAGGGGGGTGTTTAATTTAAAAAAAAAACCCCTCGGATTTAAGCGGCACGCTAAGATGGCTTCTCTGCAAAGAGAAAGCGGAAACTTTCACTCCGGACGGTCTTTAACAAGGGAAAGTGGATTGTGACTTTCTGCAACATTGTTTCTAGGTCTGGCTGAGCTTAAAAAAATCTTTTTTTTGCTACTCTCTCCCTCTGGCTAGATGGGCGGTGGAAGTGGCTTCTCTTTGTCCCTGCCTGACTATTTCAACTAAGGAAAATTTCCAGCGTCTCTTTGAAAGCAGGACTCTCTCTGGATTTTTGAAAAAAATTTTTCTTTTGATGGATTTGTGACTTCTTCTCTGGAATACCCTCGTTATTACTATTTGCTGATTTGGGAAATTGTGTCTCTTTTGGTTTCTGAATTGTTTGCAACTTCACAGCCCTGAATTGAACTGAGCTCCTGATCTGCTCCACCAGCCCCACCCGGAAAACGCCATCTTGGTGGCAGTGACTCTAACTTTTAACCATGGCACAAGAAGCAGCACTTGTAAATTTGGAACAAAGGATGGCTTTTCTTGAAACCTCTATGCAAACTTTGATATCAGAAATAAAGGCCCAGAGGGCTGAAAATAGTACTTTTAAAAAGGAACTATTGGATACCCGGAAGCAAGTGTTGGAGAATACACAGAAGACCGAGGAATTGGAGGGTGGGCTGGAGGGGGCTAAGGGAGAGATTAAAAATGTTTCTAATGAGGTGGGGGAAATAAATGGGCATGTGTCTAGGATAGATATGGAAAGAATGACATATTTTTTGAGATTTCAGAATGTTCTTGAGGAATCTGGTGAATGCCTACCTGATCTTATGAGTACAATTTTAGCAGACTACAAAAACCCAAAGATGAGATCAGGGGGGACATTGACCTAGCCTATAGAATTAATTCTGCATATGCCAAGATGAATGAAGTGCCTAGAGAGATACATGTGAAATTTGTTAGAAGGTCAACCAGAGAGGAAGTCCTGAAAGCGCAGAGAGAGAAACCTTTAATTTATCAACGAGAAATGGTCACTATCTTGAAGCAGATCCCTAGAAAAATTAGAGATTCAAGAAGGAAATTTTCCTTCTTGTCTAAAACCTTGTTTGATCACGGGATTTGGTTCAAGTGGATGACACCTGAAGGGATGCTGGTGTTCTGGGAAGGAGGAAGAGTGAGGATTAAAACAGTTGCTGAGGCGGAAGCCTTTCTTAAAAAACATTCCTCTGCCCTGGGGGAAGATCCAGGGGGGACGGAGGGGGTCACGGCCCCGCCCGCGGGGGGCCAGGGAGGAGAGAAAGAAGATACAATAGCCAAAAGACTTAGATCAAAAAAATAACTTTGCCTTGATTTTTCTTGAACAATTTTGTATAATATTTCTATCCGGACTTTTTGTGAATGTCTGACAGCATGGAAGGGAGAATTTAGGTAAATGTACTTGCTTCCATCTTGTAGTGGTATGGAAAATGTTTTCTATGTTAACTTTTTTAATGTGTATTTTGAGGTCTCGGAAGGTCCGACGACTCTGACGTGAATGCTCTCAAAATTTCTTTGTAACCATTACCCTATCCTGTTAAAAAATGTAAAACCAATAAAACTTTTTCAATAAAAAAAAAAAGACTTTGTTTCTGCTTGTAGATGTTTCGCTTCTTATCCAAGAAGCTTCTTCAGTTCTTTGCCAGATGAAGAATGACCTTCATCTGATGAAGAACTGAAGAAGATTCTTGGATGAGAAATAAAACATCTACAAGAAAAAACCAAAAACCCAAAAGTCCAGTTGCCTTTTCAAAAAGCACCTTTGGGAAAAGGCTTAAAATTGCAGATTTCATCCCTGCTCTAAATCTATTATGTTATGTTCTATTTTGTTATAGGACAAAAAAGGGGATGGGTGGGTAAGAACTCACTATATGAGGCATGGTGGTACAGTGGTTAGAGTGCAGTACTACAAACTACTTCTGCTGGCTGATTGCAATTGGGCAGTTTAAATCTCACCAGGCTCCAGGTTGACTCAGCCTTCCATCCTTCCAAGGTGGGTAAAATGAAGACCCCAGATTGTTGGGGGCTAAATGATGATTCTGTAAATCAGGGTCCCCAACCCCCGGTCTGTGGACCGGTGCCGGTCCGTGGCTTGATAGGAACTGGTCTGCAGGGCCAGAGAGGAGGAGGAGGGGGCAGCCCCCTGGGCAGAACGCGCACCGATGCGGGAGAGCGCAGGCATGGCCGTTCGCACCGTTGGAGGCCCTAGAGGGCCGAGTGAGCTGACTGCCCCCCGCGTGCACATGCGCCGCCTGTTCCCCCCCCCCCCTGCTCCTCCTCTACGCCAGCCAGTCTGCAGAATTTTCTTTAAAATGAAACCGGTCCCTGGTGCAAAAAAGGTTGGGCCTCCCTGCTGTAAACCACTTAGAGAGGGCTGTAAAGCACTGTAAAGCGGTATATAAGTCTAAGTGCTATTGCTACATGGGATCTCTTTGAAAAACAGATTTTGCATCAAAGAACCAGAACCAAGAAAAATTGTGCATGCACAACCTATGAGCATGCACAACCTCTAATCTAGGAAGCAAATAAGTAGAACTTTCATTCTAGGAAAAAATAATAGGTAGGAACCACCAACCCATGTGATATTTGATAAGTGTTTAATTGTTCCAGGGATGGACAGCCTTTATCCTTTCAGAAATTGTTGAACTACAACTTCCAGAAACTTCAACCTTTACAGGGAATTGGAAATGCAACTCAACAATTACTATCCTCTGCTTGTGTTTTAGGTCTATTTACCAAGGTGGAAGAATATTTTGGATTTCCTGTAAAAATTGGAAGGGAAACAATGGATAGGCAATCGGATGGGCTCCAGAAGTTTCGAACTTTGATTCATTCATATACAGTAAGCTCTTGCCTTCTTCATCAAAGGGAATATTTGGGAATTTGTTTGTTTGTTTGTTTGTCAAATATGTACAACAAGTGTAGGTATGAACATAAACATGAACAAAGGAAATAAATACAGATAAATGGAGAAAGTAAGATAGGAACGGTAGGCATGCTGATGCACTTATGTATGCCCCCTTTACGGACCTCTTAAAAATGGGGTGTGGTCCATGGTAGACATCTTGAGATTGAAGCTGTGGTGGTTTGAGGCTGTAACAATGGAGTTGGGTAGAGCATTCCAGGTGTTGACCACTCTGTTGCTGAAATTGCAAAGGAAAGGAAGGCTGAAAGTAAGAAAGGAAAGGAAGGAAGGAAGGAAGGAAGGAAGGAAGGAAGGAAGGAAGGAAGGAAGGAAGGAAAGGAAAGGAAAGAAGGAAGGAAGGAAGGAAGGAAGGAAGGAAGGAAAAGAAAGGAAGGGAAGGGAAGGAAGGAAGGAAGGAAGGAAGGAGAGGGAGGGAGGGAGGGAGGAAGGGAGGGAGGAAGGAAGGAAGGAAAGAGAATTTATCATCACAATTGAGCCCAAAATTTTGGTTGCTAAGCAAGAGCATTGTTAAATGAATTTCACCACATTTTAAAAGGTGGCCACTCCCACCCTGTCACATGACTGCCAAGCCATGCCCACAAAATAGGCCACACCTAGAAAGTATGTTCTAAAAAAAATTGAAACCCACCACTGCTCTGGATGATGTTTGAGAAGGGGCTAAACACCTGCTACAACTAAACTTGGAATCAAGCCAACCAAGCAGAGTAACATAAATTAGCTTGGGGGGGGGTTCAACTCCTAAGACTATATAACTGATGAAAGGACGCCAGAGAATGGGAGAAGGGGCAGGAATGCACATATGAACTTTCTGTGCTTGCTTGGATTAAGCTAAACAACAGGAAATGAAAATGCTAATGAAATAGAGCCTGTAGGTCTATGATAAGTGAGTTTGAGCAACATTAAGCGTTCTCATTAGAGTAAATCACGACACTTTGCACTGTCGACATGCGTTATCAGTTCAGCCACTATAACGCGGTGTCCTTTTCGTGCTCTGCCATGTTGTACCAGCTTGCAAAATCTTGCAAGCCGCTGTTTGTGCTAAACAATGAAACTCCGAAGTTGGAAGTGGCAGGGACGGACAATGTTCAGATGCCGCGTGGAAATGCTTGCTTTATTTATTTTATTTTATTAAATTTATACCCCGCCCTTCTCCAAACGGACCCAGGGCGGCGCACAGGAATTTTAAAATACATACAAAATCAATAAAAAAAATTTAAAAACTTATTTAATAACCGTCCTGTGCTAAAACCAATTAAAAATCCCCCAAAATTTAAAACTGTCTAAAATAGTCAATTGCAGAGGTTACGCTAGGCCGGCTAGATGAAAAAAGTGTGTCTTAAGACACTGGCGGAAGAGGCGGAGGTCGGAGATTTATTTATTTATTTATTTATTTTTCACATTTATAGCCCGCACCCATCTCACCATAAAGGGACTCGGGGTGGCGAACAAAGATTTAAAATCAATTATACATAAATACAAAATATTATTAAATAATAACGAAATTAAATCCATATCCTGCTTAACTTAAAATAAGTTTAAATTTAAAACCCAAATTGCAGTTTTGATTTGTTATAAAATAATGGGATGGTGCGAAGTTCAGGGGGTAGGTCGTTCCAAAGGGCAGGGCCCGCCACAGAGAAGGCTCTTCCCCTGGGTGTCGCCAGTTGGCATTGTCCGGCCGACGGCACCCTGAGGAGGCCCTCTCTGTGGGAGCGTATCGGTCTAAGGGATGTATGGGGTAGGAGACGGTCTCGCATGTAACTAGGCCCCAAGCCATGGAGCGCTTTGAAGATGGTTGTGCCTTTGCTTCTCCTTTTCCACTCAGAAAGGAGACATTTCAGCAAAGACAAATTTTGCTTTCTAGAACACTTCACTGCCTTCACTCAACTTTACTATTCACGTACTCAAAAGATGCATGTCTATGAAAATGCATGCAATAAGCAATTTTTATTTCCTTGCACAAAATTCCTAATTCATGTTTGGGCTTTACATGAATCTCTCAGCTTGACTCCTACTTTGGTCTCATGGACACCAAGAACTTTCCAGAGTATGGAACCATCTCACCATTGCTTGGTCTTCTGGTTTATGGTTTTTGGTTTATTAAATTTATATACCGCATCCCTTTCCCAAAAGGCACTCGGGGCTGTGCACAGGCAATTTAAAAACATATATTAACATAACAATATACAAAATATAAAACCAAATTAAATTAATATCCCTGTGCTAAAAAATGTAAATATGTTAAAAACAATATCCCTAAAACCAATTTAAAACAATTTAACTGCAGACTGTGGGCTAGGTGATGTACGTTAGGCCAGGCTGGCCTGTTGGAAAAAATAAGTTTTAAGGTTCTGGCGGAAGGAGTGGAGGTCGTGATTGTTCTCAGTTTGGGGGGTAAGTCGTTCCAGAGAGTTGGGCCCTCCACAGAGAAGGCCCTTCCGCTGGGCGTCGCCCGCTGGCATTGCGTAGTGGACGGCACCCGGAGAAGTCCATCTCTGTGGGAGCGAATCGGCCAAGGGGATGTATGGGGCAGGACGCGATCCCGAAGATAACTAGGTCCCGTGCCATGGAGCGCTTTGAAGATGATAGTCAACATCTGGTGGTTCTGGTGGTTTTGGACTTCTGAATCTAATCTATGGCAGATCCAACATGATCCAACACTGCTTAAAGGAAAAGCGCTTAGATTTATATGCTGCTTTACAGTATTTTACAGCCCTCTCTAAGTGGTTTACAGTGTCAGCCTCTTGCCCCCAACAATTTGGGCTCTCATTTTACCCACCTCGGAAGGATGGGAGGCTGGGTCAACTGTGAGCCTGGTGAGATTCGAAATATTTTCTGTTATCAAGTTTGGAGCAGTTTACCTTGAGTTTGTATCTATTGTTTGCCCGTGTATTATTAAGGTTGAAGCTGAAGAAGTCATTGACAGGTAAGATGTTGTAGCAGGCAATTTTGTGTTTTTTTCTTGGTTTTTTTCATTTTTATTTTCCCTTGAAGACATTTCACTTCTCATCCAAGAGGTGGAGCTCTTGCCTCGCAAGCAGGAGGTTGTGAGTTTGATCCTAGGTAGAGGCACATGTAGGGTCTCCTGCTTGGGCAGGGGGTTGGACTAGATGACTTGCAAGGTCTTTTCCAACTCTGTTAATCTGTTAAAGCCCCTTTAGCAGTGCTTCTGAGTTGAAGAAGTTTCTTCGATGAGAAGCAAAACATTTTCAAGGAAAAATGAAATTCCAGTTGCCTTTTGAAAAACCACCTCTTGGGGCAATGTACAAGAGAAAGTTTTGGGTCCTTTCCCCATTTTCTTTTTGGCAAGTCCATCAAATATCCCAACTTTGTTGACAATAAGAGTACTTACTTAGGAAAATGGTTGATTTCAGAAAGACTTATGAAGTGGTTGGTTAAATCTTGGAGCCATGGTGTTATTGAGACTGACTGAGTGAAACTGACTGTGTAATTAAATTTATTCAGGCAGCAAAACAGGGATCTTCTTAATAGACATCTTATTATGGGGAAATCCTCAGAATTATCCTTCTGGGTTGTGGAGTCTCTTTCAGGCAAATCCCTTCTGGCTTATTTCAAGATCCAAGATGCTTATAATATGGCACCCCCTTACGTCTTTCAATGTGTTTGAAGAGAAAGGAAAAAGGATTGGATATACCGTCTTCCCCCTTTTTTTCCCTTTTGTTTCTTTCAGCCAGTTTCCAATACATAGTTCATGCTCTTTCTTTGAACTACCAGATCTAGGCTGCAAAATACAGTCAGCCATTCGATGACAGAAGAGAGTTAGCTGTCAGTACAGCATTGCTGTCTCTAGAAGCCACTAAATTTGGAACACATGGAGGATGGGAGAAAGGGGAAGGAGGAGGAACAGGAGGAGGGGGAGGAGGAGGAGAGGAGGAGGAGGGAGGGAGGAGGAGGAGGAGTTAGAGTTACAACAATAAGAACATTTAGAACAATCCTGACAATTAGAACACTTAATCAGTGGAACAACTTGCCTCCAGACATTGTGAATGCTCCAACACTGGAAGTTTTAAAGAAGATGATGGATAGCTATTTGTCTGAAGTGGTGTAGGATTTCCTGCCTAGGCAGGGGGTTGGACTAGAAGACCTCCAAGGTCCCTTCCATCTCTGATATTCTATTCTATTAGGAGGAGGAGGAGGAGGAGGAGGAGGAGGAGGAGGAGGAGGAGGAGGAGGAGGAGGAGAAGAAGAAGAAGAAGAAGAAGAAGAAGAAGAAGAAGAAGAAGAAGAAGAAGAAGAAGAAGAAGAAGAAGAAGAAGAAGAAGAAGAAGAAGAACTGAAATGACTCTCCATATGTTAAGTGATTGCAAATGCAGCTAATGACTTCCTTTAGATTAGAATTTAGGTTAAAAACAAGACTTGCTTTTTCTAAATCTATCACCAGGGTTTTCAAACTTTGTGAGACCACACCCAGTTGCTAGAAGCCAAACCTGGAGTTCGTTCTGACAGCTGTCTAATTTTGCTGCATACGTTTGGCCAGATTTAAAAAAAGAATTTGTAGCCATCTTTGCAGTTGCTTGCAAAGCCAACATCTGCGAATCCTTGCAATGCATGCTTATTGTCCTTTCGTGACCCCAGCGGTGAAAACAAAAACATAGTTGGAAGCATTTCCCCCCTCCATTTGGTCCTCCTGGATTACTCAACCACTAGACAGCCTTGGTTTCAATCTATTTACCTTTCTTATTAAGGCTGAAATCTATAATTGGAAACCTGTTCTTCAGAAAGAACAAACAACATTTTTGCACGTTACACTAGAGTGAAGCCAAGTAAAAAGCGAGAAAAAAAGGACAGAGTCAACAAGCAGGTTGCGCAAAGAGAAAATATGAACAAGAATTGGGTAGAGATTTTAAGAAGAGAAAGACAGTGTCCTAGGGCAGGGGTCTCCAACCTTTGCAACTTTAAATCTGAAGGACTTCAGCTCCCAGACTTCTCCAGCCAGCTTTGCTGGCTGGAGACTTCTGGGAGCTGAAGTCCTTCAGACTTAAAGTTGCAAAGGTTGGAGACCCCTGTCCTAGGGCATGCCAATTTTTTTCCCCAACTTTCCATGTCCAAACATTAGGAATACTCAAAGTTTGTGACATGCCTTGGGGATTGTAAAGATATTTTGGCTGCCTTAATATCATTTAGATGGGCTTGGTAAATAACGACATAAATATCATAGGTTTTTAGCATTTTGTTTGTTTCACTGACACGCTTGGCTTAGGTAGTTGCCTTCCAGGTTATGTTTCAGGCAAGTGATTAAGACATTCCTTAACCATCTATCATCAGAGCTGTTGTTAGAGTGCAGTACTGCAGGCTCCTTCTGCTGCCTGCCGTCTGACTGCAATTTGGCAGTTCAAATCTCAGCAGGCTCAAGGTTGACTCAGCCTCCCATCCTTTCCGAGGTGGGCAAAATGAGGACCCAGATTGTTGGGCTGACTCTGAAAACCGCTTGGAGAGGGCTTTAAAAAGCCCAATGAAGCGATATATAAGTCTAAATGCTACTGCTATCAAGAAAGTGTTAGAAAATTGCAAAGTATTTAATTGTTAATGAGCTTCCTTTGCAGTGTATCCATCACATAGGTTGCAGTTACTACTACGATTACAGTTGGACGGTGCCCGCACAACCACTTCTGCCGATAGCAATAGGCAAAGTTTCCTGTTTGTTGGGAGATGATCCTGCAGCTTCTGCCAAAAGGTTCTTGGGAGGAGTACCTCTTTGCAGCCCTTAAACCAAAGATACATCTTTTTCATGATGGTTTGGCATCTCCAGAGAGAAACTATGTGATCTTAGAAAAGATGCAGTCAGTGGTGGGATCCTGCTGGTTTAACAATCGGTTCGGTGATTGCTTATTTCATCAGCACATTTGCAGTTTTACCTAAACTTACCTTCCATGTTATTTTGGGGGGAATAACTCAGCTGAGGCACAACAATCTGCTTTGCTGTGCTAATCAGCTGAGAGGATATACGTAAGTAAGATGCAAAGGCGGGCAGGCAGGCCAAAATCATCGTTGGAACAAACTGATTCACTCTTAGCTGATTGTCGGAGCTACCGGTTCGCCTGAACTGGTCTGAACCAGCTGAATCCCACTCCTGGATGCAGTGCTGCTTAACCTGTGCTTTGGAAAAGAGAAACTCTTGGTCATTGGTGTTTTGGAAGAAATGTCCTTCTGGGTTCAGTTCCAAGTGGGGAGAAAGACACCAGAAACATGGTGGCTGATTGGAAAGATGGTTTGAATGGTGGACAGGATCGCATCCCTTGAAGATGTTGGGTGAAGAAGAAAAAGGGAATAGATGTTGAGGGGGCCTAGGTTTTATATCCTCTCTGGGCTTTTGAATTTGAGCTTGTATTCTGATTGGTTGTCAGACTCCCATGAGGCAACGCTGTAGGCTGTCCTGTGTCCCAGGCTTGGTTGAACCTTGCTGGGTGATGCAATCTTCTCAGGTGCCATGAGATGGGTAGAGGGCTAATCCTACCTTTGCTGGGTCTTGGGTGAAGGCATTTCCCTTCAAATAAACCTAGCTATTTCTTTATCTCTTAAATGTGGACATGCTATGGGCTATTGAGGAGGGTGGGGGCTATTAAGAGTGAATCTGTTTCCTGCTTGACATGTTTCTCTATTTCTCATCCAGGGAAATATAATATTCTGTCTTTTTAATATTTCCTAGAATATTTCATTTTTCTAGGAGAGGGGTGGATGCTAACTTTCCTATGGATGAGGAACTGTCCCAGGCATGTTACAACATGTCCCATCTCACTTCCCATCCTGAAGATAATTAAATTGGCTGTTAGCACACTCAAGTACAGCAGGCTGACATTGATTCCCTACTTGGAAAACCACTATCTGAGACCCCACTTTATTTCGCTTAACAGTTGGTCTGCCTGGTGCCATATGGAAGAGATGTTTCCCCTCTCTGAGCAGGTAAACCCCTTACCATAAAAGAACAGAAGTTGGAAGGGGAAAATTGGAATAGGGCTATGGATGAGAGAACACAAATGGTTTTGGAATGGTAGACCACACATTCTATGAAAGGTAAGATCTCGAAGGCCATCTAATTGAAGCCTCTCTCCATTGTTGGATTCCATTACTACAGCATCCCAGGAGATAAGCACAGAGCCCTTCTGGCCTCCTGCAAGAGGAAGAGTCCACCACCCTTTAAGAGAGTCTGTTGCACAGCTCAACAGATGTTATTGCTAAGAACTTTCTTCTGATGTCCAACTGAAATCTGTTTCCTTATGATGCAAGCCTGTTGTCTCTTGACCCATCTTCAACGCTAAACATTTATTCCTTGTCTACTGTATGTCACCCTTCAGATATTTGAAGGGACTCTCATGCATTCTTACAGCCTTCTCCACTTCAAGCTAAACATACCCAATCAACCTCCAACTGTTTTATAAGTTTTTTCTTCTTCCATGCTGCAGAGATTCCAGAGACAGCTTTGAAGACAGAAATCATCTACTAGTCTGTAAACATCATCCTAACCCAGACAAGAGGAGGTCAGGGGGGAAGAAATCTCAAGATATGTCAGATTATTGAGCTACATTCTGCTATCATACTACATTGTACTACAAGTAGAATTCCAGTGACTTCATGCAATGCAATGTTCTTTGTATGTTCAATCTCAAAGGGTGGACATTTGACCCTGAGGATCTCAGCTGTTTTCATCTGGACGTATTCTGGTTTCTCAGTGTTGTAAAACACAATAGTCTAGGTAGGTCTCATCAATGAGAACATAGAAGAAGGATACATCTTGATAGATAAAAGAAAAAAGCAAGTATTGAAAGAACAATGCATGCAGTACATATTGGCCTCAATCAGACCAACTTCAGAGTGGACACATATCAACTTATTTATAGAAGTTTACATAAGTTGTTTTATATAAAATATATAAAAGGTAAAGGTTCCCCTCACACATATGTGCTAGTCGTTCCCGACTCTAGGGGGGGGTGCTCCTATTCCTTCCTTGCCTAACCTCCATCGATTTTATTTGCCTGATGTAAAAACAGGTGGAAGGTGGATGGATAGGCCTATCATGGGCACAATGGCCAAATTGATTAATAGTGTATAAAGGCAGATATCTCTTTAATGGTTTTTACATTCTGACGATGTTAGCAGAGGCTAATGAAAGCTAAGCGAGCAATATATTTTAAAGTTCTAGAGATAACAATGTCTGTTTTTTTCTTTTATGACTACACCTGGAATTATATAATTGTCCTAAAACTACAAGTTCCACTCATGCTGTTCCACTCGTTAATTGTCCTCACTGTGAGGACGTTTCTCTCTAATTCCAGGTTGCTTCTCTCCTTGATTAGTTTCCATCCATTGTTTCTTGTCCTGCCCTCTGGTGCTTTGGAAAATAGCATGCATGAGGAAGAGAAAGCAAATGGGAAAAAGGTTAAAAAAAAATCACAGGATACAGCCAAGTGTGCAAGAAAGAATCATAAGGATGTTTTATATATCCATGTCACTTAGAATTATATTGGTTGATCTCTCAACAGTTTATAGTTTACATCTGATAATCTGAAATGTTTTCATTGCAAGATATTTATTATCTCATACTAAATACCTCCCAATGAAATGTCTTATGGAATAAATATCTTTTGGAAGATATTTGAGAAGAGACTGGATAGCCATAGCCACATGTCTGAAATAGTAGCGGGCCTCCTGCTTCATCAGTGGGTTGGATTAGAAGACATTCAAGACATTCCAACTCTGTTTTTCTGTTATTTGAATTCATCAACAAAAATTCAGACATTACAGTTGTGAAACTATGAACTAATTAATTAGTTAATTCACAATAGAGCTGGAACGGAGGTCTTCTAGTTCAACCCCTGTTCAAGCAGGAGACCCCATATCATTTCAGACAGATGGCTATCCAGTGTCTTCTTAAATACCTTCAGTTATGAAGCACCCACCACTTTCTGAAGACAAACTGTTCCCCTGGTTAATTGTTCTCACTGTTAGGAATTTCCAGATTGCTTCTCTCCTTGATTAGTTTCCATTGATTGTTTCTTGTCCTGCCCTCTGGTGCTTTGGAAAATCAATTGACCCCCCTTCCTCTTTGTGGCAGCCTCTCAAATACATGGAATACTGCTACCCCTAGTCCTTATTTTGTCTTGACTAGCCATTACTTGAACTTTTCTCTGAATTATGATTATCTGTAAACTATTATAATCCTTTTGAGGAAAAAGCTGAAATTCTAAATAGTTAACTTGGACACAACGGCCGCAGGCAACCCTACGAAAGAGCGATTCAGTTTCTTTTGAGATTTTTTCCAATATTTATGCAATATCTCAGAGTCATCTAGAGATCTAAGCATTGCTAGACACTCTTTTTATCAATATGATTCCTGAAAACCTGGCAGAATATCTGGAATTATGACACTCCACAGAGAGATTGAATGGATAAACTGATCTGCCTTGGTACCATCTATCAAAGTCTTCATCAATCAAATATTAATATGTGGATTTTAATGAGACTTTAATTTAAGAGGTTCACTGTAAAAAAAAAGGTGAGTGTTATTAGAAGTTGTAGTGATGTTTACTTGTTGAACTTGGGGATGTTTTAAGGGATTTTATAAGTAGGCTATGAGTTTCCTGTGCTATTTAAACAAGAGTGTTCATTAAATATGCTGAAAGTATAATTTATTAGATGGGACTTCTTTAAACTGGGCAGAGAAAATGAGACATAAAGCAATCACATTTTGTTAAAAAATAATGAGTCAGATTTGATAGCGATGATTAACATCTATTTGGCTCAGTGGAAGTTCTTTACTTTTTAAATTTGGGGGGAAATTAGTTTGTTGTTGTTAGTTGTGAAGTCGTATCTGACCCACAGCCGTGGCCAGGAGGGCGTTTTACCAGGTTCGCCTGGTACGCCAGTTGCGCCCTCTATTGGATCGGGACGCCCTTCGCACAGTCACTCATGCTCTCGTGACATCCCGACTGGATTATTGCAACTCTCTCTACATGGGGCTCCCCTTGAGGTGCACCCGGAGGCTTCAGTTGGTCCAGAACGCAGCCGCGCGAGCAATTATGGGCACCTCTAGGTTTGCCCACGTAACACCGCTCTTGCGCGAGCTGCACTGGCTACCTGTCGTCTTCCGGGTGCGCTTCAAGGTGTTAATTATCATCTTCAAAGCGCTCCATGGCTCGGGACCTAGTTATCTGCGGGATCGGATCCTGCCTCATACATCCTCACGGCCGATACGCTCCCACAGAGAGGGACTGCTCCGGGTGCCGTCCACTAGACTTTGTCAGCGGGCGACGCCCAGGGGAAGGGCCTTCTCTGTGGCGGGCCCAGCCCTCTGGAACGACCTTCCCCCCGATATTAGGACAACCACGGACCTCCGCTCCTTCCGCTTAAAATTAAAGACTCACTTTTTTCGCCTGGCCGGCCTTGGGTAGTCTCTTTTTAGGTTAGGGGGTTTTTAGGGGTAATTTTTAGTTTAGTATATGGGTTTTAGCGCAGGAATTATTTAATTTACTTTTAATTCTGTTGTTTGTACTCTGTAGTTTGTTCTTTGTATTTTTAATTGCCTGTGCCCCGCCTCGAGTCCCCTTGGGGAGAGAGAGCGGGTTATAAAATTAAATTATTATTATTATTATTGCAACCCCATGGACAACGTTCCTCCAGGCCTTCATGTCTTCTACCATTCTCTGGAGTTCATTTAAGCTCACGCTGACTGCTTCAGTGACTCCATCCAGCCACTTCATTCTTTGTCGTCCCCTTCTTCTTTTGCCCTCAGTCCTTCCCAGCATTAGTCTCTTCTCCAGTGAGTCCTTAGGTGGCCAAAGCATTTAAGTTTCAATCTGCCTCCTAGCAATTTGCCACATGGAGCAAGCAGCAAGTTTCACTTTCAATTTCTCTTGATCATCAGCTGTTACAGGTTGCAGGGATTGCTGTAGCTTATTGAAGCCTCCACAAGCCCCCGTTTTTTGCAAAGAGGTAAATTGCTGGGAGGCATAGGCCAGGGATGTCCAAACTTGGGAACTTTAAGACTTGTGGACTTCAACTCCCAGAATTCCCCAGCCAGCATTCTGGGAGTTGAAGTCCACAAGTCTTAAAGTTCCCAAGTTTGGACATCCCTGGCATAGGCCAAAGGGTGGGGGCCTGTGGGTGGGTGGGGCTACCTTCAGTGTATAAGACACACCCAAATTTTCACCCTCTTTCAGGGCGGTAAAGGTACATGTTATACTCCAGAAAATATGGTAACTGAATTATATCTGGAGGTTGTGCTTTATCCCAACATCTGTCTTCATGGAAAGGTATCAGAGAAATATCATTTAAAAATGTGCCTGATACAATATATAAATAATGTTCCTAATATGGTTTTCTAGAAGAAATTCCTTTTTTAAAATATTATCCATTGTTGTTGCCTTAGCTGAAACATCTCCTATCAGAAGCCATCAATCTAAACGCTTTCTTTTTACATATGTAATGTAAAAGTTTATTTAAAGTCCTTAAAGTCTTCTCAGCATTTCAAGTGTCTTTTGGGACGCTCCTATTTCTTCCCTCTTCATCAAAAACCTTCTCTAAATTGCTGCACAGCCTCTCTTGCTTGAAAGCGCGGCTGACTCAAAGGTAGCTTTGTGAAAATAGAAACTCAGCAACAATCAAACATGCTTGGGACCATCAAAAGAAATCTGAAGCAGGTCAAGAATGAATTAGAAAAACAGAAGCCGCTTTTACGAGGGGAAAAAAAAAAAGCTTTTAAGGAATTGGAAGAAATGTTTTGGCAGCACCGGAATTGCTTCTTTTTGAATATCTCATTCTGAAAGAGAAAAAGAAAACAACCTGTTTTCTTTGTATTTAACTGAGATTGAAGAAGATGTTTTGGGAGCAATCTAAAATGGCGGCCACAAGAATGTGGTTGAACGTTCTTCCTCAACACACATAAGAAACAAGCAGAGTTTCATTCTCAACATTGTGGTTGTCATCAGAATATCCCTGATTGGTAGGATTTTGTTGACTATGGACCAGCAGAAACCAATGGGTGTCTCAGGAATCTGCTGTATTTTTTGGAGTATGATGCACCTTTTCCCCTCAAAAACGAGGCTGAAAATCTGGGTGCATCTTATACACTGAATACAGCATTTTTTGCTTCCTGAAACCCTGCCCCCTTCACCAAAGTGGCCATGCATAGCCTTTAGGAGGCTTTCAGAGAGCTCCTGGGGACTGGGGAGGGCAGAAATGAGCAAAAAATGGGCCCTTTTTTGCTCAGTTTTGCCCCCAACCCCTAGGAATACTCTATAAATCTCCTAAAGGCTATGCATGCAATTTTTTTGACAGAAAACGGGCTGTTTTGGGGAGGTTTGCAGAGTGCAAAAACTTTTTTTTACATTTGCCTCTTCAAAACCTTGGTGCGTCTTATACTCTGAAAAATACAGATATATAAAGAACACTGCTATCATGTCTCCCCTGGTCCTTTTCTTCATTAACCTAGCCATGTCCAGTTCCTCCCACTGTTCATTATATGTTTTAGCCTCCAGTCCCCTAATCATCTTGGTTGCTCTTCTCTGCATTCCTTCTAGTATGTCTTTTTTAGACATGCACAATTCCTGCAATTGTGCTTCATATGTTTTAGCCTCCAGCCTTCTGATCGTTCCTATATAATCTGACCTTCAGTCTGTGGGGTTTCTTTGCTCTCTCCAGAAAAGCAAATTCAATGAATCAATCAGTCAACTAATTGGCAAAAATATCCCTAAAACCCTTTATATATATTTGAGGGTAATGTCAATGGTGCATAAATGTAGAACACACCTTATGTCAGTGATGGCGAACCTGTGGCATGGGTGGCACGCAGAACCATTTCTTAGGGCACGCGAGGCATTGCTTTTCAGCTCCAGCATGCTTGTGTGTGCTGGCCAGCTGATTTAGGCCTTTTTTTGAGGTCGTTTTTCACCCTCTGGAGGCTTCAGGGAAGTTCCTGAAGCCCCTGGAGTTGGGGGGGGGGACTGTTTTCACCCTTCCCAAGTTCCCTGAAAGCCTCTGGAGCCTGGGGAGGGCGAAAAAAGTGCGCCAAAAGCAAGGGGTTGCACACATAGCATTATGGGCGTGGCACGACCCCCCTGCGCTCCCCCTGCTTTTGGCACGCGAGCCAAAAAAGGTTAGCCATCACTGCCTTATGTTCTTGCAAGCCATACATATGGATTTGTTAGAAACAATTTAAATAACATCAGTCTCACTCATTCTTGCTTCTTCCACCAGTTCAGATATTAAGAACCCCTTAAATATTGTGTCATACAGCTTCTGCAATGAAAGTTTCAAGTTGACCTAAACCACATTTCAAGTACTCATAGATCCAAGGTTGCCTAGCTCAGCTATTCAGTTCAGCGGTTGATGGTAAATAAGACGTTATCTTGTATTTAATCTTTCTTAAACAAGTGGTATGAGTGTAACATTAGAAAAAATTGCACATAGTGCCAAAACAGTCAAATAGGGAAGATCAAGTATCAATGGAGGCTTTTAAGAAGATACAGGGCAGCCACTTGTCTGGAATGATATAGGGTCTCTGGCTCGTGCAGGGGGTTGGACTAGAAGACCTCCAAGCCCCTTCCAACTCTGTAATTCTGTTAATTTCTGCTCTGCTCTGTTTTCTATAGTGGAGAGTTTGGAAATAGGCACGTTGATGATACTTATTTGCTTTTTCCTGCTCCCCAATATGCATTTCTAAAACAACAACAACAAATCACGTCTGCCAAGACCTCCAAGATTCCCCCTCTGTTATTCTGTTAAATATCGAAAGTCAATCATGCATAATTAGAAATGTGAGTTTTACATTTCATTTGAGCAAGACTTACTCAAAAGAAAGCTCTTCCTCTAAGCTTGGATTCGACTACATAAGAAGATGTTTTGCCTTGTATCTCAAGGTGCCTGAAGATTCATTTATCCTTTCTCTCATACACCATTCAGCAAAGGCTGTAAAAAAAAATCCGCATTAGTGTGGATTTTGGTGTGGTGTTGATGGAGGAAGCTCTAGGTAACAGATTAACAGAGTTGGAAAGGACCTTGCAGGTAGTCCAACCCCCTGCCCAAGCAGGAAACCCTACATCTGCCTCTACCTAGGATTGAATTCACAACCTCCTGATTGGGAGGTGAGAGCTCCACCTCTAGGCCACAGCAGCAGTGTCAGAGCTTGTTGCCAAAATCAAATCCAGAAAGCATACACAGAGAACTGATTCAGCAGGATTCATTAACTTCTTTATATACATAATGACACATGAATAAATGTACAATGCCCATCGCAGATTCTTCCAAAGTGGTAGAGAGGAGAGATTGGTTTCCAGTTTCAGTTGAGAGAGTAGACTAGATTAGTTCTCTTGTACAGACTCAGAGCTACATAGGTAAGCCACGCCCAGGCTCTGAGCCATCTGGCATGACTTTCAATCACCAAATAGTTCCCATTGGCTGACCCAGTTGCCATGCCTAAACATTGGCTGACCTTGTTACCATGTCCTATTCCAGTTCATGAATATTCTAACAATATGTAATCCTATCCTTTCTGAGGCTGTGATTTAATTCTGGGCTGCACATTTGGACTTGTATAACATACGAAGAAAGAGAAATATATGTCAAAGACTCAGCACAGTATCTGCCTTAATTCTTATATTCTAAGATATTTTTAGTCTAGGATCTCAAAGCAATAAAAAGGAAACTTCTACAGAACTAATGAAGTAGCTTATTGGCACACTGCATATCCCTACCTTGGTTTCACTGAACACATTAATGCAAGTTTGTTTTATTAGTTGAGTTGTCCTTGTGGGTGCCATCTGTTTCTCACCAGCAGTGGTTGTCGTGATGGAACTTCAAAGCTGGTGATAAAAAATCTCCATGCAGGGAACAAAATGGAGAAGATCAAGGAGACCAAGAAGTGGCACAAATTCCTGCCTAGAGCTAAATGTGGAGATTACTTTTAAGGTCCCCTGCTTGGGGAAAAAAACAAACAAATAAACATTAGGTTGAGGAGCGTCAACAGAAATTAAAGAAGTAGGAGTAGGAAATATGTCACCAAGATTTGGGCAGCAAATAAGAATTTGCACATGCCTAATCTTGAATGCCTGGATATTTTTCTTCTTTGTTAAATTAAAATATAGAATAGGATAGAATTTTTAATTGCCCAAGTGTGATTGGATACACAAGGAATTTGATTTTGGTGCATATGCTCTCAGTGTACATTAAAAATATATATACATCTGTCATGAATCATAAGGTACAACACTTAATGATAGTCACAGGGTACAAATAAGCAATCAAAACCTTACTAGGAAAGCAACAAAATTGCAGTCATACAGTCATAAGTGGGAGGAGATGGGTGATAGGAACGATGAGAGTTTAATGGTAATAGTAATGCAGACTTAGTAAATAGTTTGATAGCGTTGAGGGAATTATTTGTTTAGCAGATTGAACATTGCCATATTTTTTGGAGTATAAGACACACTGGAGTATAAGAGGCACCAAGATTTTGAAGAGCCAAATTTTTTTTTAAATAATTTTTTCACTCTGCAATGGGCCCATTTTTGTCAAAAAAGGGCATCCTTTAGGAAGCTTATAGAGTGATCCTAGGGGTTGGGGGGACAAAATGAGAAAAAAACAGCCCATTTTCTGCTCATTTCTGCCCTCCCCAGCCCCCAGAAGCACTCTGGAAGCCTCCTAAAGGCTCTGCACGACCATTTTTGTGAAGGGAGCAGGGTTTCGGGAGGCCAAAAATACTGTATTCAGTGTATAAGATGCACCCAGATTTTCACCCACTTTTTTGAAGGAAAAGGGTGTGTTTTATACTCTGAAAAATATGGTATTTCAGAGTGTAGTTTTAGATTTACTATCATTCTAATGTATAAATCGCATAACCTAATTTTAAAGGTGAAAAAGTCATTTTTTAAAAATGGAATAACATCAGTAAGCACTGGGCTTCCCCATTCCAGCATTAGTTCCAGCAGGACCATGCTAAAAAAAACCGCACACTTATTTTCAAAGATGCATTTAATCTGCATGAACATTAACATCAAGAAAACGTGGATTAATCCTAACATAGAGAAAATAAAACTTAATTATTAAACAATCAAAGAAAGAAAGACGCAAAAAAATCAACTCTTCTGGTTGTTTTAATTCCTTCGGATTTACTTCAAGATCAAAATAACAACATTGTCTGCTAATCAAGTTGCCAAGGCGCCAAGGTAACAGAGACAAATATCAGAGGAGGGAGGTAAATGGAATTATGTCTCTGCTTTTCATCAGTTGGGTGAACCCCCACTGATCAGGATGATATCTAGAGATGGCATTTCTCCCCTTGGTTCCAGTGGCAACAATCACCTGTTATTTTTTCCTTAGTAGCTTCAGCCATTGTCTTGACTTCATGCTGCAAGGATACTTTTCGGCTTCTTCTTCTTCTTCTTCTTCTTCTTCTTCTTCTTCTTCTTCTTCTTCTTCTTCTTCTTCTTCTTCTTCTTCTTCTTCTTCTTCTTCTTCTTCTTCTTCTTCTCCTTCTCCTCCTCCTCCTCCTCCTCCTCCTCCTCCTCCTCCTCTCCTCCTCCTCCTCCTCCTCCTCCTCCTCCTCCTCCTCCTCCTCTTCTTCTTCTTCTTCTTCTTCTTCTTCTTCTTCTTCTTCTTCTTCTTCTTCTCCTTCTCCTCCTCCTCCTCCTCCTCCTCCTCCTCCTCCTCCTCCTCCTCCTCCTCCTCCTCCTCCTCCTCCTCCTCCTCCTCCTCCTCCTCCTCCTCCTCCTCCTCTTCTTCTTCTTCTTCTTCTTCTTCTTCTTCTTCTTCTTCTTCTTCTTCTTCTTCTTCTTCTTCTTCTTCTTCTTCTTCTTCTTCTTCTTCTTCTTCTTCCATATCTGTCATTGGGCATTGGCAATCATGTTAGCAATCCTATTTTTTATCAACAGTTGCACAAAAAAGTGCTACCGAGCTTTGTCCAAACCAGCCCCTTAGATTTTGAAGCCATGATGTTCTTCTTCTGCCTGGACCTCGTTTGCTTTCAATCTTTCCCTGGAGGATTAAGTGAAGTATGCTGGATTTTTCTGGGTGTCGCATCCCATGTCCAAAATATTCTAACTTTCACTCTTTAATGGTTTTGATGATTTCCCTTTGCTTTCCCAGGAGGCTTATCACCTCCTCATTTGTGATTTTGTCAACCCATCTTATATGTAGCAGCCGTCTATAAATCCATATTTCAAATGCTTCTAGTTTCTTCAAGTGGTTTTCTGTCAGAGACCAACTCTCTATTCTGTAGAGCAGGATAGAAAAGATGGAGCATCTGACAAGCCTGATTTTCAGTCTTAGGCTTATATCATAACTGCAGAAGACCTTTTTTTTTCCATTTTGAAGAATGCTGATTCTTCGGAAAGTTGATTTTTATTTCTTTGCTATTATTCCTGCACAAAATTCCTAATTCATGTTTGGGCTTTACATGAGTCTCTCAGCTTGACTCCTACTTTGGTCTCATGGACACCAAGAACTTTCCACAGTATGGATGCAGCTCAGCATTGCTGTGTTTTATGGTGGTTTTGGACTTCTGAATCTAATCTATGGCAGATCCAAGAACCAACATGATCCAACAATGCAGTCCCATTGAAGACTACACGTTGAGTGTGGTTGGTCGTCCAGTTACAAATCCATCTGGTGGTGATGCTGTCTAACCCACATTGTTCTACTTTATTTAATAGTAGGTTATGGTCTATCTTGTCAAATGCCTTACTGAAGTCCAAATAAACTATATCGACGGCATTCCTCTGGTCCACTAACATCATGTCCATACAGTAACGACACAAGTCGGCTTCCGGTTCCGCCTTCCAGTGGCGACGGACGAGTCTTGGGGCTTGTCCGCCGCTTTGCTCTTTTTTCTGCCCCCCCACGGGGGCGAGACGCCCCTCTTTGGGGGTCTCCCGTAGGGCTGGCTTGCCTGGTGAATGTCTTCCTGAACTCATGAGCACAATTTTAGCAGATTATTTAAATAAACCCAAAGATGAGATCAGGGGGGACATTGACCTAGTCTACAGAATAAACTCTGCATATGCCAGGATAAATGAGGTACCCAGAGAGATACATATTAAATTTGTTAGGAGGTCAACCAGGGAGGGAATTTTGAAGGCGCAGAGAGATGGTCCGTTAATTTACCAGCAAAAAGTAGTCGCTATCTTGAAGCAGATCCCTAAAAAAATTAGAGAGATGAGAAGGAAATTTTCCTTCTTATCCAAAAAATTGTATGACCACGGGATTTGGTTCAAGTGGGCGACGCCTGAAGGAATGTTGGTGTTCTGGGAAGGAGGAAGAATAAGGATTAAAACAATTGCTGAGGCGGAAGCCTTTCTTAAAAAACATTCCTCTGTCCTGGGGGAAGATCCAGGGGGGGCACGGGGGGCCCCGGCCCCGCCCGCTGGGGGCCTGGAGGGAGAGACAGAAGACACAATTGCCAAGAGACTTAGATAAAAAAAAATAACTTTGCTTTGACTTTTGATTAATATTGTATAACATCTGTATCTGGATTTTTGCAAACGGATGACAGCATAGAATTGAGAATTTAGAAGTATGTACTTGTTTTCACCTCGTAGTATTTATGAAAAATGTTTTTCTTTAACGATTTATTATGAAGCCCTGGAAGGGCCAATGACTCAGACGCGAAAGTTCTCAAAATTTCTTTTGTATCCCTTACCCTACCCAATGGAAAAATTGTAAAAACCAATAAAACTTTTTCAATACCAAATAACGACACAAGTCTGCTATTTTCAAGTTAGGAAACTTAGCATTGCTCTAAGATATGTCTGTGGGATTATACAATAGAGCTGCGTTAGTGTGAAGGGACAAGCTTTGGTCCTGCAGAGACTGCTAAATCATAAAACTTAGCATCCTTCACTGTTGGCTCTGTTGTTGGGGCTCCTGGGAATATTCCAGCAATATTAGGAGGGCTGTATATTTCAGCCTTATAGACATGAACATTAGCATTAATATCATGTTATAAGTACACTGTAGATTCTCCATCCACAACTTTTTTTTTCTTCTGGACACAGGAGGGAAGCATATAACAAAGTGATGTAAAAAAAATTGAAATATCTGATTTCTGTACCTGGCGGGAGAAAAGCAGAGAAGAATTCCAGCGAGTTGCTTTTTTTTCATTAATCTCCAATGTTGGTCTTCCCTTGGAGACGATAGCAACATCCGCAGTGACAGGTTAAAAAATATTAGCCGATACTCACCCCTCTCCCCCGCGACAGGTTAAAAAACAGGCAAACCGATCTAACTGAAATCTTTCAGGGAGATATATTTTGGGTCACAGTGTGAAAGATTTCCTAATTGTGTTTGCTTGGGAAGCCAGACCTGAATTTAAATGCCTGATTCGCGAGCGGGAAGACAAACAGCGCTGAATTGTTAATGCTGGGGCTGTGAATTCAAATTAAGAAAAGGGGTTTAAAGGGGGTGGGGTGGGGAGAGGAGAGGCTGCTTCTCTGTGCGATCCATAGGCTTTTAAAAATACATCAGTTACCAAATAAAAAATGTTCATTCATGTTGTAAACTAGAGAGAATCAATGTTGGCTCATCAGTGTGTGTGACTCAAATCCAGACATTTTAATGAGACATCAGGGTAAAGACAGTAACTTGGCCAGTGAAGCAGATAAATTTTTCCCCCCTGACTTCAAACCAAGAAGGAAAAAGCTTGGTAGATCCAGAAAAAGTTTAGAAAATGCGGTGAAGATTAACTAGAGCACATCCTCTTTGTTTTCTAAACGCGGTTTTTCAACATGTTGTGGACTTGGATGATTATCATCTGTGGAGATCCACGCATAAAGGGATTAATCGCAGCTCGGTCTCCTACCATGTTAACAGAGACCATGAAAGGAATAGGTAATGTTGACAGAGACATGGGAGCTGAAGTCCTTCAGACTTAAAGTTGCAAAGTTTGGAGACCCCTGTGTTAGAGAAATAAACGGAATCCTATGTAGAAAGTTCAAAGCGATATGGGGCTCATTGGCTAAATTTAACTAGTATTACCATTTCATTGTAATGTAAATATTATGTCAATGCTTTAAAAGGTACATTGCATTTAAGAAATACCATTTAAATCAGGGGTAGTCAACCTTTTTCCAACTACCACCCACTTTTGTATCTCTGTTAGTACTAAAATTTTCTAACTGCCCACCGGTTCCACAATTATAGTGATTTATAAAGTAGGGAAGTCAATTAAATTAAAAAAAAAGGAAAGTGCTTCAGTATTGGACAAAACCCCTACTGCCCACCATGAAAGGTGTTGACAACCATCTTTAAATCGCTCCATGGCTCGGGGCCTAGCTATATACGAGACCGCCTCCTGCCCCACACATCCCTTCACCCGATCTGCTCCCACAGAGAGGGACTTCTCCAGGTGCCATCAGCCGGGCAATGCCGGTTGGCAACGCCCAGGGGAAGGGCCTTCTCTGTGGCGGGCCCGGCCCTCTGGAACGACCTACCCCCCGACCTACGTACTATCTCGGACCTTCCGCCAACGTCTTAAGACATATCTATTCCAACAAGCCGGCCTGGCATAGCCCCCATCTCTGACTTTTTATGCAGAAATTCTAATTAGCAGGGTTTTAAATGGGTTTTTAGCACGGGTTTAATAATTTATTAATTTAATAAGTTTTAAATGATATATAGTGTCTTTGTTATGGTTTTTAAAATGCCTGTGCACCGCCCTGGGTCCTAACCAGGAGAAGAGCGGGGTATAAATCCGAAATAAAGAAAGAAATAAAATGAAAGCTGGAAGGCCTAGTAGTGGGTGGTAGGGACCAGGTTGACTACCACTGATCTAAATGCTTGAGATAGTATGCATGTATGCGCATGCGGCAGTGACAAAAACTGGTACGCACATGCGCACCAGCCAGCTGATTATCGGGTGTGCATGTGTGCCAGAACGTGGAAGTTTGGCTTTTCCAGAATGCAATCCCTTCACAGGTATGGCAGTGCTAAAAACCAGTGCATGCGTACACGCTGGCCAGCTGATTGTTGGGTGTGCATGTGTGCCAGAACCCGGAATTTCAGCTTTTCCAGAGTGCAATCCCTTCACAGGTATGGCAGTACTAAAAACTAGTGTGTGCGTGCGCGCTGGCCAGCTGATTGTTAGGTGTGCATGCATGCCAGAACCCAGAAATTCAGTTTTTCCAGAGTGCAATCCCTTTGCGTGCACCACAGTGCCGAAAACAGCCCTGCACACACTAGTTTTTGTGCACTAGTTTTTGTGCACACACTGTGGGTCAGCCAGCTGATGGTCACACTTGCGCACTAAAACCTGGAAGATTGGCTTTTCCGGAGTGCGTGCATTTGCCACCACTGTTATAGGGTCTCCTGCTCGAGCAGGATTAGAGGACCTCCAAGGTCCCTTCCAACTCTGTGATTCTATTCATTCTTATTTCTCTCGTCCGTTCACAAAATTTACAATCCAGGGAATGAGACACAGAGGGTATGAGTACCAAAATGTATCTGATATATTTACTAGTTCTTCCTTCTGGATTACATTGATGTATCATAGAGATTTAGCCTCTTACAGCTAACCAGGCAGTTTCATATCACAGCCTGAATTCCGGGCAGTTAATAATCCTGTGCTTTATAAAGGTCATCTGAAGTTTTAAATTTGTGTAGATGAAATGTGTGGTATTATGAAAGAAGGCTGCAGGTCTGTGAACATTTTGGGGATAATTTCCTTCCTCTCTGTATGATTTATATGCATGTGGAAGATAACTTAATTCTCAAGAGATGTATGTGCGAGTAATTTATTTTCTAGCTACTGAACTAAAACTGGACAATAATTTATCCGACTTTTAGCATGAGACTGCAGCCAAAGCAGAAATGACATTGAGTGATAACCACAAGTTGCCTTTTTTTACTGTTTATCTTTAGCTTGAGGCATTTAAGCATTTTCTTTGTGAAGCCAAATTATTTCACTCCTTCCCTCCCTCTCTTTTAAAATGCTCATGCGGGGAACAGATTTCCCTCTGGTCAGATATTAAACAGGAACCAAATGAAGGGGAATCATTGCTGACTGATTTTATTCTTTTTCTGTAAAAAAAAAACGCAAAAAAACACCTTTCAATTGGACAGCTCAAGACCTGCAATAAAAAAAGAAGAAATTATCCTGACATTTTCAGGTGTCTAGCACAACCCCAATGCTCTACCATTTTTTTCTGTCATTCCCCATAACCCACATATTTTATTCCATGCAGAATTCAATTTTCAGTACCTTGCAGTTAGAAACACCATGCTTTCAAAGTGTCATCCTTCTGGTTTTTACCAATATAATGTTCTACAAAAAAAAAAAAACATGATAGTGATGGACCATAAACAAGATGTCTATTTTGCCTACATTCTGTTGGTTGGAAGAAAGTTGTGCACCATTAAAAATTGCATCATTGAAAATGGAGGATACTGTTTTGTGTCTATTGCCATCTGTACATGTGATAGGAACAGCACGTAGACTTAAGTACAGCTTCACAGTAATTTACAGCCCTCTCTAAGTGGTTTATAGTGTCAGCCTATTATACCCAACAATCTGGGTCCTCACTTTACCACCTCAGAAGGATGGAAGGCTGAGTCAACCTTGAGCCTGGTGAGATTCGAACTGCCAAATTGTAGGCAGCCGACAGTCAGCAGAAATCACTTGCAATATTGCATTCTAACCACTACACCAGCATGGCTCATATATGAATACTAAAACATAGCTAGACATTAGGACATTGTTTATATTTGCCTATAGATTTTTCCTAATGGATTCTAGCTATCTTGAACGAAAAGTAGCATTGTGCTCATCTAAAGCCCAAAATTCTAGGTGATTTTAGACCGATTTAGATTAGATGGGCATTATTTGAAGTTGTTTTCATCACTTCTTTGCAGACATCTAAAGATGCTTCCCATTTGGACCACACTTGTCCAAACTCCAAACAAGGAAATTGAAATCTTAATTCATGTCTTATTGTGCTATTTACAGTGGTACCTTGATACTCATCTGCTTTGAAACTCATCAAATTTGATAGTAAACACATTTTGACATGAACATTTTGTCTCAGTTCTCATTCATTGTTTGGTATTCAATGCACAAGCTGGGCTTCTGTGGTTGGCTGCCTTGTGACTCACTACAATACATTATTTCTTATGGTAAAAAATGGTTTGTACTCATCATTTTTAGTGTTCATTGCATCTCCTGGAACCAACTAAGGATGAGTACAAGGTACCATTGTATACAATACAGTGCTGTCTTGAATGAGCTTTCTTGAACATTACTAACCAAGAAAGACTATATATAAAATTCTTATTTAAAGAGAAAAGGGTGATAATTTGCTCAACTCATAAAATAACTTCTTTAATATGGGTTCTGCAGTGATTTGCTATTATTCCTTCATCCTATGCACCTCTACCACTGTCTGGTTTGGTTCTGCAACCCAACAAGACAGACACAGACTTCAACGAATAATTAGAACTGCAGAAAAAGAAATTGCTACCAACCTGTCTTCCATTGAGGACCTGTACACTGCACGAGTCAAAAAAAAGGGCTGTGAAGATATCTACACACCCCTCACATCCTGAACATAAATTGTTTCAACTTCTACCCTCAAAACAACATTATAGAACATTGCACACCAGAACAACTAGGCACAAATACAGTTTTTTTCCTGCATGCCTTCACTCTGCTTATACAACTAATTCTCATTGTCAAACTATTTACTAAGACTGCATTACTATTCTTCTTCTCATCCTTCCTATTACCTGTCTCCTTCTACTTATGACTATAACTTTGTTGCTTGTATCTTTATGATTACATTGTTTTATTTAGTTTCCTAGTATGATTTTGATCGCTTATTGAGTACTATGATTATCCCTAAGTGTTGTATCATGATTCTTGATGAATGTATTTTTTTATGTACAGTACACTGAGAGTTTATGCACCAAAGACAAATTTATTTTGTGTCCAATCACACATGGCCAATAAAAAATTATGTTCTATTCCATATTTTTCTGCTGACCAATGACAGATAAATAAATGAATCACCAATTAAATGCAGTGAATAAAGAATATGGTACAAGTGATTCCCAAGACAGAAGGAATGCATTCTACTACTGCTCAAGATGTCTGTTTGTTTTCTTTGCCCATGCTACGTATGAATTAGTAATGAATGAATTAGGAATTATTTGGGCATACAGTTGCAAACAGTGAACTCATAAGACCCCAGTTTAAATGTTAAGAGTTTTCTAAAGTTAGACAAGAGAATGTAAGTAGCCCATTTTCCATGACAACCACATTCTAAATCAGAAAAAGAAGCTCTAGAAGTCATCAAAATAATTGCAATGTCTTTGATGAACAAGACATTAAAACCATTTTATTACTATTATATGGCTGATTTACTATTGAGAAATGTCTTTTTTTATTACTGAATAGGATTAAGGCTGTCAATCTGCCATAATGTTTATTTTTCCCTGGTATCTTACAATTTTAGAGTAAGTTGAAGGAATCCACTCAATCAAAATATACTTAAGGTAGTTAAGTATATTTACAATTATATTTAAGGTAAATATAATTGTAAAATTTAAGTATTGCAATTTCATTAAACAAAATTTCATTAGTATTACAATTTCATTGCAACGTAAATGTTATGTCAATGCTTTAAAATATATTGTATTTAAGAAATGCCATCTAAATGCTTGAGATGGTATCTATCTATGTATGTATGTATGAGACACAGTGGCTCAGTGGCTAAGATGCTGAGCTTGTTGATCAGAAAGATCGGCATTTCGGCGGTTCGAATCCCTAGCACCGCGTAATGGAGTGAGCTCCCATTACTTGTTCCAGCTTCTGCCAAACTAGTGGTTCGAAAATGCAAGTAGAAAAATAGGAACCACCTTTGATGGGAAGGTAACAGTGTTCCATGCACCTTTGGTGTTTAGTCATGCATTGCCTGTTCACCGCCCTGAGTCCCGAAAGGGAGAAAGGGCGGTATACAAATGTAATTAAATAAATAAATAAATAAATAAATGCCGACCACATGACCACAGAGATGTCTTCGGATAGCGCTGCCTCTTCGGCTTTGAACCGGAGATGAGCACTGGCCCCTAGAGTTGGGAATGACTACAACCTTTACCTTATGCATGCGTGTTTTTACATATATATGTATGAATATTAAAGAATAGTATGTTATAGCTCTTGCGTTTGGATAACCTTTTTAATTATTCACTGGTGTCCAAAGATGAAGATGGAAATGTTAGCCTAACAACCAAGAGTTAAGAAAAATGCTACAGTACAATAAAGGATAAATTTGGTCAAATCTGATTTTTTTCCTAATATGATTGTACAATACAATAATACAATACAATACAATACAATACAATACAATACAATACAATACAATACAATACAATACAATACAATACAATACAATAGGGACCTTGTAGGTCTTCTACTCCAACCCCCTGCATGGGCAGGAACTTTATACCATTTCAGACAAATGGCTATCTAACATCTTTTTAAAGACTTCCAGGGTTGGGGCATTCACAACTTCTGGAGGCAAGCTGTTCCAGAGGTTAATTGTTCTAACTGTGTGGAAATTTCTCCTCAATTCTAAGTTGCTTCTCTCCTTGATTAGTTTCCACCCATTGCTTCTTGTCCTGCCTTCAGGTGCTTTGGAGAATAGTTTGACTCCCTCTTCTTTGTGGCACCCTCTGAGATATCGGAACACTGCTATCATGTCTCCCCTGGTCCTTCTCTTCATCAAACTAGACATACCCAGCTCCTGCAACCGTTCTTCATATGTTTTAGTCTCCAGTCCCCTAATCATCTTGGTTGCTCTTCTCTGCACTCTTTCCAGAGTCTCCACGTCTTTTCTACATCGTGGCGACCAAAACTGTATGCAGTATTCCAAGTGTGGCCTTACCAAGGCACTATACAGTGGCATTAACACTTCACGTGATCTAGATTCTATCCCTCTGTTTATGCAGCCTAGAACTGTGTTGGCTTTTTTGGCAGCTGCTGCACATGGCTGGCTCATATTTAAATGGTTGTCCACTAGGTTTGCAAGATCCCTCTCACAGTTGCTACTATTGAGCAAGGTACCACCTATACTGTACCTGTGCAAATGTCATTTTGAATGAACATATTGAACTTGAATCATTAAATGTTTTGTATTATCTTCATATACTGCTGTATTTTAAGGTATTTTATCTACATGCCATTTTATGTCTCTCCTTTACCTAGTAAATATCAAAGGACAATATTTCTTCAATACTGAATTTACGAAGGAAAACGTTTGTCCCCCCCCCCCCAAAAATATTATTTTGAAGATATATTTTTTTAAAGTAAAATAATATGAGCCCTCTGCCTGGATACATTCATTCTTTCTTTTTTCAACACAACTGAAAATGAACCTGGGATACTATTTTGATCACTTAAAAGTGATGGTGAAATATTTCTAACCATGATAAGAGAGTCTCCATTAATGCAAAATGACAGCAATGTTGATCCCCTGTTACTGGGACCCTGATTCTATTCCTGCTAGCATTCAGGAATCACGAAGTGTCCAACATGATGCTTCAGTAAGACCTTCAGTAAGATTTCTTAAGAAATCTAGAAATCTAGATCATGTGAAGTGTTAATGCCACTGTATAGTGCCTTGGTAAGGCCACACTTGGAATACTGCATACAGTTTTGGTCGCCACGATGTAGAAAAGACGTGGAGACTCTGGAAAGAGTGCAGAGAAGAGCAACCAAGATGATTAGGGGACTGGAGACTAAAACATATGAAGAATGGTTGCAGGAACTGGGTATGTCTAGTTTGATGAAGAGAAGGACCAGGGGAGACATGATAGCAGTGTTCCGATATCTCAGAGGGTGCCACAAAGAAGAGGGAGTCAAACTATTATCCAAGGCACCTGGGGGCAGGACAAGAAGCAATGGGTGGAAACTAATCAAGGAGAGAAGCAACTTAGAACTAAGGAGAAATTTCCTGACAGTTAGAACAATTAACCTCTGGAACAGCTTGCCTCCAGAAGTTGTGAATGCCCCAACCCTGGAAGTCTTTAAGAAGATGTTAGATAGCCATTTGTCTGAAATGGTATAGGGCTTCCTGGCCACGCAGGGGGTTGGACTAGAAGACCTACAAGGTCCCTTCCAACTCTGCTATTGTATTGTATAAATTGAAACCTTAAGGAGCCAATGGGGCGCAATGATTAAAATGTTGGAATCAAAGTGGAAAGCTCCTATTTAGGGTCCATTATGAGTCATAAAATATCACTTGGTGACTCTGAGCTAGAAAGAACCCAGGAAAAAAAATAATGAAGGATGAGTGCTATGCACATTATTTAAGACCTACTGAACAAAAGATAGAAGGTAGAACAAATGAATAAGCAAACAAGGGGAACAGTTAACAGTGTGTTGGTAAAACATACTGAAGACCTAATTTAGTATTTGACCACAATAATCTACACAGGGTGAAAAAGGGTATCAGTCATTGGTAAATTAGGAGTAGAACTTCGACAAATGATCCTTCCTTCCTTTCATGCCTCCCTCCTTCCTTCCTTCCTTCCTTCCTTCCTTCCTTCCTTCCTTCCTTCCTTCCTTCCTCACTTCCTCCCTCCTTCCTTCCTTCCTTTTCTTACTTCCTTTTTTCCTTCCTTGTTTCCTTCTGCAGGTTAGCAATTGTATCCAAGGAAATGAACTAGGTCATTTACAAGGTGAGAAAATAAAATAAAATCAACAAAAGATTTATCTTGGTATTGTTGTTGTAAAGTGCCAAACTCTTAGCAACACATGCCTTGCTTCATCATCCATACAATATTACAAAGCTAAAATATCAGTACAGATTTAAACTACAACTGACACTTCTCCTTCTGGTTCTTTTTTTTTCTTTTTTTTTTCGGAGTGCTTCATTCCAGAGGTGAAGTAGCATAACCTCTTTTTTCCTGTGTACTGACTGGAATTGCATTTTACTGCACTTACCAACTCATCCTATTCATTTGATGCTACAATGGGTGAAGCTGCTGTTGATTCCATCTTCTAAGTTACCCAACCCCCTTGAAGAAAAAGAAGTCCAGAATTGAGGAAAATCTACGCTGAACTTTTTAAGCTTAGTACCCGTTTGATCTAGTGGATCAGGATAGAAAGCAGGAGACTGTGAAGTCAAGACCTACCTTAGGTATGAAAGCCAGCTGGGTAACTTTGGACCAGAGAGACAATAGGAGGTGGAAAGACTATTGCCTATGTTTGCTAGTTGTAAAAATAATAAGGAAAGGGAAAAAAAGAGGAGAAGGAAGGAGAGAGGAGAGGAGTGGCGAGGAGAAGAGAGGAAAGGAAATGAAGATAGAAGAAGACAAGGCAAGGCAAGGCAAGGCAAGAAAAGAAAAGAAAAGAAAAGAAAAGAAAAAAGAAGGGACTGAGAGGAGAGAGCAGAGGATAGAATAGGACAGGACAGGACGGGACGGGAAGGAAAGGGAAGGGAAGGGAAAGGAAAAAAGAAGAGAAGGAAGGAGAGAGAAGAGGAGAGGATAGGAGAGAAGAGGAGAAGAGAGGAAAGGAAAGGAAGATAGAAGAAAGCAAGGAAAGAAAAAAGAAAAAAGAAGAGAAGGGAGCGAGAGGAGAGAGGAGAGGAGGGGAGAGGAGAGGAAAGAAGGAAAGGAAAGGAAGTACAGTTAGCCTATGCTGATATAACTTTAATTCTAGGCTTTCTTCTAAATAAAATAACTATCCAGACTGAAATGCTTTGGCCACATCTTGTAAGACATTTGGTCCATTCTGGAGGCTACATGTTCTCCCCACGTGGGTGGATTCTGTTCCAGGAACTCAACTGCAAATGCTTCCCTTGCTGCACATGTAAAGTTTCACATGTGCAAATATAAGCACATGCATAAAAACAATAGCATCCGAAGGCACAAATGCACAGGCACGAACCCAGTTTTAAAATCAAGGTGTCTTCTTTGCATTGCTGCAGCTTCTAAAAGTAGTACAGAAAGGAGGAGGAGCAAATGTCTATTCCCCTTAAGTCTACGTGCTTTTAAGACAAGTGTGGGCTATTCTTTGAAACGAAAGACACTTTGCCAGCCTGCTTCTATCGGGGTTGCTAGGCAGGATATGGAATTCTAAGTGACATTCAGACCATCAATTTTTAAAGGCTCAGATGGAGGTTAACAGATTGAAACATAGCAACTTGATTTCCACAGAGACTGAAAGGTGAATTTCTGTGCCCATAAAATTGGCCAAGGCCACTGAATGCATTTTGTAACAATCAGCAAGGAATAGTTATGTTGTCCAATATGTTTTGCGAACCCAATTTCCATAGGCATTTCTTAGTTTAGTTTACTTCATTGCCATTGCACATCGTACAACAAAATTAAATGCCATCTTCAATGTACATTATAACTAAAAATAAAACACACATCCTTCACATTCTATGCAATTGAACTGAAAATCCGATATTGCATTAATATTGCACTGTACAGTAGAATTCAATATAGTTACTGCCCTGGGATAGAAGCTGTTTTTCAGCCTATTTGTCCTTGTTTTTATTATCCTGTACCGTCTGCCAAATGGTAATAGTTCAAAAAAAAAAAAAGGTGCCCAGGATGAGATGGATCTTTAAGGATGTTTTGAACTTTCAATAAGGCAGCGGGAGCTCTAAAGCTCTTCCAAAGAGGGGAGAGGGCAACCCATGATCCTCTGGGCAATGTCGTTGACCCTCTGGAGCGATGTCCTGTCTGCCACTGTGCCATTGGCCAACCAGACACAGGCGCAGTAAGTTAAAATGCTCTCTATGGTACAGTGGTAGAAGGTCACCATTTCAAAGAATCTTCTGAAGGTGGGGACAGCAAATAAGTGTAAATATGCAAAGTAGGGCTTTGTCCCAATCCACCAAATTTAAATGGTTTTTTTATTTTTATTTTTTAAATAATGTATATAAAAAATTATATAAATAATATAAAGTTAAAAAAAAGAAAAACAAAGCTACAAAAAAGGAAAAAAGGAAAAGAACAATAGAAAAGAAAGAAAAAATGTTGATGTTTTTTACAAGTTATAAATGCAATTATAAATTTACCCTTTTTTCCCCTAAAGTTACATCTCTATCTTCTTTCTAGAATCTAATTTCTACAGTCTGATTAATCATCATAAATTCATATTTTCTAGTTTTCTGAAAAAAAAGTCCATAAGGGATTTGTTGTTGTTGTTGTTGTTAGCTGCGAATTCGTGTCTGACCCATCGCAACCCTATGGACAATGTTCCTCCAGGCCTTCCTGTCCTCTACCATCCTCTGGAGTCCATTTAAGCTCACGCCTACTGCTTCAGTGTCTCCATCCAGCCACCCCATTCTCTGTCATTCCGTTCTTCTTTTGCCCTCAATCGTTCCCAGCATGAGGCTCTTCTCCAGGGAGACCTTCCTTCTCATTAGGTGGCCAAAGTATTTGAGTTTCATCTTCGGGATCTGGCCTTCTAAAGAGCAGTCAGGGTTGATCTCCTCTAGGACTGACAGTGCAGTCCAAGGGACTCACAGGAGTCTTCTCCAGCACCAGAGTTCAAAGGCCTCAATTCTTTGGCACTCAGCCTTCCTTATGGTCCAACTTTCACAGCTATACATTGCAACTGGGAAAACCAGAGCCTTAGCTATACACACTTTTGTTGGTAGGAACACCCTGCCAACAAAAGTGATTTCTAGTCAATAGTAAATGCAGATATTGTCATTTTTCTGATAAAGAAGTCAATTTAGCCATCTCAGTGAGTTCCATCCTCTTTATCCTTCATTTCAGGTATTGTCAAATATTTCCTTCTTTGTGCATACAATAATCTCACTACAGTTGTCATATACAAAAACAAAATTCCATGACTTTTCCAACTGCTTGTCCATCAGTCCCAAAATAAATATCCCTGGTCTCAATTAATCTTTAAAATACTCAGAATCACTGTATAATTTGAATACAATTTTTTCTAGCTTCAAACTTGGCAAAAAAAAAAAGTCTCTTCTTGTAACTCCTGTTTCCAACAGAATTTGAAATGCCTTTTACATGGTCTAGATAATTTCTCTGATGACATATCCCAACAGCGCAGTTTTATAAAAAATTGTCTTTAAAAAGATAACAGAGTGAAAATTTCAATCCTTTCAACCAAATACTTTCCCTTGTATCAAAGTTAAAAGGGTCTTCGGCATGGACATACAGTTAATTTAGAAACTGGCATTTTCTTATTGAGTTGTAGAGTTGGCCCATCTTCAAAGTTGTCTCAGCTGACTTGCCAAATCTAAGACAAGCAGAAAATACCTTTTGCTAGCTCTCTCCTGAGGATTAACAACAGCCTGTTAAAAAGAAATTAAACAGGTAATGTTTGCCCAGGCATTGAATTAACTGATTTGGGCCAAAAATGAACTGCTTTGGCTGGAATTGAAACCATGGATGGTAGCCTGAGAATTTGTTGCTTGAAATACCAGCTGAACAAATTTTCTGGTTGATATCTTCACCAAGTCTATTCCTGCTGACAAGATTATTTCCTCCTGCTCTTTTGCAAATACTGTCAGAAATTATTGGCTCTGACTGACTCACACTTATACTTGAATGGTTTGGTTGCCCTTTTGATTTATTCTACTGCAGCCTCTGAGGGTAATTCTGAACAGTAAAACTATGTAAGACATGAACCAATGAATGTCCTTGACCTGGATCTGTAGGGGGACAAATCCAGACCTCCAATTATTGTTATCTGGAATTCTGCCCTAAACCTTTCACTCTTCTGAACTATTCCCTGGCATAGTTTCCATCTTGCTTAGAAGGCATCCACAATTGGGAAGTTGAACACCTTACTTATGAAGGTGATAGAGTGGACATTAAGTAACTTAATGGACCTAGTTACATACGAGACCGTCTCCTGCCCCATACATCCCTTAGACCGATCCGCTCCCACAGAGAGGGCCTTCTCAGGGTGCCGTCGGCCGGACAATGCCGACTGGCGACACCCAGGGGAAGGGCCTTCTCTGTGGTGGGCCCTGCCCTGTGGAACGACCTATCCCCTGAACTCCGTACCATCACCGACCTCCGCCTCTTCCGCCAGTGTTTAAAAACACACCTGTTTCATCAAGCCGGCCTTACATAGCCTCTGCTGTGACTAGTATTAGATAGTTTTAAAATGGGGATTTTAATTGGTTTTAGCGCAGGTTTGAATATTTAATAGCTTTTTAAATTTTGTATTTTGTATTATTTATATGTTATTTTAAATTCCTGTGCGCCGCCCTGGGTCCTTTTGGAGACGGGCGGGATATAAATCAAATAAAACTCAAAACTCAAACTTGGGGGGAAATGGTGAAAAAAGTAAGCTTCTACATTTAGGCAAGAAAAATAAAATGCACAGGTGCAATATGTGGTACCTCGCTCAATAGTAGTTACTGTCAGAGGGATCTTGGAGTCCTAGTGGACAACCATTTAAATATGAGCTGGCAGTGTGCTTCATGAGGCAATGGGTGGAAACTAATCAAGGAGAGAAGCAACTTAGAACTAAGGAGAAATTTCCTGACAGTTAGAACAATTAACCTCTGGAACAGCTTGCCTCCAGCAGTTGTGAATGCCCCAACCCTGGAAGTCTTTAAAAAGATGTTAGATAGCCATTTGTCTGAAATGGTATAAGCCTCCTGCCCACGCAGGGGGTTGGACTAGAAGACCTACAAGGTCGCTTCCAACTCTGCTATTGTATTGTATTGTATGGTGATGCTTTGACTCCTTTCTGGAGGGCCAAAAGATTGGAGATTCAATCTCCAACTATTGGATAATAGATGGGGGCGGGGCCAGCCAGAGATAGTATTTACTGGCTCTCCAAACTACTCAAACTTTCTGCTACCCGTTCTCCAGAACTGATCAGAACCTGCTGAATACCACCTCTGGTAAATAGGATGGGTGTTATTTTTTATACCATTTGATAAGCAAGTAAATTTGAAGAATTTTAGATTCTTAGTAGAGCATGCATTTTTCAGAAGGTTCCAAGATTTATTCCCAACAGTTGGCAGTACATAAAATTAATTAGTCTATTGATTACATATTTAAAATGTAATTTTATTTTAAGTGATATTTAAAATACAGGAGTCAGGCCAGAAAAATCAATTCCTCTTATAGTTAAAAAAAAAAAAGAAACTCTCCACCAAAATTATATTTAAATATGCTACACAAACATTAATATTGCTATGAAGTACTTATTAGTATTCCTTCTTCCTGAAGCATTCTTTCCTGTGTTTAAAACTCTTTAAAATAAAGAGTCCAAAACTGGACATAACCAATACATTGCTAGTAACATGATTATATTTCCCCCCCAGCAGAATATTCATTATATCAGAATAAATAAATGTAAAGTGCTGAGCTTCTATTGCTACAGAAGGAAGGAAAGATCACCCATTTCTCAACGAGTAATCCTTAATGGTAGTATATCTACATGGAGCAGTGGTGGGTTTCTGATGGCTCGCACCTACTCGCGAGAGCCGGTTGGTGAAATTTAGAGAACCGGTGAGAGGGGGTTCCACCGGCGTATCTGGAAGTAAATCTGGCCCGCCGCTGCCAGTGACCCAATGGGAAGGAAAGGAAAGGAAAGGAAAGGAAGGAAGGAAGGAAAGGAAAGAAAGAAAGAAAGAAAGAAAGAAAGAAAGAAAGAAAGAAAGAAAGAAAGAAAGAAAGAAAGAAAGAAAGAAAGAAAGAAAGAAAGAAAGAAAGAAAGAAAGAATTTATCATCACAATTGAGTCCAAAATTTTGGTTGCTAAGCAAGAGCGTTGTTAAATGAGTTTCACCACATTTTAAAAGGTGGCCACTCCCACCCTGTCACATGACTGCCAGGCCACGCCCACAAAATAGGCCACACATACAGAGTAGGTTCTAAAAAATTTGAAACCCACCACTGACATGGAGGGAAGTAAGCAGCAGGATACCACAATCTTCCATCTTAAGCCCAGTACTCTTCAATATTTTCATAAGTGACTTAGATGAGTGAATAGAAGGGGAACTCATCACATTTGCAGATGACACTAAACTGGCAGGAATAGCCAATGCGCCAGAAGACAAATTCAGAATCCAAAAATATCTTGACAGACTTGAACAATGGGCCCTATCCAACACTATGAAACTTAATGTGTAGAAAAGCAAGGTTTTACACCCAGGGAGAGAGAAAAAACAATTGTACATGTATAGATTAGGCAAAACGTGACTTTAAAAAAACCAGTGACCAGTGAGATGGACCTTGGAGTCCTAGTGGAGTCCTAATGGACAATGATTTAAATATGAGCTGACAGTATGTGGTAGCCATCAAAAAAGCTAATTACAACTCTTAGTTGTATAAACAGAGGCTTAGAATCAAAATGACATGCAATATCAGTACCGCTTTATAAATCCTTAGTAAGGCCGCTTCTGGGATATTGCATCCAGTTTTGGTCACCACATTACTGTTAGGATATTCAGCCTTATATTGGACTGACAATATACAATACAATACAATAGCAGAGTTGGAAGGGACCTTGTAGGTCTTCTAGTCAAACCCCCTGCGTGGGCAGGAACCTTATACCATTTCAGACAAATGGCTATCTAACATCTTCTTAAAGACTTCCAGGGTTGGGGCATTCACAACTTCTGGAGGCAAGCTGTTCCAGAGGTTAATTGTTCTAACTGTCAGGAAATTTCTCCTTAGTTCTAAGTTGCTTCTCTCCTTGATTAGTTTCCACCCATTACTTCTTGTCCTGCCCCCAGGTGCCTTGGAGAATAGTTTGACTCCCTCTTCTTTGTGGCACCCTCTGAGATATATATGAGCCTATGTTCTTAAGAAGTTATGTAGCTTTAAGAAGTGTGTTTGACTTCTGATTGGCTGTGCTGATCTGCTCTACCATATAAGCAAGGTCAGGAACATAGTCCGTTCCCTGTTCGATTCCTTGTGATTCCTGTGTTTCCTGATTGCCATTTGAGAAGCTGAATATTGAAGAAGGAGGAATTGTTTTGCATCACTGTGAGATAACTTTGTTTGGTGAAGGACTGTTGTTATGGTGTTTGAGAAGTTAGTCGGAAGAAGTATTTTAGTTACTACAAAGTAAAGACTATTTATTTTCTTACTATCACTGTTTTAGAGTTAGTTTGTGGCTACAGCAACGTATCTCTTTACTGTCCAGTGAATTACACTATTCCGCATTTATTTGCTAACACTGGTTAAGGGACCAGAGTTGTAACACTGGTTCTGAACCCAGAGTTTCTAACAATTACCCCAAAAAAAAATGTTGAGTTTTGGAAAAAGTGCAAAGAAGAGCAACAAAGATGATTAAGGGCCTGGAGACAAAAAACATATGAAGAACAGCTGTAGGAACTGGGTATGGCCAGACTAGAAAAAAGAAGTAGGGTTGACATGATTTATTTATTTCATTTATTTGGTTATTTAGTTTGTCACTCATGTACAAGATAACAGGAATAAGAATAAACATGAATAAGCACATGGCACACTGGTACACTATGCACGCCCCTACTGACCTCTTAGAAATGGGGTGAGGTCAATAGTAGACCATTTAATTTTCAGCATAATTTAATCTTCAGCTTGGCGAAAATTTCAGTTTTTTTAAAGGACCAGATACAAGAGACCTATACACAGGAGTGGAAAAAGTGGATTGATTATATACAAAACAAATACCAGACTAGAAAATATTGTGTAGCTTTTAGCTGATGGAGATTAGATGAATAAGGTAGTCAGCAGGGGGTAGAATATGAAGGGAATGAATAATATATATTGTGTTTGGAATTACTAGGGTTGCATATAACGGAAGTCACGGGGTTGGGGGGGGGGAAGGGGAGGGTTAGGGAGGGTATGGGAGGGAATTATACTGATACTTGATTTATGTATTCCAGGTTGAAAGAGGGGGTGGGAAGGGGTATAATATCTGGTCCTGATTTATGTAGTTTATGTTGGGGGAGGGGGGTAAAGGGATATAATATTTGTACCTGATTTATGTTTTTTTATGTTGGGGGAAGGGGGGGGGTAAAAAAGAAGGGGGAAAAATTTGTTGGTGAAAAACTTTTTCAATAAAAAAAATAGTAGACCATTTAAGGTTAAAATTATGGGGGTTGAGGATGTAACAACAGAGTTGGGTAGCGCAGTCCAGGCGTTGACCACTCTGCTGCTGAAGTCGTATTTTCTGCAATCAAGTTTGGAGCGGGTTACATTGAGTTTGTATCTCAAGTGTGCACGTGTATTATTGCGGTTGACATGATAGCAGTATTCTAGTATTTGAGGGGCTCCTACAAAGATGTAACCAATTTCATTGTAATGTTATTACAATCTTATTACAATGACAATAAAGATGATGATGATGATGTGGGGAGGTCAACTTATTTTCCAAAGCACCAGAAGGCAAGACAAGAAACAATAGATGGAAACTAATCGAGGAGAGAAGCAACCTAGAATTGGGGAGAAACTTCCTAACATTGAGGACAATTAACCAGTGGAACAGATTGCCTTCACAAGTTGTAGGTGCTTCACCACTGAAAGTTTTTTTTAAGAAGAGACTGGACAGACACTTATCTGAAATGGTATAGAGTCACCTGCTTGAGCAGTGGGTTGGACTAGAAGACCTCCAAGGTCCCTTCCAGCTCTATTCTGATGGAATATTTCTAGAGAATCAGCGAAGTGACAGCATCTTATAGTTTACTTCACAAAACTAAGTATTTACTACCTTATTACCTGAATTCTTTTATTACCAGATGCTGTGGTTGAAACACAGTAACCAATTGCAGAAGGATGCATAAACTTCAAGGGACTTGAAAATATGGGAACAGGACGTTCAAAGGCCACATAACAGCTGTTAGGATTAGTCTGGATTTATATGAAACTCTCATATGCAGTGATGCAATTTGGAAAAGCTTAGACTGTCATATTTCAGCTGATCATTTTATAACTTGGATTCAGTATTTATATTGCTTTTATTTATATGGCAATTTATGTCCCCAACTTGTTTCAAAATGCAGTAAATGCTTTCATGCATTCCTGCCTCCGCTTCTCCATGGAAACCTTGACTTCTTCAAAGTTGTTCCCACTAAGGCCTCTGGATAGCCATGCAACTATTTCAAATAACCACCTAAATTGAACTTTAAAAGCCAAAAGTCCATTGTACATCACCCACAGTTACATTGTTTAAATTTAAGTGATTAGATAGATAGATAGATAGATAGATAGATAGATAGATAGATAGATAGATAGATAGATAGATAGATAGACAGACAGACAGTGAATGGATGGATGGAGGGATGGATGGATGGATGGAGGGATGGATGATGGATGGATGGATGGATGGATGGAGGGATGGATGATGGATGGATACATGGATGTATAGGTGGATAGATGGATGGATGGATGGATGGACGGACGGATGGATGGATGGATGGATGGATGGATGGTTGGATATGGATATGGATATGGATATGGATATGGATATGGATATATACCTAAACATAGACATAGATATATAGAGATAGAGATGATAGAGATGATAGAGGTAGAGGTAGAGGTAGAAGTGGAAGTGGAAATGGAAATGGAAATGGAGATAGACATATGCATAGACAGAGATAGATAGATAGAGAGCCATAGATGGATGGATGGATGGATGGATGGAGAGACAGAGACAGACAGACAGACAGATAAATATGGGGTGGCTACACCAGAAAAGTTCTATTGTCTAGCCTTTACTCCTTTCACATTCTGTAGAGAGGTGATCTACAGCAGCAATCACCAACTGGTGGTCTGTGGACCACTGGTGGCCATGAGAAAATTATTTGCATTTTTAATATTGCACTAAATCAGGAGTTCTCAAACTATGCCCCCTGGGCCGGATACGTGCAATGAACATTTCTGTTGCTGCAGAGAGTCTCCCTCTTTGGGGTCTTTTTGTGCAGGTCAGAGGGGGGAGAAATTCTGCTTCAGCCTCCTGGTGCAGGGCTTTAGGCAAAGGCTGGAGGGAAGTGCCACTAATGGCGAAGAGCCAGAGGGCCTTGTTCCAGTGGGACTGTATCATGGCCTGGAACTGGCTGACCATCTCAGCCCACTGAGTCTCCAGGCACCGGTACCTGGCCTTGCACTCCTCCAGGTCTTCCCTCTACTTGGAAAGCCTATGCTTGTAGTCCTCAGTGAGGTGCTTCTGCTGAGCCTCCTTCTCATTCAGATCCAATTTGAATTGAGCCAGCTGTATTGCCAACTCTTTCTTGTGGTGGCTGCTTAGCTCCATAATTGCTTCCTGTTGGGGCCCTAAGTAACCTGGGCAGGCAGGCGAGGAGTGGCTGGTGAGGCACCCCTTGATGTGAGTGACATCGAGTGGGCCATGCCCACCTAGTCACATGATCACCTAGCCACACCCACCCAGCCGATCATTAGGCAGATCCCATTAGTGGTCTGCAGGATTTAAAATTATGAATTTAGTGGTCCCTGAGGTCCAAAAGGTTGGTGACCCCTGATCTACAGAGATCACATTCTTCTCTGCAGCCTCCCCTGCATTTATTTGCATAATCAATACAATACAATACAATACAATACAATACAATACAATACAATACAATACAATACAATACAATACAATACAATACAATACAATACAATACAATAGCAGAGTTGGAAGGGACCTTGGAGGTCTTCTAGTCCAACCCCCTGTGTGGGCAGGAACTTTATACCATTTCAGACAAATGGCTATCTAACATCTTCTTAAAGACTTCCAGGGTTGGGGCATTCACAACTTCTGGAGGCAAGCTGTTCCAGAGGTTAATTGTTCTGACTGTCAGGAAATTTCTCCTTAGTTCTAAGTTGCTTCTCTCCTGGATTAGTTTCCACCCATTGCTTCTTGTCCTGCCCCCAGGTGCCTTGGAGAATAGTTTGACTCCCTCTTCTTTGTGGCAACCTCTGAGATATCGGAACACTGCTATCATGTCTCCCCTGGTCCTTCTCTTCATCAAACTAGACATACCCAGTTCCTGCAACCGTTCTTCATATGTTTTAGCCTCCAGTCCCCTAATCCTCTTGGTTGCTCTTCTCTGCACTCTTTCCAGAGTCTCCACGTCTTTTCTACATCGTGGCGACCAAAAGTGGATGCAGTATTCCAAGTGTGGCCTTACCAGGGCACTAATCAGATCCACGTCTATCTCTACCATCTGAAGATGCTGATTTCCAAAGTCTACAATATATTCTGGGGGGAAAAAATATTCTCCATGCCAAGATTGAGGTCCTTGTTTCCCCATTAAAGGAGAAAGGATTTCAAAACTGAAACGCTGACATTGTAAATCTACCGGTTCTTCAAAACCACCCCGGTCCTGAAATCCTAAATACTTAAAAGTTAACTTTACAGCCCGAAAGGTTTTAACCGCCCCGGGGTTGTTGAAAAACACTGTGTAAACAATGTGTGCAAATCTGTGTGAGATTGCGGAGGGGTGATTCATTCCTATTCAAATCAATGAAATGAAATGCGTAACCTACAGTAGGTTAAATATTCAGCTTTCATAAAAAAATAAACAGCCATTATGCGTGTCTGCTTTCAAGGGACAGGACGTTATGATGAGGGCAAAGACAATTTGCTATGTTTTATTTCTTAGAAGCTGAAAAAAAAAGATAAAATAGTAAATGCCATGAAGACTTCACAAAGACTTACTGGGTTATTACTTTAGAAAGGAGGAAGGTGGGTTTTTTCCCCATTACTTTTCTGAAGCATTTTTTTTCTCCACAGATATCGTGAATGCCTTAGACCAGGGGTCCCCAACCCCCGGTCCGCGGACCGGTGCCGGTCCGTGGCTGGGTGGGAGCCGGGCCGCAGGGCTGGAGAGGAGGAAGAGGGAGGAGGGGGCAGCCCCCTGAGCAGAGCGCGCGGGAGAACGCTGGCGCGGCTGTTCGCGCCGTTGGAGTGTGGCTCTTCCTCCTCCCTCGTCGGCGGAGGGACTCCTGGGTGCCGATTCCCTTCCCTGCTGGCATGCCGGCCACTCGTTTTTTTCCAGGGGCTGCGGAGGCTCCGCCAGCGGGGGAAGGAACTGGCTGGAGAGGAGGAGGAGGGAGGAGGGGGCAGTCCATTGGGCAGAGCGCGCGGGAGAACGCAGGAGGATGGTGGGGGCTCTTCCTCCACCCTCGTCGGGAAGGTTGCTCCGGCGGCGCACAGGAGTCCCTCCGTCGACGAGGGTGGAGGAAGAGCCCCCACCATCCTCCTGCGTTCTCTCGCGCGCTCTGCCCAATGGGCTGCCCCCTCCTCCCTCCTCCTCCTCTCCAGCCCTGCAGCCACGGAGCCTGAACGAGCGAACGAGCGACCAAGCGCGGCAGGCGAGCTGAGGAGGCTGGGGGGGGGACGACGATGACGACAGACACACATAGAGAGACAGAGAGAGGGAAAGAGGGAGAGAAAGATAGACAGAGACACAGAATGAGTGATTGAATGAACGCAAGACAGACAGACACACGCACACACACACAGAGTGACAGAGATGGGCGGATGAAGGAGAGAGACAGAGAAAGAAAGAGAAGGAAATAGCGAGAGAAAGGGAAAGAGAGAGAAAGAGAGAAAGAAAGAAATAGCGAGAGAAAGAAAGAGAGACAGAGACAAAGAAAGAGAAAGAGAGAAAGAAAGAAAGAAAGAAAGAAAGAAAGAAAGAAAGAAAGAAAGAAAGAAAGAAAGAAAGAAAGAAAGAAAGAAAGAACTTATTACCACAGTTGAGGCCAAAAGTTTGGTTGCTAACCAAGATCATTGTTAAGTGAGTTTCACATTTTCCAAGTTGGCCCCGCCCACCCAGTCACATGACTGCTGAGCCACTCAGCCGGTCCGCAGAATTTTCTTTAAAATGAAACCGGTCCCTGGTGAAAAAAAGGTTGGGGACCCTTGCCTTAGACTTCTACAGGAAGCACAGCACTGTGGTTTTTAGGCTGTCTCTGCTTTTATTGACAAATACCGTATTTTTCAGCGTACAAGAAGCACCTTCCCCCCTCGAAAACAGCGTGGAAATGTTGGTGCGTCTTATACTCTGAATACAGCCATTTTTGGCCTCCTGAAGCCCCACCCGCACATCCCATTTTTGTGAAAAATGGGCCCTTTTTCTTGCAAAAACAGAGGTATTTTTGCTTTCCCCCAGTCCCCAGCAGCACTCTGCAGCCTTCAGCAGGGCTGGGGGAAGGCAAAAATGCCTCAGTTTATGCAAAAAATGGCCCATTTTCCACCAAAACAGGGACATTTTTGCCTGCCCCCCCAGCCCTGCTGAAGGCTGCAGGGTGGTTCTGGGGGGCGGGGCGGGGAGGACAAAGACTTTTTTCCTTACTTATCTCTTTGAAATCTTGGTGTGTCTTATACACCGCTGCGTCTTATAGTCTGAAAAATACAGAAGTAAAAGCGTGCTTCAGAAACCAAGGATGTTGACGTCAGGAGGGTGAAATTTGGATATTTGAACACATCCCAAATATCAGAACCAGCTACATCTCTAGAGAACTTAAAATGAATCATGAATCATTCGTGATCCATGGTTTAGACCAGGTGTGACAAACTTGTGTTGTCATGTTGTCATCACGTGACATTTCCCCTTTGTTAACTGAGGGGTGGCCATGGCCAGCATTGTTTCTTCTTCTTCTTTTTCTTCTTCTTCTTCTTCTTCTTCTTCTTCTTCTTCTTCTTCTTCTTCTTCTTCTTCTTCTTCTTCTTCTTCTTCTTCTTCTTCTTCTTCTTCTTCTTCTTCTTCTTCTTTCTCTTTGAGCCTCACAATGATGCAATAACACTTTAACTGTAGTATCAAATGTGGTTGTTTTTGGCAGGGTATATAGCCATTTTCCAAATTATTTTTGAGAGTAACTATACTCCCATTGTGTTCCTGAATATATTTGTTCTCTGCTACTTTCCCTATACTTTTTAAACATCAGATTTTGCAGAAATTCTAGGTGATTTTACACAGCCTATTTTGCCCTGTGACTCTAAATATGTATAATTATTAAAAATTAGAAAGTTACAATACTTTCAATGAGTTCTTGCCCAGACACAAGGAAGGAAAGAAGGAAGGAAGGAAGGATCGAAGGAAAGAAGATAGATAGATATGTACTGAAGGTAGGCAAGAAAGAAAGAAGGAAGGAAGGAAGGAAGGAAGGTAGGAAGGAAGGAAGGAAGGAAGGAAGGAAGGAAAATTCAAGCAGGGAAGAGGGAGGGAGGGAGGAGGGAGGGAGGGAGGGAAGGAAGGATCGAAGGAAGGATCAAAGGAAGGAAGATAGATAGATATGTACTGAAGGTAGGCAAGAAAGAAAGAAAGAAAGAAAGAAAGAAAGAAAGAAAGAAAGAAAGAAAGAAAGAAAGAAAGAAAGAAAGAAAGAAAGAAAGAAAATTCAAGCAGGGAAGGAGGGAGGAGGGAGGGAGGGAAGGAAGGATCGAAGGATCGAAGGAAGGATCGAAGGAAGGAAGATAGATAGATATGTACTGAAGGTAGGCAAGAAAGAAAGAAAGAAAGAAAGAAGGAAGGAAGGAAGGAAGGAAGGAAGGAAGGAAGGAAGGAAGGAAGGAAGGAAGGAAGGAAGGAAAATTCAAGCAGGGAAGGAGGGAGGGAGGGAGGGAGGGAGGGAGGGAAGGAAGGAAGGAAGGAAGGAAGGAAGGAAGGAAGGAAGGAAGGAAGGAAGGAAAACTCTTCAAAAGCTCTAGCTGTTTAGTTTTCCTTAGTTTGGACTTTCTGAGCTGTGAAACAGGTCAAGAATAATCTGCCAAAGAGGGTGAAGAAACTCAGGGATCAAGCAGTTGAGTTTTCTTCCTCCCATCCACTTGCTTGCTGACTCCAGTTTCTTTCCTCCTTGTCCTGCCAATTGAGTTTCTGATTGTTTTGCCACTTTGACCTTATAGAACTTAGAATCTCTTACAGTGAGATTCCTACAGTGATGACATAAGGCTTTCTTTCCGCAGGGAGAATTTCAATGGGGACAAACAAATGATGGCTATTGCTTGCCACTACGAAGGCATTTAAAAAGTCAGTAATAAATGGAAATAATCACATATTCTCTATATATTATGAAAAATGAGCTTCAACCAGCTTTTTAATAAAGTCATTATTCTCCTTTTCATAAATCACAAAAGCTTATTTTTCGTCCAGTGGATTCGAAGCAGTCAAGGACACCTCCTTTAAATTTGTCCTTGCGTGTAATTTATGGCACTTCGTATGTCTTCCAATTTTGCATTACAGAAAATGCGAATGTTATGTGTTCTCTATGTTGCTATTACCATGTGTAAAAGCTTTTATGGAATGGAAAACTTCAGCTCCTTAGGTGGGCAAATTGTCCTATATCTTATTACCAATTACCAAGTTTTAACTTCTCCCTGATCTGTTGCTCCAGGGCCACCATAGAAACAGGGAAGGACTTGTCCGCAGTGCCTCTGCCAGTGAAAATGGAGCTTGGGAGGGCAACTGGCAGAGGGTTTGGCCATCACAGCGAAAAACTGCACTTGCAAGGGATGAATGTGGTTCTCCTGGGGTCTGTTTTTTCTGGAAGAGGGTAGCAGGAGGCGTCACAGCTCCAAATGGATCTCAGGAGCCCATTTTCACTGGCAGAGTGCTCAGGCCACCACAGGTGCCCATCCTAGCCATGCCCATCCCAGCACCCCGAGGTCAAACACAACCTGATGCGCAGGGGTAGGATAAAACAAAATAGCAACCAGTTCTCTGCCCGGTTGCTTGGTGGGCATGGCCATGGGGGCATGGCCTACTCAGCCTCCTGCATCACATCGAGCGGGAGGGCGTTTTCGCTCTCCCCAATGTATGGAGGCTTTCTTTGAGACTCTGGGAGGGCAAAAATGGCCTCCCCTGGGCTCCAGAGGCCAGAAACAGATCCATTTTCAGACTTTCGGAACCTCTGGGAGGCCCATTTTTTGCCCTCCCCAAGTTCCGGAGGCTTTCCTCGAGCTTCCAGGAGGGCAAAAACAGCCTCCCCCAGGCTCCAGAGGTCCTCTGGAGTCCAGAAACGGGGCTGTCAGGTCTGTTTTTCACCCTCCCAGAGCCTCCGTGTGGGTCCTGCACTTACCTGGCATGATGAACGGGCCGTGTGGAGACTCCTGGGAAGGTAGGGCTGGTGGGCATGGCCAGCCAGCCCTTCCAACTATCCGTTTGGTGAACCAGATGTAAAACTAGCATCTGAATCACCCCAGACTGGTCCAAACCGGCTGAAATCCACCCCTGCTGAGGCGGCCCTCTATGAAATGGAGTTCGACACCCCTGCTCTAAAGCATACCACGATAGACACGTTCGCTTCAGTTTCAGGGAAATAAAATGTTAGGAACCTCGAGGGCAGATTATTATTTTCTTGCCTGTCTTCTGAAGTGAAGGAATCCACCCTATTATCTCATTCAGCAGCATGTGTATAAACACACACACACACACACATTTTGGTGTATCAGGAAATGTTCATTTTGGAGCTATTCAGCAGCTTTTGGACACCAATAGTTTCACATGGATTATTGCTTTTGTCACTCGCTTTTTTCGTTTGTTTCATTTTAAGGAACCTTTTGTCTCCCTAGGAGATGGGTGCAGAAGCTGCATTCTGCTTTCAGATACAAACACCTGAAAAATATTCAAAGGAGCAGCAGGAATCTGGCTCTTATTGTTCTATATACAGTATATCCCGAGATTCTTAGTGAAGGGGCTTAATAGACAAATCGTAATGAATGTTTTTCTAGTTTTTGACACCTTCAGATGCTTGAAAATAACAAGGGGAGGCCTGAAAATGTAAGAAGCACTCAGTGGCAGGTAGTTTAAGGTGGGGGGGGTTGTGTTTTCCCCCCATTGAAATGCAGACTAATGCATATAATAATGTGCTACCAATTACAGCAACAACGGTAATAAACTGACAGTGATGATATAATTTGTGTTTTGTAGAATACAGAATTGCAGCCTAATTCAGCTTCTAAATGTTCCAAATGACACAGTTATAGTCACCTTGATCTTCAGTTATACAAACCGAAATTAATTAAGCTATCTCTCGTGCTATGAATAAAGACACGGGAAATCGAGGGATCCAGGAGTCGGCTAATGTGGGGGATTTTCAGAGAAGAGACAACTTGGAAAAGAAAAGATAAGCGAGGATTTCTCTTCCCCCCTTGATGTATGCCTAAAAAATATTAACTCTTTATATACCATTAAAGATTTCTGTGGAGAGGAAGTCTACATAAAAGACAGTGGTCAGGATTTTAGGTTATTATAATCAAAGATTAAATAAATAACATGGGCATATCTTATCAAGGGTCACTTTATTTAATAATACAATAGCAGAGTTGGAAGGGACCTTGGAGGTCATCTAGTCCAACTCCCTGCCTAGGCAGGAAACCTTATACCATTTCAGACAAATGGCTATCCAACATCTTCTTGAAGACTTGCAGTGTTGGGGCATTCACAAATTCTGGAGGCAAGCTGTTCCAGAGGTTAATTGTCCTAACTGTCAGGAAATTTGTTATTTATCTGTCTGTTTGTAACACACTCTCTCTCTCTCCAATATATCTATTGCCTCTCTCCATCTATCTAATCATCTAGTCATCTATCCATCTATCCACTCACCCACCCTATCATCTATAATTATCTATATCTATATCTATATCTATATCTATATCTATATCTATATCTATATCTATATCTATATCTATATCTATATCTATATCTATATCTATATCTATATCTATATCTATATCTGCCTGCCTGCCTGCCTGCCTGCCTGCCTGCCTGCCTGCCTGCCTGCCTGCCTGCCTGCCTGCCTGCCTATCTATCTATCTATCTATCTATCTATCTATCTATCTATCTATCTATCTATCTATCTATCTATCTATCTATCTATCTATCTATCTATCTATCTATCTATCTATCTATCATCTATCCATCCATCCATATCTATCTATCTATCTATCTATCTATCTATCTATCTATCTATCTATCTATCTATCTATCTATCTATCTATCTATCTATCTATCTATCTATCTACCTACCTACCTACCTACCTACCTACCTACCTACCTACCTACCTATCTATCTATTTTATCTGTCCGTCCATCCATCCATCCTGTCTGTCTGTCTGTCTTATCCATCCATCCATCCATCCATCCATCCATCCATCCTCTGTCTCTGTCTTTCCTATCTATCTATCTCTCTATCTATCTCATCTGTTATCTATCATATATCATCTTCCCCCACCAAATTTCACTGAATTCAGCACTGGCACCCCTTTCTTTCGCCAGCAACAGAGGCAGGCAAACTGGTAGTAGTGGTGGTGGGAGTCCCCGCCCACCCGCCCAGATGCTTCTGTGCATGCGCAGAAGTGTCACACACATGCATGAGCGTGAGCATGTGCACAAGCGAACCCGTAGTAAAATAAATTGAAACCCACCACTGGCCAGCAGCAGAAGTGTGAGAAACCGAGGCAAATCCCCCATCTATCTGAAAATCCATTTTCCCCCTTTAGATGGATAAAAGGAGAGAAAGCTAAATTATGCAAATCCACACAGAACTTTTCCCAAAGTCTTTCCCGTTACCCATGTTGTACTGGTGGTTAGTTCCCATCGTTATGTCAGAACAATAGAGTTGGAGGGCTTCCCCGTATTTAATATGGCCGAGTTTCCCTTTTGCCTCCTTTGCTGGAAACGGAGAAATCCTGTCTCTAAATGCAACGGGAGAAATTCTTGCGTCTCTTCTTCTCATTCAGGGATTTTTAAGATTCATTTGTCCTAAAGCAGGAGATTGTGGTAGGGTTTGGGGGAATGTTGGAAGAAAGGCCCAGCTTTTCCATTGATGACTTTCAGATGGAAGGCAGCCTAAGGCCTTGTGGGGCATTTGAACCTTTCATGGACATGTGGATCGGCTAAAACAAATGGTCTGGGCTTATTTTTATTTTTTTATTTTTTTTATTTTATTAAATTTATACCCCGCCCTTCTCCAAACGGACCCAGGGCAGCGCACAGGAATATTAAAATACATACAAAACCATATAAAATTTAAAAAACTTATTTGATAAAGATCCTGCGCTAAAACCAAATTTAAATCCCCAAATTTAAAAACTGTTTAAAAGTCAATTATGGAGGTTACTCTAGGCCGGCTAGATGGAACAAATGTGTCTTTAGGCAATTGCGGAAGAGGCGGAGGTCGGAGATGGTGCAAAGTTCAGGGGGTAAGTCGTTCCAAAGGGCTGGGCCCGCCACAGAGAAGGCTCTTCCCCTGGGTGTCGCCAGTCGGCATTGTCCGGCCGACGGTACCCTGAGAAGGCCCTCTCTGTGGGAGCGTATCGGTCTAAGGGATGTATGGGGCAGGAGGTGGTCTTGCATATAACTAGGCCCCGAGCCATGGAGTGCTTTGAAGATGGTCGTCAAAACCTTGAAGTGCACCCGAAAGACCACAGGAAGCCAGTGCAGCTCGCACAGGATTGGTGTTATATGGGAGTGTCTAGGCGCTCCCGTAATCACCCACGCGGCTGCATTCTGGACTAACTGCAGCTTTTGAGTGCACCTCAAGGGAAGCCCCATGTAGAGAGCATTACAGTAGTCGAGTCGAGACGTGACGAGTGCTTGAGTGACTGTGCACAGGGCAGCCCGGTCCAGTAAGGGGCGCAATTGGCGCATCAGGCGAACCTGATGAAACGCCCCCCTGGCCACGGCCGCTTAACAAAAGACATCCTTTTATATTCAAATAATCACACTTTGGATTTGATTGCTGTACTCCTGCAAACGGAGAACGTGAAGATTTATTAGAACAAATAAGAGTGATACATCTGGGGAAAAAAAACACCAGTCTGATTAGTTCTGGCACTGAGTTACAAAGCTGAGCTTTAATTAGAGTTAGTTTATGATTAATTCCTCTTGTTTTACTTTTTATATGCAGAGCTTTAGCTTAGTTATATCTTTCATGTGAAAGACTGTCAAATTTCATGAACAAAACTTGTCCATTATTTTCACACACATACACCCCCCCCTGCTGTTTGCTTTATTGTGCTAATTACCCCATGCACTTCATATAACATTAGTCTGATTTTTGAAAGCAACTCGAAACATCGTTTTAACTATGACCCATGAGCAACCATTTGAAGTTGCTTTGTAATGCATGCTTTGAGGACCAAGCTGGACATGACCTTAAATGAGTATCTGAATTTATCATGGCTTTTTTTTAAACACGCAAATTACACATTTACATAGGGACAGGTGAGGTACAAAGCTTTAGGGCTATGCAAATCAGCCCTGATTTGATCTGGAAAATAAATCTGATTTGGTGATTGAAACTGATTTTGAACAGTGTTGCTCCTTTGCATATCAAGGAGGATAACATTTCTTTGAATAACTTTAATTGAATGAGTTTCATTTGGATTCAGAAAGATTCAGTTGGGAGCTTTGACCAAATTCCCTTATAATCCACTTTTGATTTTATTTTATTTGTTTCAATTTATAAACTGCACTCTCTCCCCGAAGGGACTCGGGGCGGTACACAGGAAGTTAAAAAACATATATACATAACAAATATAAATATTTAAAACCCAAATTAAATAGTTATCACCCTATGCTAAAATCATTAAAAACTTAAAACTATATCCCTTAAAATCCCGATTTAAAACAATTTAGACTTCAGACTGCAGGCTAGGTGAGGTAGAATTAGGCCAGGCCGGCCTGATGGAAAAAATAGGTCTGGAAAAAATAGGAAACTGAACCTTCCTTCATTTCTAATTTCTAAGGATGCGGTGGCTCAGTGGCTAAGGCGCTGAGCTTGTCGATCAGAAAGGACAGCAGTTCGGCGGTTCGAATCCCTAGTGCCACATAACGGAATAAGCTCCCATTGCCTGTCCAGCTTCTGCCAACCTAGCAGTTCGAAAGCGTGTAAAAATGCAAGGTTTTAATAGATTTCCATTTTATGGTGCTTATCTGTGTAAACTCCCAGAATCTTGGGGAAGAATTGTGGCTTTTAAAAACTGTGCATGCATTGATTGAATAGATTAATTAACTAATGAATTGGTGTTTTGACTGTGAGAAGAAGACATATCTCACTGGGGAACTGACGTATTTAATGTTGCATTGCCCATTGTTTTCACAAGGTCTATCCTCATTGAAGGGATTAAGCCTCTCTCCCCCTCTCCCTCTCCCTCCCTCTCTCTCTCTCTCTCTCCTTACATGGGAGGGAGGGAGAGAGAGACAGAGAGAGACAGAGAGAGAGAGAGACAGAGAGAGACAAGGGAGGGGGAGAGAGAGAGACATGGGAGGGAGGGAGAGAGAGACAGAGAGAGACAGAGAGAGACAAGGGAGGGGGAGAGACAGAGACATGGGATGGAGGGAGAGAGAGACAGAGAGAGACAGAGAGAGACAAGGGAGGGGGAGAGACAGAGACATGGGAGGGAGGGAGAGAGAGACAGAGAGAGACAGAGAGAGACAAGGGAGGGATAAACATACACACACAGAGACAGACAGAGGCAGAGAGACAGAGAGAGACAGAGAGAGGGAGGAAGGGAGGCTAAGATATAGTGTAAATTGTAATACTATGAAGAAACAGGAGCAACATATGTAACAGGACCATTACTGCTTCAAGAATCATTAGCATTTTTACCCTTTTATGGCAAGGCATAAACAACAGCTTATCTGTTGACTAGGGTCATGCTACAGGGTCAATGTTTAATTTGCGCCTTCAGACAAAGAAAGTGATTACTAGTAGCTCTCCGCTTCTTCTCTATCTTTTGCTCTATATTTATCTGGTGGCTTTTTAAAAAAAATATATTTGTAAAAATGTAAAATTGAGGACTTGGGATTCAGCAATTTTGTAAACAGAGGGATAAAGCAGGCGATCTGAATGTGGGAAGTCCCTGGTGTTGTTCTCATCGCCTGCTAACAAAACTCTCTGAATGGCTGGAACCTTGGTAGGACCATAGACATTATCCTGGGCAGAAAATGGTGAAAGAAGATCAGGTATAATAAAAAAAAAGGGTAGCTATAAAAACAGCACCATGGACTGAAAGCTCCATGGACCAAAGCTTCCTTGAGAACATTGTCTTGCAAGACGGCTAAATTGCCAGTTCTTCCAGCGGGAATGAAGTACCGAAGCTGAACTCCAGCAGAAAGATGCAGGAGACAGAGTGAGATGTTCCACCCATGGGATGGACTAGAAGTTACAGGACTGCACTTAGGGGTTCCAATACAATACAACTAATGTAGCTATCTTCATCGTTGGAAATAGCCAAGTGAGGTATAAACATGCATTGTTTATTGGACAGAAATACCTTTTGTATCTTAAAAGCTCCATGGGGGGGGGGGGGGAGAGCATTCTATAAATGTATTGTTGGAAGAAATGTCCTTCTGGGTTCCAAGTGGGGGGAAAGACACTGGAAACCTGGAGGCTGCTTGGAAAGATGGTTTAATGGTGGCTTGAGCTCCTGAACAGAAAAGGGGAATCACATGCTTCCAGATGTTGGGTGAAGAAGAAAAAGAGAGCGCGAGGTGGAGCTCTTGCCTCACAAGCAGGAGGTTGTGAGTTCGATCCTAGGTAGAGGCAGATGTAGGGTCTCCTGCTTGGGCAGGAGGTTGGACTAGATGACCTGCAAGGTCCCTTCCAACTCTGTTAATCTGAGATGCTGAAAGTTCCTGGCTTTATGCCCTCTCTAGGCTTTGATCTTGCATTGGGATTGGTTGTCAGACTCCCATGGGGCCATGCAGGGGCAACTCTCTAGGCTGTGGTTTGCGTCCAGGTTTGGTTGAGCATTGTTTCTTCCTAGGTGCCCTGAGGTGAGATGGGTAAAGGGCTGATGCTATCATGCCTTAATCCCATCACCCTGGATCTGAAGGGGGGGAGATCTTTATTATGTAGAATAGACTGGCTCAGGCATTTTAATGGTCCATTGACAAAGGTAGGGGCTATTAAGACAATGTTTCCTACTCTAAAAACATGTTTCTCCATTTCTGATTCAGGGAAATATGATAGTCTGCCTTTTCAATATTTCCCAGGATGTTTCATTTTTTTTTTTTTTTAGGAGAGGGGTGGGTTGTAATTTCCTACAGGATTGAAAGGAGGGGAAAAACGGAACTACATTATGTTGGAACTAGGTTCAAGGAGAAAGAAAGATACTTAGAAATGCTAAATTCAGGCAAATTATTATACCTAGAGCGACTTCCTGAGCTTGTTTATTCTGGAGTATATTATTTCAACTTCACTTAGACTTTAATAAGTGCATGGATGTTTGCAGCTCTATTAATACTGTTGGAACAAGAAATGCCCAGATTGTGAAAAAAAAGATATAGATAGCTTTATCTGATGCCCTTTTGTTATACTCAAATTATCGGTTATGTTACATTTGCATTTTTATCAAACTCGGTTTTGATATTTTAAAATTATATGACTACTTTTGCCATCTCTTTCTTGCAATAAGCAGGAGGAAAAATGCATTGAAAACAATGAATGGAAATAAATAATTTCTGGGCATTGAAATCATATTAAAAGCAAAGACAGACTGATGCTCTTTCTAGAGTTTATTCACTAATATATATCGGCACGGTTGAACAACAATCAACTTATAAAATAATCATGAACAGCTGAGTGAGATCATTGTAAAGAATGAAGAAATTCTAAAACCATTCAGTGTAAATATCAAACCATTATTGTTCAACATTTAGCTCCAGGAAAGCTGCATTAGCTACTATAGCTCATTTCCTATTGAACATACTCCATAATAGAAATGAAGCATATAAAACAGCCTTCACTTGTGGTACAGGTCCATTGCACCTCAACCAAATTGTTAAAAGGTCTATAATACTTTAGTTTCAGAAGTGATTGAAGCTAAGAGAGAAAGATGCTTAACTGAGATAGAAAAACCAGACCAAAAGAAATGTAGTATTTACAAAATCTCATCATATCTCTAGGCCTCATTGCTTTTTTAATATAATTTTTTGCTTTGTGTCTCATATGTGGCAGCCTTGTGTTTTTAACTCTCTATTCTCATGAAGAATCTAGGGGAAAGTCTTCACATCAGGAGTAGAGTAGAGTAGGATAGAGTAGAATAGAATAGAATAAAATAGAATGGAATGGAATGGAATGAGTAGAGTAGAGTAGAGTAGAGTAGAGTAGAGTAGAGTAGAGTAGAGTAGAGTAGAGTTGGAAGGGACTTTGAAAGTCTTCTAGTCCAGCCCCCTGCTCAGGCAGGAAATCCTATACCATTTCAGACAAATGGTTGTCTAACCTTTTCTTAAAAACTTCCAGTGTTGGAGCATTCACAACTTCTGGAGGCAAGTTGTTCCACTGATTAATTGTCAGGAAATTTCTCCTTAGTTCTAGGTTGCTTCTCTCCTTGATTAGTTCCCATCCATTGTTTCGTGTCCTGTCCTCAGATGCTTTGGAGAATAGCTTGACTCCCTCTTCCTTGTGGCAGCCCCTGAAATATTGGAACACTGTTATTCATTTTATTTATTTTTATTTTAATCACATTTATATCCCGCCCTTCTCCACAAAGGACCCAGGGCGGCGCACAGGAATTTAAAAACATACAAAACAATAAATACAAAATTTAAAAACATATTAAATTACAATCCTATGCTAAAATCCAAATTAAAATCCCCAGTTTAAAAACTATCTAAAAATAGTCCCCACGGGAGGTTAGGCTAGGCCGGCTTGCTGAAAGAGATGTGTCTTTAGACACTGGCGGAAGAGGCGGAGGTCTGAGATGGTACGCAATTCAGGGGGTAGGTCGTTCCAAAGGGCAGGGCCCGCCACAGAGAAGGCTCTTCCCCTGGGTGTCGCCAGACGGCATTGCCCGTTATCATGTCTCCCCTAGTCCTTTTTTCATTAAAGTAGACATACCCAATTCCACTAACTGTTTTTTGTATGTTTTAGCCTTTATTGTCAAGCCACAGAAGATGGCTACATCAACTAATCCATGGTTGTCTCAAAAATGCTTTTAAAAAAAACTGGATTTTTGAACACAGTACAGTTGGTTTTTGAAAAAGCACCTTTGGGACAACCATGTCCTGAATGACTTGGAATCTTAACAGACAACCATCCATGGCTGATCTTAAAAAAAACAACAACTAAGAAGGCTCAATCCTGCTTATCACTTGTGATGGGGAACATTTTAGGATTGCTGGAAAGCCTGGAAAATAAAAAACAGATACTAAGAAAATTATGGATTGGACACTTTCTTCCATACTGATGCCAGAAAAACAGAATTGTTCATAAGGAGGGTTTTTTTTCCGATTCAGATTAGAGCTGGAAGGGACCTTGGAGGTCTTCTAGTCCAACCTCATACTCAAGCAGGAGACCCTACAGCACTTCAGACAAGTGACTGTCCAGTCTTTTCTTAAAAACCTCCAGTGATGAAGCACCCACAACTTCTGAAGGCAAGCTGTTAAAGAGAAATCATCTTTGACTTGACTTTTAGTTAAAGTCAACTTAAAGATGATTTATTACTGTTCAGGGGCAAAAATATAGATGCCTAATTTGTCGATGCACCACAGAAATATTAATTAAATAAATGGATAGTCCATCTAGAAGTGCTTCATAAGGAAAAAGAAAAGTTGTCAGAAGCTGACGTCGTACGAAACTTTTTTTCCAGAAATAAGGTTTGGATGCTAACACTGAAAACTTCAAAAAAAAGACTCTGGTGTCTTTTCTAATAAAAGATAAGCCTTCATAATAAAGAATGGATGACTGGTAGTGTTCATTGCTACCTTCCCGTATAGTAATTGCCACAACCTTTGTTAAGGGATGCATGCAAGGCCATTGAATGTTCCTCCAGCAATGTTCTCATCTTATTGTATGCCATGTGTGGGTTAGTCATCCTTCTGGAAAAAAGTGCATATTTTATATCTGGCTGGAACTTGGTTGACATTTCATAAAAAATATTTATATGGTTAAAGGCTAGCAAACACCCCAAGGAAATCTGGATTCCGTTGCTCCATGGGTGGTAAAGCTGCATGCAGTAGAGGGAGGGTAAGAGCAAAGGAGGGAAGGAGCAAGGAAGACTTAGACTCAGAATAACTTTATTGTCACTTTGAATGCATACTCATCAGCATACATTAACATGACATTTCATTGCATGCAGCTCTCAAAGGGTCACCACCTCCAATTTACACTGCATGACATGACAGAATAAATAAATACATACAAAGTTATGGTTGTATCTACATATATTATATGATACGGAGAATCAACACAGTCTAGTTCGGATGTTTTACATGGTGGGAGGAAGGAAGGGAGGGAGGGAGGGAGGGAAGGAAGGAAGGAAGGAAGGAGGGAGGGAAGGAGGGAGGGAGGGAGGGAAGGAGGGAAGGAGGGAAGGAAGGAAGGAAGGAAGGAAGGAAGGAGGGAAGGAAGGAGGGAGGGAGGGAGGGAGGAAGGAAGGTAGGAAGGAAGGAAGGAGGGAGGGAGGGAAGGAAGGAAGGAAGGAAGGAGGGAGGGAGGGAGGGAAGGAGGGAGGGTGGGAAGGAGGGAGGGAGGAAGGAAGGAAGGTAGGAAGGAAAGAGGGAGGGAGGGAGTGAAGGAAGGAAGGCGGGAGGGAGGGAGGGACCCACCACTGATATGTGTAGCCTCTTTGTGTGTGAGTGTGTCTCTGTGTAATACCAATTTGTATTACACGAAGAAACTACTTGATGAGGCTGGGTCCATTGAAATGGAAGCCCTGGGAAAAGACACAATTCAAAGCCATGCAGATATCTCCCATTCTTAAACAACACAACATTCCCACTACTTACGTTTGTGGGGAGTTCTTCCTTTTCATAACAGACACAATGTTTCTATTTTAGGGAGTCTTATCAGAGAGTCAGATTGACTGTCTCTCTCTTTGGCTCTTCTGTTTAAAAAGCAAGGCAATTATTTAGAATCCCGAAAGAGCTTTGCCTTACAATTCAAGTGAATGTTTGTTTATTTTTCTTATTGGCTTTATTTTTTTTCAGGGCATCTTCTTTTCCAAATTGTCTTTTTGATCTTATAGTATTTTTTCCCCCACTTCCCAATACAATACTTTTGCAAATCTTTGTGATAAAATTGCAAATCACAATTTCTTCTTCTAAGCTCATCTTCCAATCTACATCTACAACAGCTCACAGTGCATTCTCCAATATTTGCTTTATTTTCCATTGTTGGCTGAATGTCGGCAACGAGGTCAAAAATTCCAGATGGGTACCACCTCTTTTGGACTGAAGTGCCACTCGCTTTTATGTGTGTCATTACCTCCCAAAAGGGATGAGACTTAAATTACACTCGTGTCCACCATTTTGAAGGATGAGACTTAAATTACACTCGTGTCCACCATTTTGAATGCCTTGACCTGCTCCCAGCAAAACACCACTGCTTTTGAGCTTTGCTTGGATTGTACTTAGGTTTTCATTTTATGTGTCAAGGTTCCGACAGATGTCCTAATTAAATCATGAGCCTTGAGCCAAGTTTCAAAAGAAATCCAGTTATCTATTAGGAGCAACATGTCAGCATGTACTGAAGTGAAGCCAGCTCTGAATTCACATAATTTATGGCCCAATTATGACCCTCTTTCGCCCCCCCCCCCCCCCCCAGGATTTGTCATCAATCACATTCTCCAACAGAGCACTTTTGCGGGCTGTAGAGATCATTGCCCCCTCCAGCCGATATGGATACCCTGGGATACAGCCTTGAAAGACATAAGTCTGGAATGTGCAACTGTCTTTTGCTGCTATGCCATTTCATCAGTTTCACATCCACCCTTTCCTATGGCAACTCGAGAGCAGGCTAGGGATGCTTTGCGAGTTGACAGTATTGTTTCGTTTTGCTATAATATTCCAGACAACACAAGAAGGGACACCCTGAAGCAAAACATCGAGAATGCCCTTTTGATTGCAGATCCTTTCCACTGAAGAGACACAAAACAGGATTTACAAATTTTAGCAGAAGAAAATTGTGCCTTCCAGATTGCCAATAATACACAGTGGAGGACTTTTTGAAAAGACTGAGCTTTGATGCTTCACAAGGAGTTTGTTCAATTTTCCATCTTCTGCTTGCTGGGCTTCTGAAGAGCTCTTCTGGAGAGATTGCTGATTAGATTAATGAGCAGGAGAAGTGTGTGGGGAAAGAGCTAAACCTTCCCTACTTGTGACAATTCATGATTCGCACTCAACATTTGGATCAACATCAGTGGTGTCATCTGCAACATTTTGATATCCCACTACTTCAATATTATTATGATTGTTATTTCTTGCTTCTGTAGAAGCTCAGCACCTACACAGAGGTGGGCTGCGCTTACCTTTCCAACAGGTTCACTTGTTATGAGGGTGCACACACCTCTTCAGGGCTTAAACAGAGCTTCAAACATGCAGCTAATAAACTCAGACAGCTCTGGTGAGTACATCAGGCATGGTGTGGAATTCAGCTGAGCAGCGTGGGTGGGGGGATCGAGCCAGAGAGTTATCATATTTTTTGGAGTATAAGACACACCTTCTCCTCCAAAAAAGGATGAAAATCTGGGTGCATCTTATATACCAAATACAGCATTTTTGCCTACCGAAACCCCATCCCCTTTGCAAAAATGGATATCTTAATCTATCATTAAGACTTCTACTTGAAATCTTCCATAATCAGTTTTGCAGGGGTCTCCAACCTTTGCAACTTTAAGTCTGAAGGACTTCAGCTCCCAGAAGTCCTTCAGACTTAAAGTTGCAAAGGTTGGAGACCCCTGGGTTAAAGTATCAGGCTGGAAAAAAGGAGACCATGAGTTCAATTCCCATCTTAGCCATAAAAGCCACTTGGGTGACTTTCATCCAGTCATACCTTCTCAGCCCAACCTACATCACAGTGTTGTGGTTGTGGGGAAAATAGAAAGATGATGGATATTTTTTGCTGCCTTGCGTTAGTTATAAAAATAATAAAGATGGGATATAAACAAGCAAATGTTTGAACCTAACAGACTTCCCCTTGTCTTAAGAACACAGGTGTATTTTTGGCTACTCTCTTGGAAGGACAGTAAGAAGATTTAATTCCATTCAAGCACTTGTGCTGTAGGAACACTACAGATTTTCCTTACAATATTCTAAAACTTGGAGCTAAACTCTAAAATGTGTGCAATTGAGTACTAATATTATCGGCTGTGATCCGAACAATCACTAGATGGCAGCAGTATCATCTCTTTGCTGCCATCTAGAGTTCATCAGGACCCTTACAGCCTAGATAAGTTCATCCCAGTGTGTATATTCATTTGTTGACTGCCTGGTGAAGCTGTGGATTAAAAAAAGAAGAGGGGGAAATGTGCTACAAGGCATCTCCCTTGTGTGAAAGAAAGCAACTCGGAGAGTGATTTGAAGCACAAAACAGGCCCACAAAAAGGATGAACGTTCCCCACCTTTTTCAGCAACTTCCATTTTTCATTTGCAGCCTCTGCACTTTGGGAAACAAGAAATAAAGAGATCTGAAGACAAAACTTTGGCGGTCAAGAATCGTTTGTACACCGTCTGTAGCGAGGCCTGAAATGATCAGGTCAGAGGTAACTGCTCAAGCTACCATAAGCCTTCCTTAAAAAAAACAAATAAGAAATTGTTATGGAATATGCAAATGGCAAACAAAATACATCACTTGTATCGCTTTATTTAAAGGGAAGGAAGAATGATAGCCTGTGCAGGGGGGGAAAATGCTAGTAAAAGATCTCCACCAGCATCACTTCATATTTAATAGCGTTCACCGATGCCACTCTAGCTTAGAGCTAGAGCTCAGCCGCGACACAGTCTGAGCCAATAAGTAAATGGATTTTAGAATTTTAATGGGAATATTTTAGCACAGGTTCTAAGTTTAATTGTATTTTAGTTATTACTACTGTATATATTGTTATTTATTGCTGTTTTTTAACTCCCTGTGCACCGCCCTGAGTCCATCTTTGGAGAAGGAGAGGTATATAAATCAAATAAAACTAAACTCAACTAAACTATTGCAGATCTACTGGCTTAGAAATTAAAACAGGTTGAACTGAGTGAGGTCCTCTCCCAGGCCAATGGTTTGTAGACTGCAGTTTAAAAGAACTGCTTGCGGTTTTGCAAATAATCATCTTCAGCATATTTCAACATGTGTGTATTTTCTTTTTTTTTTCTTTTTTATAAAAAAGTGGTTTTTTTTTATTAAACACCAATTAAAACATCGGACACAGTATAACCATTCTGGCGAAATCTACGCCATACATGCGAAGATATAAAGTTATAAATTGTAACCACCCTGCTTTTTAACATTTGATCTATTCCGTAATTACAAATATGGAAATATCATATTTCCAACTATGTTGCCTTCTGTTTATCTTATACATTTTCATTGTTACAGTTTCATGCATAATTCAAGCCTCCATTCTACGAAGCTTAGTCATTGCCACTTTTGGGTCTTTCCTTTTTTTGTTCCAACCATCAATAAAATTTATCCCAGATCTTATAATATTCGGATTCGTCTTTGTTCTTCAATTCCCATGTCAATTTATCCATTTCAGCGCAAGTCAGAATTTTCCTAATTATTTCCCCTTCTTGTGGAGTTTCCCTGTTTTTTCAATTTTGGGCAAAGACCCTTCTTGCTGCCGTAATAATACGTATTGTTAATAATAATAATAATAATAATAATAATAATAATATTTAATTTCTAGACCGCTCCCTCTCCCCAAGGGGACTCGGAGCGGTGCACAGGGAAATTAAAACAATAAATATACATAAATATACAAAACAGTTAAAAAACACAACAATAACACCCTGCGCTAAAATTCCCCAAAACCAATCACTAAAACCCTAAACCCTATAATACTATGGTAAGAGGCTACCCTAGGCCGGCCAGGCAGAAAAAGTGCGTTTTCAATTTCAGACGGAAGGAACGGAGGTCCGTGGTAGTTCTAATATCGGGGGGGAGGTCGTTCCAGAGGGCTGGGCCCGCCACAGGGATAGCCCTTCCCCTGGGTGTCGCCCGCTGACAAAGTCTAGTGGACGGCACCCGGAGAAGTCCCTCTCTGTGGGAGCGAATCGGCCGTGAGGAAGTATGAGGCAGAATCCGATCCCGCAGATAGCTAGGTCCCGAGTTAAGTAAATTATCCCCTTGTTATATTCATTATTTATAATTCCCCAAATAAATAGTTCTGGTGTGAATTCTATTTCCTGTTCGGCTATTTCTATCAGCCGCTTTTGGATTTTCTACCAATATTCTTTTGTTTTTTGGCACGACCTCCACATGTGGTAGTATGTGCTTGATTCGTGATCACATTTCCAGCAATGTGGTGCCGAGTTTCTAAACAGTTTGGCAATTCTCACGGTTGGAAGGTTTTATTTTATTTAATCAAATTTATACCCCGCCCTTCTCCTTGTTAGGACCCAGGGCGGCGCACAGGCATCATTAAAAACCATTACAAAACAATACAAACTCTTAAAAGCATATTAAATTAACCTAAAACCCTTTAAAACCCTAAAAATTTAAAATTTATAAATATAGTCAGAAACGGGGGGCTACGCTAGGTCGGCTTGTTGGAATAGATACGTCTTCAAGCGTTGGCGGAAGAGGCGGAGGTCCGAGATGGTACGAAGGTCGGGGGGGTAGGTCGTTCCAGAGGGCCGGGCCCGCCACAGAGAAGGCCCTTCCCCTGGGTGTCGCCAACCGGCATTGCCCGGCCGACGGCACCCTGAGAAGGCCCTCTCTGTGGGAGCGGATCGGACGAAAGGATGTATGGGGCAGAAGGCGGTCTCATATATAAACTAGGCCCCGAGCCATGGAGCGATTTGAAGATGGTCGTCAACACCTTGAAGGTGCCACCTATAAAACATTTTATATAAGTTTTCCTTATATGGTATTGACAATGTTATTGTCAGCATTCCAAACATCATCCAGAATTAAATCAGAGTTCAAGGCATAGCTTTCATCGAAGTTCCAATTTGAGAGACACGTTGGTACAATCTGTGGAAACCCGAATCTGAAAGCTTCCTGGGTTTCCCCCCAGTTTAAAGTTCATGATCTTGTCCCCACACCCACAAGTCCATCCACATGGTCCAATCTTCCTCTGCCATGCTGGCATTTCCACCCATCTAGTTCCGGTCAGGTGCAGAGGTGAGGAGACAACAGATGGTCCCATATGGTCTAGTGGTTAGGATTTCTGCCGGCCCAGGTTCGACTCCCAGTATGGGAACTCTGATTTAATTCTGGATGATATTTGGAACGCTGACAGTTATTTTCATTGGACAGATAAGAACTTGGGTTTGGACTGAGTTCAGCTCTGTTCAGTTGGGCTAGGCCAGGGATGTCAAACTCATGGCCTGGAGGCCGGATCCTGGCCACCCGGTGTTTAGATCTGGCCCACGAGGCTGCTCTGGAAACAGCCAAGAACCAGTCCATGGTGCCTCTGCCAGTGAAAGCAGAGCTGGGGGAGGGGTGGTATATGCAACTCTCCCGGGCTTTGTTTTTGGCTGGATGGCCTCCTGCAGCCCTCTGCCAGCAAAAACGGAGCTGGGGGAGGGGGGAACCCCTGTGTGCCCCCCCCGCCAACTCCATTTCTACTGGCAGCAAAACAAAAGGAGAAAAGTTTCCTCTTTTGCATTTGAGCATGCAAGAAGGGACTGGAAAGGAGAAAGGGAAAGAGGAAAAACAAAGAAAAACAAGGAAAGATAGGAAGATAGCAAGGAAGGAAAAAATAAGGAAGGAAGAAGAAAGGAGAATCAAGAGGGAAGGAAAAAGAAGAAAAGGAAGGAAGGAAGGAAGGAAGGAAGGAAGGAAGGAAGGAAGGAAGGAAGGAAGGAAGGAAAGAGAATGAAGAGGGAAGGAAGGAAGGAAGGAAGGAAGGGAGGGAGGGAGGGAGGGAGGGAGGGAGGGAGGGAGGGAGGGAGGGAGGATTTATATTCCTTACAGGTAGCTGGTCAGTTGCATTCTTTTAGAGAGTCATGGAGGCCACTTGGAGGTTTAACATTCTTTTAGAGAATTTTTGAGAGCCTTAACAACTCTGTAAGAAGAATGGAAAGGACCAGCTGTCTGCAAGTTATTTAAATCCTTCAGAAGCTGAAGAAGCTTCTGTTGAGTCCTCAGCCCAGACAGCAAGTCTGGTAACCTTTGAGTCACCGCATTCTGGAACAGATCAGGCAGCTGTGTTAATTGACTGAGACGAGCTGTCTGGAATCTGTCTGGAAAGGAGTTACATGTTGCAATTGCTTGCTAGGAGTTTCCTGCCTGGTAACTCTATATAAGAGGTTGCCAGAGAAGAAACCTTGTCAGTTGAATTCTTGTGCTGTTGTAAGAGTGTGAATAAACGTTCCTGTTGTTTTGACCATGCCTGAGTCGGAATCCTTTGTCTGATCTAACACTGGCGACGAGGATGGGATTCAGGCCGTGGCCTTAGAACGCAACGGGTAACGAATACTTCAACAACAGAGCGCAGCGCAACGCACAGCCTCACCATGGCTACGGCGACAATGCCTCCGTTTGCACCGTTCGACCCGATGAAGGAACAATGGGCTTCCTTCTTAGCCCGGTTCGAGTGCTTCTTGATAGCCAGCGACTACGGCGAACTCGCGCCTGCCAGGAAGCTGAGCCTATTCCTCCAGTGCGGCGGCCCTGAATTGTTCGCTACCGCCCGAACCATAGCAGCACCCGCAGCGGTGCATGAAGTGCCGTGGGACGATCTCCTGGGCCGCCTGAGAGCACACTACGCGCCGGCACCTTCCCGCATAGCGCATCGCTATGCATTCAGGCAATGTGTGCAACAGCCGCAACAGTCGGTAGCCGAGTTCCTGCAGAAATTGAGAGCGACCGCAATTCCCTGCGAGTTCCCTGCTGGCTTCCTGGAGGAATCCCTACTGGAGCAGTTTGTATGCGGCGTAAGAGACATCCGCCTAAAGCGCCGCTTGCTTTCAAAAACTGTCCTGACTCTCGAGCAAGCGGTGGAAGAAGCACGCGCGACAGAATTGTCGGAGATCTCCACATCCGACATGGGCCGCGCGCGCCCTCCTCTTTTCCCCACTCCGCGAGCGTGTCTGGTAGACGAAATAGCGCCGCTGGATGAGCTGGAGGAGGAAGACCGTGGGGACTGCATGAGGGTGACCGGGCGCGTGCTGAATCGCGCATTCACACCGCAGCAGAAGTCCGGGAACTGCCTAGGCTGCGGAGGGGCCCACCAGAGACCAGAGTGCCCATTCAAGGCATCGGTGTGCCGCAGATGTGGCAGGAAAGGACACCTAGCAGCTGTGTGCCGTGCTGCCACTCCAGCGACAACGCCAGCTGCCGCCTCCAGAACCGTTCCACCAGGACAACGAGGGTCGCAGAAGTGTTCAGGACGCTACCAGCCACAGCCGACCGACTGCTTCGCGCTGGCGGAGATGCCCCCAGCTCTAAGCTACAACCAGGCAGAGAGTAGGAGACTGTCAACAGTGGTTTGCTTAGAGGGGGTGGGGGTAAAAATGGAAATAGATTCAGGGTCCTCTAGATCACTCATGTCCTGGGCGCATTTAGTTAAGCTTTGCCCCAAGCTCAGGAAGCGGGATCTCGGCCCCACAGCGACGATCCTGAAAGATTACCAGGGCTCACAAATTCCCATTCTAGGTCTGCACAGAGTGAGAGTAGACTACGGCCCCTTCCACGGATCCCTTCCCATCCTGGTAGTGGCCAAACCCCTAGCTGCCTTGATCGGATTGGACTGGTTTCCAGCCTTGGGACTGTCAGTCCAAGGAGTACACAGCGTGCCAGCCAGTTCTCCGGTAGACGAAGTAATCAGAGAGTTCAACGACGTCTTTGATGGCAGCTTAGGAACGTACAAAGGCACTCCAGTTTCCCTAAATTTGGACCCCCAGGTTGCTCCAGTCCGCTTGAAGGCCCGCAGGCTGCCGTTCGCGCTGAAGCCCAAGGTTGAAGCGGAATTGGATCGATTGGTGGCGCAGGGCATGCTCGAACCCGTCGATCAGGCGAAATGGGAGACCCCAATTGTGGTCCCCATTAAGCCCGACGGGTCCGTGAGGATCTGCGCTGACTATAAGTCGACGATCAACCTCGGGCTTCAGGCGAACCCATACCCGGTTCCCGTGGTGCAAGACCTACTCCACTCATTGGGACGAGGTCGAGTGTTCGCGAAACTGGATATGGCGCAGGCCTACCAACAGCTCCCGGTGGATGACGGCAGACCATCGTGACCCACCGTGGGGCTTTCCGCTGTCGCCGTCTCCAATTTGGCGTGTCCGTAGCCCCGGGGATCTTCCAGAGCCTCATGGAGCGATTGCTCCATGGGCTCCCTGGCGTTGTACCGTATTTTGACGACGTCCTGATTGCTGCTTCCAGCATATCAGCACTCGCCAAAACGTTACGGAAGGTCCTCAGAGTTTTCAGGGGCGCGGGTTTAAAGTTGAAACGCAGCAAATGTACGTTTGCTGCGCCTAGGGTGGAATTCCTGGGTTTCATGATTGACGCCCAAGGAATTCACCCAACCCCCTCCAAGGTCGAGGCCATCCAAAAGGCCCCCACTCCTGCCTCCAAAACGGAGCTGCAGGCATTCCTCGGCCTTTTGAATTTCTACGCGCCGTTTATTCCCCATAAGGCATCGCTAGCCGAGCCGCTGCATCGGTTGCTCGACCGATCCGCGGCCTGGCACTGGGGCAGCCGCGAAGCACACGCGTTCGCGGCTGTCAAAGCCATGCTCACGTCAGATGCGGTACTAGTCCAGTACCATGACAGGCTTCCTCTGACGCTTGCGTGCGATGCCTCCCCTTTTGGCCTGGGGGCTGTCCTTAGCCACGTCTTTCCAGACGGCTCGGAAGCCCCCATTGCTTTTTACTCCCGGACAATGTCTCAAACGGAGAGAAACTACAGCCAAATCGACAAGGAGGCTTTGGCTGTAGTGTCCGGGATTAAGAAGTTCCACAATTACCTCTATGGGCGGACCTTTTCTGTTGTCACGGACCATAAGCCGCTCCTTGGGCTATTGGCCGGTGACCGTCCGACACCCCCCATCCTGTCGCCCAGGATGACCCGCTGGACGGAATTCCTGGCAGCGTATGACTATACGCTGCTCTACCGTCCTGGCAAGCAGATAGGGCATGCTGATGCCCTAAGCCGCTGCCCTCTCCCGGGGCCGGATCCGGCCCCTGTGCCTGCTCTCTCTGTCCTGATGGTCGCGGAGTCGGACTTGCCCCTGTCCTCTTCCGCCGTTGCCGCTCACACCCGCGCAGACCCCGTCCTCGCCCAGGTCTGCCGATGGGTGCTGAGGGGCTGGCCTTCGGGCAGCGTGGCTGAAAATTTTCGGCCTTACAAGTCACGCCAGCTGGAGCTCTCGCTCCATTGCGGGTGCTTGTGTTGGGGAGATCGGGTCATCGTCCCTTCCCCTCTCCGGCACATGGTTCTTCAGTCGCTCCATGCCAACCACCCAGGCATCGTCCGTATGAAGGCATTGGCCCGGAGCTATGTCTGGTGGCCCGGCATGGACCCTGAAGTGGCGGAATGGGTGGCCGCCTGCTCCTCCTGCCAAATCGTCCCGGCCGGCCCCGCCGGTCTCCCCGCCGAGGGAGTGGGACGCCCCCAGGTGCCCATGGTCCAGGCTCCACTTGGATTTCGCGGGTCCCTTCCATGGCCAGAATTTCCTCGTGGTGGTGGATGCGTTCTCACGCTGGGTGGAGGTGATTCTCATGGCTTCCACCACAGCGGAGAGCACGGTGCGTGCCTTGCGCCGTCTGTTCGCAACCCACGGGTTGCCGGACGTCGTTGTGTCCGACAACGGACCCCAATTTCAATCCTCCACCTTCTTGGACTTTCTGGCCACCCAAGGGATCCGCCACGCGCCGGTCGCCCCTTATCACCCGGCGTCTAATGGACGCGCGGAACGAGCCGTGCGCTCAGCCAAGGAAGCCTTGGCCCGTTTGGATAAAGGGGACTGGCAGGCAAGGGTGGCTGCGTACCTTTTGGGACTGCATGTCACACCTTGCCCGGCCACAGGGAAAAGCCCCGCGGAGCTCTTGATGGGCCGACGCTTGCGGACCACTCTGGACAGACTGCACCCCGATTACGACGGGTTGCAGAGGGGCAACCTGCAGATTCCCACTCCTCGTTTATTTGAAATTGGGGACCTGGTTTGGGCAAGGAACTTTTCAGGGGAGCCGCGATGGGTTGCCGCAACCATTTTGGACGTAACCGGACCCTGTTCTTACAGAGTCGGCCTTCAGGATGGATCCGAGTGGCGGCGCCACCTGGATCAACTGAGGCGCCGCCTGCCCGAAACAGCAGTCACCACGCCAGGCCATTCCTGCCCGTTGGCCCCTGTTGGGCCGTTGTTCTCTGCTCAAGCCGAGCAGTTGCTTGGAACCCCGGAGTCCCTAGCCGGTCCAGACCTCGTATCAGCGGGAACAGCACGGGGAGACCCCCAGGACCTCACAACCCAATCTGACTCTCAGCTGGGGGCCTCGCCCATCGGAGAACCACCCTACCAGAATAATACTCGCCAGCAAATGTCAACTACCTCAAGCCCGGTCACCACGCCCCCTCGCCCGGACTTGCTAGGGTCGCCATTGCCGCCTACGGCGACTCCACCTCCGAGGGCAGGCCGCGGTGACGTAGGCGAAGGCTCCGTGTCCCACAGAGAGGAGCGTCCTCAAGAACTAAGGCGGTCAGGGCGGACCCGACACCGCCCTGCCTATCTGAACGACTACGCGTGCGCATGTACTGTGTTGGACAGAGAACCTAGACACATGCGCACTGACTATGGGGGAAGGAGTGTTGAGTCCTCAGCCCAGACAGCAAGTCTGGTAACCTTTGAGTCACCGCATTCCGGAACAGATCAGGCAGCTGTGTTAATTGACTGAGACGAGCTGTCTGGAATCTGTCTGGAAAGGAGTTACATGTTGCAATTGCTTGCTAGGAGTTTCCTGCCTGGTAACTCTATATAAGAGGTTGCCAGAGAAGAAACCTTGTCAGTTGAATTCTTGTGCTGTTGTAAGAGTGTGAATAAACGTTCCTGTTGTTTTGACCATGCCTGAGTCGGAATCCTTTGTCTGATCTAACAGCTTCGTGGGTGAGAAGCAAAACGTCTTCAAAGAAAAACAGGAAAATCCAGTTGCTTCTTGAAAAAAAGCACCTTTGGAGTCCTCTTCTTTCCTGCTTCAACAGTGGGGATGGCAGAACGGTTTTGACACGGGAGCCCTTTTATATTCAGCTTTCCTTTACTCTACCTGATATCGTGAAAGTCAACAATGGCAGTTGAATTGCTTTATTAGAAGGACGCTTGGGAGAAGCCCGAGCCAATTTCTATTTGATTTGAAAGGCCTCTCCGCTCCCAAGCAAATCATTTGACAAAGTCATAAGTTGACGCTTCCCTGTTCCTCAAATGCTCCAAAGGAGAGATACATCTCGACCTTCAAATGCTCAGCAGAATTTTCTTCGAGGAGAATTAAAAATTGGAGTGACACACGAGCATCATCCAACAGAGGGTTTTTTTTTTCCCTTCCCAGGATCATCCATTTGGAAAAATAGAACTGCTCCTCCTTGCAGGAGGATTTGGAGGGCACGTTAAACCCCTGTCCCGTAGTTAGCCACAGTCCTTGCGTGAATTCACATTAGAGGCCTTTGTCTTGAGTTACAAAGAAATAGAAGAGAAAAAGATGTTTCCCCCAAAGTTGTTTTCCACATGGTATAGGCCAGGGATGTCCAAACTTGGGAACTTTAAGACTTCTGGACTTCAACTCCCAGAATTCCCCAGCCAGCTATGCTGGCTGGGGAATTCTGGGAGTTGAAGTCCACAAGTCTTAAAGTTCCCAAGTTTGGACATCCCTGGTATAGGCACTTGTTAATATTATCAAGGCAACTCTGCAGCTACAACTCTGGAACGCTCTCCCCCCTGAACTCCGTGTCATCTCGGACCTCCACCTGATCTGCCAGCGGTTAAAAACGCACTTCTTCCAACAAGCCGGCCTGACATGATCTTACCCGACACTGCACTGCCTCTAGTTATCAAAGTTTAAATTCAGGGGTTTTAATATGGGCTTTTAGTTAATTTAGTTAATTTAATTGAGTTTTAATGAACGTTGTATTTTTGTATATCTGTGTATTTATATTTTATATTCCCTGTGCGCCGCCCCGAGTCCCTATGTGGTGAGATGGGTGCGGCTTATAAATTCGAATAATAAATAATAAATAAATAAATAAATAAATACACATAGCAATTAAAAGCTCCGTAGGATCATACAGAACAGTGGTGGGATTCAATTTTTTTTTTACTATCGGTTCTGTGGGTGTGGTTTGGTGGACGTGGTGTAGCTTGGTGGCTGTGGCTTGGTGGCTGTGGCAAGGGAAGGATACCGTAAAATCTCCATTCCCTCCCCACTCCAGGGGAAGGATGCTGCAAAATCTCCATTCCCGCCCCACTTCAGGGGAAGGATACTGCAAAATCTCCGTTCCCGCCCCACTTCAGGGGAAGGATACTGCAAAATCTCCGTTCCCACCCCACTTCAGGGGAAGGATACTGCAAAATCTCCATTCCCACCCCACTTCAGGGGAAGGATACTGCAAAATCTCCATTCCCGCCCCACTTCAGGGGAAGGATACTGCAAAATCTCCATTCCTGCCCCACTTCAGGGGAAGGATACTGCAAAATCTCCATTCCCGCCCCACTTCAGGGGAAGGATACTGCAAAATCTCCATTCCCGCCCCATTTCAGGGGAAGGATACTGCAAAATCTCATTCCCGCCCCACTTCAGGGGAAGGATACTGCAAAATCTCCATTCCCGCCCCACTTCAGGGGAAGGATACTGCAAAATCTCCATTCCCGCCCCACTTCAGGGGAAGGATACTGCAAAATCTCTGTTCCCGCCCTACTTCAGGGGAAGGATACAGCAAAATCTCCATTCCCGCCCAACTTCAGGGGAAGGATACTGCAAAATCTCCATTCCCGCCCCACTTCAGGGGAAGGATACTGCAAAATCTCCATTCCCGCCCCACTTCAGGGGAAGGATACTGCAAAATCTCCGTTCCCGCCCCACTTCAGGCGAAGGATACTGAAATGATGATGCAATGAGAATGAGTCAGCAGGGTTATTTAACTTATCACTTTAAGAGGCTGTATATATAAGATAGGTCCTGTGAGGGCATTCTCTCTCTCCGGGTGTGCTTCTGTGCTGTAGTTGATGATTGTTTGCCTGACTTTGCTAGTATGTGTATGCATATATTCCTTGTAGATAAACCACTATTTGAAAGACTAGAAGACTAGACTAGAAGACTAGACTAGACTGGACTAGAAGACCTACAAGGTCCCTTCCAACTCTGCTATTGTATTGTATTGTATATTGTAAAGACAAACTTCTGTCTACTGTATTTTGCTCCTGAGTCATCTCAAAATAGTCACACTATGCACACTCTTCTTGACAGATATAATTCTTGATTCCTTTCCGATCATCGTCCTGATGTGACAAACATCTGTAAATAAAATTGTTACAATTTTGTATGTTTGAACGTAATGGGGATCCATGCAGAAAGAGCAACCACGTCCTACATCTGAGCTAGACTAAAGCAAATGGCCTTTCCCCCCCTCTCTAATTAATCTTCCAATACCCTTCACATTTTCACATTTTCATAACATCCTCTCTCGTTATGCAGATTTATGCCATTAATTATTAATAGTGCAAATAAAGCAAACCCAGAGAAATTATAAACCCACCGCTGGTTTGACATGAGGTTAGACAAGGGTTGAACCGCCGTTAAAACCAAACCCAAATCACGTGATCATGTGAATTGATGAGTGAAAAGAGAAGAAACAGCTACTGTATATTTAGTGGGTTGGATTTCTTTTTACTGGCAGATAGGCCTCCGCTAGTGAATGGGAACAATTGTGTTCACTGTATATTTTTATTGCAGGAAATATGCAAAAAAAAAAAAAAGGAAGCTCATAAAACATGACAACCGGAGGAAAAGGACAAGTGTCATCAGGTTAATGATGCAGTCCACAGGCAAGTGACATCTTGTTGGTTTCTACCAGTTGACTCTGCTTTGATTTGAATCAAAATCTGCACACCACTAAAACTGTCGTTGTTATGACCTTTAGCTCGGCAAAAAGGTGCAACAAAGGCAATGTTTTTTTTTAAACAAATTGGCTTACTTATTGACCAAAAAGTTGAACCCATAACTCCTGAGGAAATGAAATTTGGGGAAATTGCAACTTTTTCAGGGCTACTGGCTGTTTGCTGCACCACTGAGTTGTTGCTGCACTGCCATGATCCTCAATTCCAATGCTATGTGACAGTTTCGCAGGCAATCTCGCAATCCCTCACTCCTTTCCACTATCCAAACAAATAGGCTAGCTTATAGAATGTGTCCAAAAAGTGGAATCTATAACACCTAAGGGAATGAAATTTGGGGAAATTGTGGCTTCGTCAGCACTACTGGCTACTGTTGCTGCACCACAGAGTTGCTGCTGTGCTCCTGTGACCCTTAATTTCAATGCTATGTGACAGTTTCCCAGGCAATCTTGCAATCCCTCACTCCTTCTCCTCACCCATCAGCAACCATTTGCATGCCAGCTGGGGTGAGGAGCAGAGGGGATGGGTGGGTGGATGGATGGATGGATGGATGGGTGGATGGATGGATGGAAGGAAGGAAGGAAGGAAGGAAGGAAGGAAGGAATGATAGAGGGAGGGAGGGTTTTTGTTAATGCTGCTTGCCAGCTTTCCACAAGAAAATACAATGGGGAAGCTGTCAGGATAATGGAAGTCAATTCTGCTTCCTTGGGTAAGGAAATAACTTTGAAATGATGATTCAATGGGAAATTGGTTATATAATATACAGTAAAGGCGAGCTTCTTTGTGTACTTGTTAAGAGAACCTTCCTTAAAAATGCTTCTGAGCAAGACGATTAAGGATGAGACTTCAGATGAATCAGGACAAATTCCGTCTTCCCTACAAAACAGAGAAGGCTCTTAATCGTTTTGGGCAGAGGCCAGTTGGCACTGCTGCTTCCTCCTACTATTAATGCTAGTGTTTCCGTGGTAATTACCGTGTAATATTTATCAAAATTATAGTAGGAGAGCAATTTCATACTGAGCTGATTACCACCTGGACTTTGCTTCCATAGATTGGTTAAGTAGTAGACAAGCAGGGCTTGGAGAAACCAGGAAGAAAAACCTTCTATTTTCCCCATCGGTAAACACTTTTGAACACACGATGACACCAAGACAAGGCCAAAAGGAAACTATCCTGGGAAATCTTGATAGGCTGCCTGTGCAGTAGATCTGCAGTGTTATCGTCCTCAGGTTGGGCCTAGGAATGTCATAAATAAATGGATTAAGTAGTTGGATATTTGTGCTCTTGTAATTTATCATGGCATCATAGTGTAACTCAAGCCCTATAGGACCAATTCTGTTTAGGATGGATGTATTCCCTTCGCATGGAGAAATCCCGTGGGTTTGTGTTCTCGCCTCAGCTAACATAATTGCACAGATCAAAGTCCCATATTTGTCCCCATACATAAATTCAACAGGCACGCGAACTTCCCTGATATTTGCTGTTTCCCTCCCTGGTGAATCTCCGTCTGGCCGATCCAGGTGAGACAGAGTGTTTTCTTTCTTTCTTTCTCCCCAGCTTTTTTTTTTTTTTTTTTGCAGCAAGTGAGCATAAATTCAACAGGTGAAAGCTAAATCTTCAGGGGCAAGAACATCTCACGGACTTGCAGCAAAAAGGCGAACATTAAATAAATTGTAAACACGGACTGGATTGATAGAAAGGTTGAACCTCGGCTAAAGCAGGATTGGATGGTGGAGGATTACCATGTTTTTCAGAGTATAAGACGCAACAAGGTTTTGAAGAGGCAATTTTTTTAAAAATTGTTTTTGTACTCTGCAGACCTCCCGAAAATGACCCTTTTTTTTTTTGCAAAAACGGGTCCATTTCTGTGAAAACAGGCCCGTTTTTTTGTCAGAAAAAGGGCATGCATAGCTTTTAGGAGGCTTATAGAATGTTCCTGGGGGCTGAGGGGCAAAAACGAGCCAAAAACCCAGCCTATTGTTCGCTCATTTCCGCCCTCCCCAGCCCCCAGGAGCACTCTAGAAGCCTCCTAAATGCTATGCATGGCCATTTTTGCAAAGGGGGTGGGGTTTTGGGAGGCCAAAAATGCTGTATTCAATGTATAAGATGCGCCGAGATTTTCACCCTCTTTTTTGAGGGAAAAAGGTGTGAAAAATACGGTACTTAGTGTTTTGGAAGGAGAATGCCAGAAAACCTTGTCTGAATTAAAAAGTTGAAGAATATCCATATGTTTGAGCTTTATACCCTTGGAAAAAGGACAAATACTGGTCCCAGAACGTCAGCAGAAATACGATGATGAACTTCATCAATATCTGATCACCCAGAAGTTTGGGCCATGTGATTTTTTCCCCCTCTTTGGGGGAGGTCATTTTTCTGACCTTGGCTTCCTGAGCAAGCATAAATCACAATCTTAGTCCCCAAAACCCTCTTTTATTTATACAGCTGTAAATTATGGTAATTAACAGTCTGCAAGGCTTCACAAACAGTCTGTGAAGGTTCCGACAGATATCTGCTCGAGTTGCAAGAGCCCTTCAGGGGGATGTTGATAAACACCGACCTTATCTCCCTTGGAACGCTGCCAGAGACCTAATTGCCAAATACAGAGCCAGGCCAAACTTAGCACAGAGTCAAACAGAACTTTTCAAAGCTTGAACCAACCAAATGAACTAATTGCTTCCTGCAAAAGCTCACGTCCTGTTCACTCCTCTTTTATGTCTTATGGGCGGGGTCAATCATCTCCAAGCCTTACTCCCAAGTCAACTATGTTTCCTTAATTGTTCTTGCCTTCTGGAAGCTCTGCACAAGCACACACTGGGAACAGGCTCCCACTGTTCTTCCGCCTCACTGATGTCAGACTCCAGAGGCTCCAGAGGCAGCATATAACTACCAGAATGCCTTTGGTCCCATCTCTGTCTCCGACACAGAGCTCTCGTCTAAGCCTTCCCCAAACTCCAGGACTGGCCCATGTCCCTCCCCAACCTCCACACTGTCTCAATGTGCTGCCAGCTCTGCTGGGCATTGGTGGGCCACAACAGGTCACCGAGCGAAAGTGCTCCAACTGCATCTCTGTGCAACCAGCAGTGGTGCAGAATGAAAACTGACTCTTAAAAAGAAAAGGCAGCAGTGAGCTTGCTTGCTCCAAGAAAAGATGGATATTACTAGCCTGGGTGAGAGACGGATTGGCATTGATGAGTGGCAACTGAATGTGGGAACTGAGTCCATTAAATAGTGATGTGTTCTACAGTGATGAGGCATTTATACCTTAAATGCCTCACATTGCAGTAACAAGTGGCATTGCAGTAACAATGCCCCAACCCTGGAAGTCTTTAAGAAGATGTTAGATAGCCATTTGTCTGAAATGGTATAAGGTTCCTGCCCACGCAGGGGGTTGGACTAGAAGACCTACAAGGTCCCTTCCAACTCTGCTATTGTATTGTATTGTATTAAAGCTTCCATAATAAGGACCCTCTGATTGAAAAGGGATCATTACAATTCTCTGTGTCAAGTGCACACAAAAGTACAGTTTAAGACACAAAAGTCTTAAGGAAAATAATACAGACATAGATTCCTTCCCTGGCTGTGTCTTTCACTTCCTGGAGCTGTGATAACTGAGACCTATCCTAGCATTTAAGAATAGACAGAAAGACGGACAACCTAAAGAAATGTTGATTATCCCTTTGCATTCATCTTCACGTAGATGGCAGACAGCATTAATTGAGACTGGTGTACTCAAAGAAAACCAGATAAAACATTTTTAGACAGATTGATCAGACCAGTAATTGTAGATTGCAAAAGGATCCTCAGTTTCTTAAAAAACACCAATATTGGCCTTGTATTTCTTGATCATATTCATTCCATTTTACCTAATGAAGGTACTGGCTTGTTCAGGGAAATATGGGCAGTGAAGGTTTCTTTTGCTCTGCAGCGTTCTGCCTGGCTAATCTTTTATTTTTCTCACGATCTAGATTTTTTAATTGAAAAGAAATAACTGATCTTACTCAAAGCATGATTCCTTTCCACCCATTTTTTTTATTTTTTATTTGCCGAGCAGTAAATATAAGCTTGATGCTTCACTTTACAGCAGTGTTTCTCAACCTTGGCAACTTGAAGATGTCTGGACTTCAACTCCCAGAATTCCCCAGCCAGCAAATCCGGACATCTTCAGGTTGCCAAGATTGAGAAATACTGCTTTAGAGTCTGTGAAGAGAAAGAGGTTGCAATCCATTCAACTCTGAACTAGCCTGGTTAGTCTAAACCCACAATGGTGAACCTATGGCACACATGCCACAGGTGGCATGCAGAGCCCTCTCTGTGGAGATGCGAGCCGTCAACCATGCTCTGTTCTGCCCTCAGGTGCTTTGGAGAATAGTTTGACTCCCTCTTCTTTGTGGCAATGCCTGAGATATTGGAAGACTGCTATCATGTCTCCCCTAGTCCTTCTTTTCACTAAACTAGACCTATCCAGTTCCTGCAACCGTTCTTCATATGTTTTAGTCTCCAGTCCCCTAATCATCTTTATTGCTCTTATCTGCACTCTTTCTAGAGTCTCCACATCTTTTTTACATTGTGGTGCCCAAAACTGAATGCAGTATTCCAAGTGTGGCCTTACCAAGGCATTATAAAGTGGTATTAATGCTTCACGTGATCTTGATTCTATCCCTCTGTTTATGCAGCCTAGAACTGTGTTGGCTTTTTTGGCAGCTGCTGCACATGGCTGGCTCATATTTAAATGGTTGTCCACTAGGATTCCAAGATCCCTCTCACAGTTGCTACTATTGAGCAAGGTACCACCTATACTGTACCTGTGCATTTCATTTTTTCCTTGCCTAAATGCAGAACTTTACTAGACAATAAGAAGATTTTTTTTAAAAAATCATAGAGGAACTTCTGATTCTTTTCTTGGGCTCTTCACAACGAATGTATTCTAGAATACAATTTTTTTCATTGCCTTCTGCAGCTTGGGAAGATGGGGACAACTCCACTCAACTCTCAATAGATAATGTGAAAGTTGCCTGACATTGGGTGCAGCTTTGGAAAGATATCAAGTTCCTTCTCTTCTTCTCTGACCTAACTTTGAATCCTGAAATAAACCCTTTTTAATTATTAGATCCAACATAATTTCTAGAGTGCAGAGAAGAGCAAAGATGATATGGGGACTGGAGACTAAAACATGAAGAATGGTTGCAGAAACTGGGTATGTCTAGTTTAATGAAAAGAAGGACCAGGGAAGACATGATAGTAATCTTCCAATATCTCTGGGAGTTGCCATAACGAAGAGGGAGCAAAGCTATTATCAAAAGCACCTGAGGGTAGGACAAGAAGCAATGGGTGGAAACTAATCAAGGAGAGAAGCAACTTAGAACTAAGGAGAAATTTCCACACAGTCAGAACAATTAATCAGTGGAACAGCTTGCCTCCAGAAGTTGTGAATGCTCCAACACTGGAAGTCTTTAAGATGTTGGATAGCCATTTGTCTGAAACAGTATCAGGTTTCCTGCCTAGGCAGGGAGTTGGATTAGAAGACCTCCAAGGTCCCTTCCAACTCTGCTATTGTTCCATTGTAATTCATTCTGGTACCAGTCTTAATATTTACATCTAGGAAAGATGTAGTTTATTTGTTCCAGATAAGTTGCTTTGTTAAGTGGCTGTGATCTTACAATGTTTTTTTCCCCCCTAGAATCCAACCGGAATCCGACTTTTTATCATTTAAGACCATTGTGCTCTGTCATATACTCTGTAGATTGTTCTCTGATTGTTCTTCTATGAGACACCACTTCAGGTACTTCAAAAACTTTGGAAAAAGTGCAGAGAAGGTCAACTAAAACGATTAAGAACCTGCAGACTAAAATATGAACAATATGCAGGATGTGTATATTCTAGTCTCTAGAAAGGAAGAACTAGGGATGACATGATAGCAATATTCCAGTGTTTGGGATGCTGCCACAAAGAAGACAGATGTCAACTTATTTTCCAAAGCACCTGAGGGCAGGACAAGAAACAATGGATGGAAATTAATCAAGGAGAGAACCAACCTGGAATTAAGAAGAAACCTCCTAACAGTGAGAACAATTAACCACTGAAACAGCTTTCCCTCTGAAATTGTAGGTTATTACTGGACAGTCATTTGTCTGGAATGGTATAGGCTGTATGAGTTGGACTAAGACACCTCCAAGGTCCCTTCCAGGTTTATTCTGTAATCTAAATACTGTCTTTCCTCAATGTCCATGCATGCACCCATCCATCCATCCAGTGGTGGGTTTCAATTTTTTTAGAACCTACTATGTAGGTGTGGCCTATTTTGTGGGCGTGGCTTGGCAGTCATGTGACAGGGTGGGAGTGGCCACCTTTTAAAATGTGGTGAAACTCATTTAACAATGCTCTTGCTTAGCAACCAAAATTTTGGACTCAATTGTGATGATAAATTCTTTCTTTCTTTCTTTCTTTCTTTCTTTCTTTCTTTCTTTCTTTCTTTCTTTCTTTCTTTCTTTCTTTCTTTCTTTCTTTCTTTCTTTCTTTCTTTCTTCCTTCCTTCCTTCCTTCCTTTCCTTTCCTTTCCTTCCTGTTGGGTCACTGGCAGCGGTGGGCCAGACTTACTTCTGGGTCCGCCGGTGGAACCCCCTCTCACCGGTTCTCTAAATTTCACCAACCGGTTCTCGCGAGTAGGTGCGAGCCTGCAGAAACCCACCACTGCATCCATCCATCCATCTATCCATCCATCCATCCATCCATCCATCTTCTCATTTCCATAACAGCCTTCTGGTTCTGTCATAATGATATGAATGCAATAAACTATGGTCTTGGGGAGCACAAAAATACGGTACACAGATCATTTTTATGCAGTACATTCCTGGATTACGATTTTGGTCGGTATGGACAATCCAACGCCTCTCCAGTCTGTGATGTCCTTCATTTGCACAATGACTGATAAAGATAGGATAACACAGTTTATGCATCAGTTTTCACCTGATCTGCTTAACTCTTCTTCCTTGAGCTTTCTGAAAGGGAAAATTGACCACCGTTGCAAAATCCAATCATCTCGACTTCAATCTTCCACCGGGGGAGAATATTCACTCCGGGGACTTTCTATAATCACCAGCATAGCATAGCCAATAAGGAGAATTAATAATAAACTATGTCCTAGGGGAAGAACTATAGGACTCAATAACAAAAAATCTAGTTGCTAATTACTCTGGGGATTCGCAGGTTTTTGACAGCAGAGCTCAATAGATACGTCAATCAAATTGCAAGATGTCTTTTTTTTAAAAAACACCCAAGATGGTTGTTTCTTAAAAACGAAAGCTGACTTTTGTAAGAAATCAACATGTTGATTTGTGCTCTTTTGTTGAACATTCGTAGGACCATTTTTTAAGGCAAAAGGGTAGACCTAAACTAACTCAGGAAAGAAACTGAGCATGCATGTATTTGCATTATATTTTGGGACTTCCTGCAGCCTTCCTGCAGATCAAATCAAATCAAATCAAATTTTTATTTATATAACCGCATCCTCTCCCCAAGGGGACTCGGAGCGGTGCACAGGGAAAAAAAATTAAAATACTATAAAAAATACATACATAAAACAAATACGATGGATAAAAACGAATTAAATTAAGATTATCCCTGCGCTAAAATCCCCAAGTTATAAGGCTAAAATTCCCTAGCACCCTAAAGGTAAAGACTAACCTAGGCCGGCCAAGCAGAAAAAGTGTGTTTTGAGTTTTTGATGGAAGGAGCGGAGGTCCGTGGTTGTTCTGATTTCGGGGGGGAAGGTCGTTCCAGAGGGCTGGGCCCGCCACAGAGAAGGCCCTTCCCCTGGGCGTCGCCCGCTGACAAAGTCTAGTGGACGGCACCCGGAGAAGTCCCTCTCTGTGGGAGCGAATCGGCCAGGAGGATGTGTGGGGCAGGATCCGATCCCGCAGATCACCTTCATTTAAGATCATCTAGAGCATTTCCAGAGAGAATAAAAAAAAATGGAAATAATCTGAATTGCAAAATATAAGAAAATTAAAAGAAAAAGTTTTCAATAACGCGACTGGATAACTTTTTTTCAAAAGTTTGTATACACAACCTGTTATCATGATAGTCATGAATAGCAGCCACATTCTCAAGCTATTCCAGGGGAAATGGTTTGCAGGTGGTAAAAATCTAAAGTGAATAAGAGAAGCTCCTGAAGCATCTCTTCAGGCTGTGAACAGTCAACAAAATGTCAAATGCAGTTGTGCAAACTGATGGACACGGAGACAAAATATTCTAATTTCACCTTGAAGGGGTCTTGGGGTCATGAAAAGCTCACTGAAGATGTAAAATCATTATATTATATGGGCTTGGACAACCTTGAACTACAACTCGTACGGTCTTACCTAAGCATAGTACACAAAATTGTCTGCTATAACGTCTTGCCTGTTAATGACTACTTCAGCTTCAACCACAATAATACACAGGCAAACAATAGATACAAACTCAAGGTAAACTGCTCCAACCCTGATTGCAGAAAATATGATTTCAGCAACAGAGTGGTCAATGCCTGGAATGTTCTAACTGACTCCATTGTTACATCCTCAAACCCCCAAAACTTTAGCCCTAAACTGTCTACCGTGGACCTCACCCCATTTCTAAGAGGTCCATAAAGGGGGCGTCCATAAGTGTACCAGCATGCCTACTGTCCCTGTCCTACTGTCCCCCATCTATTTGTACTCATTTCATGCGCTCATGTCCATGTTTATACCTGTTATCTCGCACATGTTTGACAAACTAAATAATAATAATAATAATAATAATAATAATAATAATAATAATAATAATAATAATAATAATAATAATAATAATAATAATAATAATAATAATTTAATTTTATATCCCGCTCTCTCTCCCCAAGGGGACTCGAGGCGGGGCACAGGCAATTAAAAATACAAATAACAAAATACAGAATACAAACTACAAAATTAAAAATGAATTAAATTATTCGTGCGCTAAAACCCATAAACTAAACTAAAAATTACCCCTAAAACCCCTAACCTAAAAAGAGACTACCCAAGGCCGGCCAGGCGAAAAAAGTGTGTCTTTAATTTTAAGCGGAAGGAGCGGAGGTCCGTGGTTGTCCTAATATCGGGGGGAAGGTCGTTCCAGAGGGCTGGGCCCGCCACAGAGAAGGCCCTTCCCCTGGGCGTCGCCCGCTGACAAAGTCTAGTGGACGGCACCCGGAGAAGTCCCTCTCTGTGGGAGCGAATCGGCCGTGAGGATGTATGAGGCAGGATCCGATCCCGCAGGTAACTAGGTCCCGAGCCATGGAGCGCTTTGAAGATGGTAATTAACACCTTGAAGCGCACCCGGAAGACGACAGGTAGCCAGTGCAGCTCGCGCAAGAGCGGTGTTACGTGGGCAAACCTAGAGCTGCCCATAATTGCTCGCGCGGCTGCGTTCTGGACCAACTGAAGCCTCCGGGTGCACCTCAAGGGGAGCCCCATGTAGAGAGAGTTGCAATAATCCAGTCGGGATGTCACGAGAGCATGGGTGACTGTGCGAAGGGCGTCCCGATCCAATAGGGGGCGCAACTGGCGTACCAGGCGGACCTGGTAAAACGCCCTCCTGGCCACGGCTGTCACTTGATCTTCCATGGACAGCCGGGTATCCAGGAGGACACCCAAGTTGCGCGCCCCATCCACAGGGGCAAGATGTTCGCCCCCTATGGCCAGAGATGGAATCATCTGGTTGAATCGGGCAGCCGGAAACCACAGCCACTCGGTCTTGGTCGGGTTGAGCCTGAGTCCGTTACTTCCCATCCAGATCCGCACGGCTTCCAGGCACTGGCACATCCCCGCTACGGCATCGTTGGGGTGGTTTGGGGTAGATATATACAGCTGAGTATCATCAGCGTAGAGAAAAAAGTGTATAAAATACAAGGCCTAGTCTGATTCCAAGTAGTGGGAGAATGGCCAATGTGAGGATGCACTTTTAGAAATTATAGGCACTTACAATTCTAAAATACCGTGTGCAGTTTCTAACCATCAGAAAAAGAGTAAAATACAAGTGATGGTAGAGTGACTTGAATAACTTTCTTATGCAAACAGGCTGCAATGTTTGAGACCAGGGTTGGGGGAAAAAAGCAGCTGAATGCAGGACTTGATGAGGATGTGTAAAATTATCTATCATCCAAGAAAATGGAGAGAGGGAAGGAGGGAGGGAGGGGAGAGGGAGGGAGGGAGGGAGGGAGGGAGGGAGAGAGAGAGAGAGAGAGAGAGAGAGAGAGAGAGAGAGAGAGAGAGAGAGAGAGAGAGAGAGAGAGAGAGAGAGAGAGAGAGAGAGAGAGAGAGAGAGAGACTCTTGACCTGGAGGTAGTGGTGGGATTCAATCATTTTTACTACTGGCTCTATATGTGTGGCTTTGTGGGCGTGGCAGGGGAAGGATACTGCAAAATCCCCATTCTCACCCCGCCCCACTAACCTGCTTTCCAGCTCCGTTCTCCTGTTCAGGCAACAAAAGAGGGCTGGGAGGCAGCGGGGTGTGGCCAGCCTATTTGCCAGTTCTCCGAACTACTCAATATTTCTGCTACCGGTTCTCCAAAACCTGTCAGAAATGGCTGAATACCACCTCTGCCAGGATGCAACTTCAGACATAGATCTTAAGAGTTCTTCTCATGGTAGTAAATGATCCTTAGTTCTCTTTTGCAAAGGCTGCTACAGAATTTTTTGAAAAAAATTAAGACAGGTCCTAAAATGTGTAAACTAACAACTCAGGGATGCGATTGTAAAAATAAAAGAAGAAAATTGAAATGATTGCTGTTGTGAAACAATCTACTTGATCATTGGAAATATTTGTCTCTGTGATTTCTGGCCTTGGTCTGTTGAGAGAGGACCAATAGAATGAAGAATGGTTGAAGTAGTAGAATCTAACCATGGTATATGCATGAGTTTCTTTGTCTGCATCACAGATATTTGGAAGCCTCGTCAACAGTTAAACACACAGGCATGCAAAGTCTTTACTAAATGACACTGTAAAGAATGAAATAATTGTCTGTTGATTGAGTTACATTTTTATGTTAATAAATGTATCTTGGATTGACTGTGCGTGAAGGACTTTTGCTGATCAACCCCAAGATCTCAGCTATTTTTGTGTAGCACTTTGAGAGAATTACTACTAGAGAATCAGGTAAATAAAAGCCCCATTTTCAGTTAAAAGCCACCCAGAGTTTCCATGCCAACAAATACACTTGTTCCCTATTGTAGGAGCCTTAAGTACTTCTTGGATGTACATAGGATTACAGGCTGATGGCCTTCAAGGACATCCCACCAAGATAAACTTCTTCATATGCAAAGTTATTAGTCATTAGTAATTATTTCTTCAGTTATTTAAATGAGACATAATAACAAAGAGGTACGTAGGGCCAGTTGGCTAGAAGCCACTCAAAATTACTTTCCAGCTAGTGAGGTTTTAATGTATCACTGCATCACTAAATGCAAAAAAAATTATGCAGTGTCATATTTGCCAACTATCTTAGTGGGAGCATTAGCACAAGTAAGAGAAACATATTTGTGAAGGCTACATATGTGATTTTCCTTGCATATATTTAGACCAGGACTTGAATAAGCCTGCATGTGGCTATTGAAGGACTGAAGATAATGTTTTAACATGGTTTCATGTGACAGTCTTGTCTGTCTGTCGTTCTGTCATTTTGACGGACGGACGGACGGACGGACGGACGGTCTGTCTGTCTGTCTGTCTGTCTGTCTGTCTGTCTGTCTGTCTGTCTGTCTGTCTGTCTGTCTGTCTGTCTGTCTGTCTGTCTGTCTATCTATCTATCTATCTATCTATCTATCTATCTATCTATCTATCTATCTATCTATCTATCTATCTATCGGTAATTGTTTCACAACAACCTGTTCATAGGCCCCAATTAAGGGAGGAGACATACTGTTTCCTTTCCTGCCTTTCGGCTCATCACCAGAGACCATCTAGACAGCAAGCCAAGAATTACGTTGTGTAATATTTTTTTAGAAATGTGTGTTAGTTTTATGAGCTGATCAATAAATTAAATTAGAGAGAGACCAGGATAGATCTATTTCGAGCTTATTAGCTCTCGTCAGCTGGCCATACCCTTTACTGGGATTCGAACCAGTATCTATCTATCTATCTATCTATCTATCTATCTATCTATCTATCTATCTATCTATCTATCTATCTATCTATCTATCTATCTATCTATCTATCTATCTATCTATCACAGGGGTGTCTAACTCACATTGTCATGGGAGCATCATGTGATGTATTGGGACTCCGCCCCTTCACTAAACCAGGTGTGCGCATGGTTAGCATAAGACACATCTGGCCTGTGGTGTGGGAGTTTGATAGCCCTGATAAATAGCCTTGGTAGAGACAGGATTGGGAAGTTTCTTTCTTTTTCTTTCTTTCTTTCTTCTTTCTTTCTTTCTTTCTTTCTTTCTTTCTTTCTTTCTTTCTTTCTTTCTTTCTTTCTTTCTTCCTTCCTTCCTTCCTTCCTTCCACCTCTCAATCATATATCATCTAGCATTTGTCTCTCTCCCATTCCCCCCTCTCTCTCATATGCTGCTAATGAGTCGCATATATAGCAATGTTAATAGCACTTAGACTTATATACTGCTTTACAGTGCTTTACAGTACTCTGTAAGTGGATTATAGAATCAGCATAGTCTATTGAAGGAAGGATGGAAGGCTGAGTTACCTTGAGCCGGTCAGGATTAAACTCCTGCCAGTGGGCAGAGTTAGCCTGCAGTACAGTATTCTAAACTCTGTGCCACCAGGGGTTATCCTGCATGTATGTAGAATTTTAGATTTGCCCAAGCCTAGCTACATACGAGACCGCCTCCTGCCCCATACATCCCTTCGTCCGATCCGCTCCCACAGAGAGGGTCTTCTCTGGGTGCCGTCGGCCGGGCAATGCCGGTTGGCGACACCCAGGGGAAGGGCCTTCTCTGTGGCGGGCCCGGCCTTCTGGAACGACCTACCCCCCGACCTTCGCACAATCTTAGACCTCCGCCTCTTCCGCCAATGTCTTAAGACATTTCTATTCCAACATAGCCCCCCGTTTCTGACTTTTTATGTATAAAGTGTAATTAGGCAGGTTTTTAAAAGGGTTTTTTAGCACGGGTTTAATAATTTAATATGTTTTTAACGATGTATATTGTTTTATTGTGGTTTTAATAATGCCTGTGCACCGCCCTGGGTCCTAACAAGGAGAAGGGTGGGGTATAAATTCGATAAAATAAATAAATAAATAAATAAATAAATAAATAAATAAATAAATAAATAAATAAATAAATAAACAAACAAACAAACAAACAAACAAACAAACAAACAAACAAACAAACAAACAAACAAATCGCCATGTACTAAATATGTAATTTCTAAATATCTACTTTTCTTCTGCAGACGCAATTTTTTTACTGGGTGACTTTAATATCCAGGTTGAAAATACTTCTTTAAAAATGTAAGAGGCCCATGAAAAGGTGCCTAGTCCAGTTTCTTTCGAAGGGGTAAAGAGAAAGAGTTGGCAGGCTGCCTTTGAAGCCTGCATGGAACTAGTTTCTTTTTTGGTGTTTTACTTGGTGGTATATTTCATGCATCACAAGCCCGACTTGTCTCACCTGTTGTTGCTGTTTTTCATTCTTTTAAGACTCCACTTGGCAATGTTCAGATGACATCTATGAGTCTCGGTTATTGTACTCACTTATATTTCCATATAAAGTTTATCAGGCATTATATGTCTGAAAACAAGAGCAATGTTTGTAAGTGAGCCCAGTGAGTTCCTCGGTCAACGGGTCTCCATGTCATTCATCAATATAAACAAGGTCTCTGTTCTGACCCAACCCTCACAAGCAGTGATAAGATGTTTACTCGTGAGTAAAACAAGCTGCTTTTTATCACAGGGCAGTAGCCGTCTTTTCTTCACAGGGATAAACAAAAAATCAACCGTAAATAGTCCCAACAAAATGTTCTGACCGAGGCTTCCCCAAAAAGTTTGAAGCAAATTCCTGGTCCTGACAAAACCCCTTTTATTAGATAAATGTGAATTCTTCTTATTCCGCAAAGACCTGGCAAACAGTCTTTCAAAGGAGTATTTATGACCATGGACTTTATCTAGCTTGGAAAGCTGCCGTGTAAATATTTTCCAAACGCAGTGCTACACCAGGAAAGACTTGGCACAGAGTCTCTGTGATTCACGGACAGATCTTCACACTCCTGAAAGGAATGAATGAATGAAACAAATTGTTCCCTGCAAAAGCCCACTCCCCTTTTGCTCCTCTTTTATTTCCTATTCACCATCCACCTGTGGCGTTACTCCCAATTCGACCCTAATTTCTTAGCTGTTCTTTTCTTCTGGCAGCTCTGTGTATGCGCACACTGGGAACAGGCTCCAGCTGTTCCTCTGCCTCACTGCTGTCTAGCTCCGAAGGTATCTGAGAACTGCCAGGCGGCCTTGGCCCCCTCTCTGCCTCTGACACAGAGCCCTCATCAGAGTCTTCCCCAGACTCCAGGACTGGCCCATGTTCCTCCCCAACCTCTTCATTCTCTGACTCTGCTGCCAGCTCTCCTGGCAGCTTTCCAGCCACAACACAAACCTGGGTTTATGCAAGAAATTCAAATTATTTATATACTAAAAACGCAAAGTTGTGTGTGACAACTGGCCCCTCCCAACCCCCTCCTATTTATTTCCCAGCCAGGGAGGGGCTGGTTAACATCTGCATCTTCCTCTCCCTTGGGTGGCTGGCTTACTGGTTTCTTTTCCTCGCTGCACATACATGCATCTGGGATGGGCCCCATCTGTTCTTCCCCATCAACCAGCTCAGGCCCCGAAGACAGCTGCCTTTTCACCAGGGGGGAGGATGGAAGGCCCCAGTTCTGATTCTGTCTCTGGTGCTGTTTTCTTATCAGAGCCTTCCAATGGATCTGAAGTTGGGCTAGGCCAGGGGTCTGCAAAGTTGGCTCTTTTAAGACTGGCGGACTTCAACTCCCAGAATTCCCCAGCCAGCTATGCTGGCTGGGGAACTCTGGGAGTTGAAGTCCGCCAGTCTTAAAAGAGCCGACTTTGCAGACCCCTGGGCTAGGTTCTTCTTCAACCTCCTCCTCATCTGACTCGATAAGCTGTTGGGCCACAACACTCTCTGCCTGAATAATTTCAATATCCTGCAGCCCTTATTTCAAAGGAGGGAAAGACATAAAATAGAAGGTCTGGATAAAAGTTGTTGTGCTAAGCCATGATACAAAGACAGAGCCCGTTTTGGTTTTTGGAGATCCCCGGAAATGTGCTTCCAAAATTTAGTGTCAGCTGGCATCTGATAAGCTTCATGTACATATTGACTGTGGACAGAGATAGAAACAGCTGCTGAAGAGACCACCCTGGCCGGTCTGATAAGGTCATTGCATTAACTGCAATATGCCACATATTTTCTGTATTCTTCAGTCATTGGAATGGGAGGGACACCAAATCAAAAATAAATAGACTTTTTCTGGGGTTTTTTTAAAGAGGATCTTTAGCAAGGGGTGAAATTCAGCAGGTTCTGAAAGGTTCGGGAGAACTTATAGAAGAAATTTTGAGTAGTTCAGAGAACCGGCAAATACCACCTCTGGCTGGCCCCAGAGAGGGGTGAGAATGGAGATCTTGCAGTATCCTTCCCCCAGGAGTGGGGTGAGAATGGAGATCTTGCAGTATCCTTTCCCTGGAGTGGGGAGGGAATGGAGATTTATTTATTTATTTTATTTTTCATTTTTTATTTTTCGAATTTATACCCCACCCTTCTCCTTGTTAGGACCCAGGGCGGCGCACAGGCATTATTAAAACCACAATAGAAACAATATACATCATTAAAAACATATTAAATTATTAAACACGTGCTAAAACCCATTTAAAACCCTGTCAAATTGCAATTTATACATAAAAAGTCAGAAACAGGGGCTATGCTAGGCCGGCTTGTTGGAATAGATACGTCTTAAGACGTTGGCGGAAGAGGCGGAGGTCCGAGATAGTCCGTAGGTCAGGGGTAGGTCGTTCCAGAGGGCCGGGCCCGCCACAGAGAAGGCCCTTCCCCTGGGCGTCACCAACCGGCATTGCCCAGCCGACGGCACCCGGATAATTTTACAGTATCCTTTCCCTGGAGTGGGGAGGGAATAGAGATTTTACACTATCCTTCCCCTGGAGTGGGGAGGGAATGGAGATTTTACACTATCCTTTTCCTGGAGTGGGGAGGGAATAGAGATTTTACACTATCCTTCCCCTGGAGTGGGGAGGGAATGGAGATTTTACACTATCCTTTTCCTGGAGTGGGGAGGGAATAGAGATTTTACACTATCCTTCCCCTGGAGTGGGGAGGGAATGGGGATTTTGCAGTATCCTTCCCATGCCACACCCACCAAGCTACGCCCACAGAACCAGTAGTAAAAAAAATGAATGTCACCACTGCCGTTAGCCCTGCTCCACAGCAACGTATTTTTATATGCGATGATAAAGAAATCACATTCTGTTACATGCAATAGAAGTCACTGTGCCTGCTCAGTAAAAGACTTAAAAATGTTTAATGAGATGAAAAGATTCCTTTTTATTATTCTGTTTGAGTGCCGCCAATGAATAGTTTGGTGTCATTATTAACTGGACAAGATAGCTAACACCAAGGTGCCTAGTCATTTCCGCTGACTTCTCATTCAAGGTTTCTAATTTGCAAATCCATTGCGGCTTTGAAAAATGTTAGGCAGGCCTTCCAAACTGAGGCTCATGGATACTTCCAGCTAGAGCTCCATGGCTTCTTCTATATTCTGTTATAAACAGGTGGCCCATGGTCACCTATAGCTATTAGCAGATCTAGTTACACAGTCAATAAATTGTAGAGGGGTTTGCAAGTTGTATGAATGAGAGAGGAGATAGCCACAGGTGGTATTCTGAACCAGGCTTCCTTAACAAGCAAGAAGCAGAGTCTTGGTCCCGGCAACAACCCTTTTATTTACACGTCTGTGAATTCCTTTCATTCACAATCAGCAAGGCTTAGCAAACAGTCTTTCAGAGGAATATTTATCAACATGAACCTTATCTCGTTTGGTGAGCTGCCAAATAACTTGTTCAAAAACTTGGCACAGAGTCTCTTATAGTCACAAACAGAACTCTTCTCTCTTGACACAACCAAATGAACTTATTGTTTCCTGCAAAAACCCACTCCCCGTTCGCTCCTCTTTTTGTTTCCTTTGGGAGGGGCCAATCACCCCTAAGTCGACCTTGCTTTCTTAGTTGTTCTTGTCTTCTGGCAACTCTGCGCATGCGCACACTGGGAACAGGCTCCAGTTGTTCCTCTGCTTCGCTGCTGTTTAACTCCCTCTCTGCCTCCCCGTGGCCCGGAGCCTTCCCCGTGGCCCGGATCTGGCCCACAGGCTTTGAGTTGGATATCCCTGGTTTAGACAGTACAGCTTAACGCGACACCTTTCTCATTTGCATGCCTTGTGATTCCTGAGTCCTTATGTAAATCAAGAAGCAAATTATCTACTAAAGTCGTAACTTTGTGCCTTTCCCAGTTGCTATTTCTCCTCTGCGAGTTATTTTGGATGGATTAAATCCACATGGCCACCAGATGGCTCTCCAGAAGCTGCTTTATTATCACTGCCTATCTGTGTCTTGAAGCAAAGCATTGATCATCCTTTGGAAGTCTGGAGTACCGTCAAAGCAGCTTCTGGATTAGTGTCTTGTCTAATAAAATAATAGCTATTTTTACATTAAAGCCCCGAGGAGCTCTTTGAAAGGCAATTTGGTTACTTTAATTTCTCTACCCCCATAAAAGGCTGTTATCTAGTTTGCGCTTCTGTTCATCTTCCCCCCCCCCCCCTAAGAGACAAAGACCCACTCGGAGAATTCAAACTGATTTTGAGTTTTAAGCTTCCTACTTTTAAAGGCTAAAGCAGCTTATCCTGTCAAGATTTTCCCGTTTTTAACGTATGAGGAATTCGAATGTCACCGGAGTTTGTTTAAAGCTTTTGATATAAAAAAGAAGGAATTATATTTGCGGATGATGTTGGGGTTAATATGAAATCATATTTGGATATAAACAGTATCTTGGTAATAAAATGCGCATAAGTTCCATTTCTCCCTTCTTTTTAGCACTATTAGTTTTCTTATCTACTCTGCTATTCAGGATTATACAAAGTGAACAAAATACAACAAATCAAATCTTTATGTCTTCAAAATTAGGACTGGCCTAAAATTTATTATTATTATTATTTCTTTTATTCATTAATCATGAAACTCAGTCAAGTGAACATTTAAAGATGTGTCGCAAATACCGTTGACTGGTGCTAATGGTTGATTTTGGTTGTTGCCAGTGCCCTAGGCATGAACCAAGTATCTTCTTAAAATATACAATGTTCTGAGTAGCGCAGTTTTTTGCAGTTCTGCTGTGTTATTGCAGGAACCTGCAATTTGTTGATGTATCTTATAAATTTTTTGGACATGGTACCAAGTGCCCCAATGACAATGGGCATCATGTTGTTACATGTTTCATCCAGAATCGGGAAGTTTTGATGGCCAGGTCGCAATATTTCATGATTTTTTCCCAGTTCTTTTTCTTCGACTCTGGCATCTCCCGGTACCACTATGTCAATAAATTGCACGTTTCTGGCCCTCTACAACCATGATATCTGGCGGGTTGTGTTCCAAATGACAATCTGTCTGTATTCAAAAGTCCCACAAGATCTTCACCTTCTCATTTTCAGTACCTTTTTCCACTTTATGCCCCCATGACTTTTTGGATACAGGTAAGTCGTATTTTTCACTTAATGACCAGTAGATTAATTTAGCAACTCGGTCGTGTCTAGCTTTGTAATCAGTTTGTGCAGTTTTGCTACATTCACACATTAAATGTGAAACAGTTTCAACTTTGTTGTTGCAAAGTCAACAGTTTGGATTGTCAGTGGGTTTTTGTATCTTCGCTTTCATGGCATTAGTTTGTAGTGCTTGTTCTTGAGCAGCCATTACTACTACTACTACTACTACTACTACTACTACTACTACTACTACTACTACTACTGTTATTGTTGTTGTTGTTGTTATTGTTATTGTTGTTGTTATTATTATTATTATTATTATTATTATTATTATTATTATTACATGAAATTCAGTCAACTGAAATTTAAGAATGAGTCAAAAATACTATTGACTGGTGCTGATGGTTGATACGGGTTGATGCCAACGACCTAGGTATCAACAATGTCAGGGGGGTGTTCCTATCAGATAAACCGATTCACTTCATGCGTGCTTCAGAGGAAAATCTAATAATTTTTTTCTTCAGTGTTGGTTAAAGCAAACAGGCTAAAAAAGTTTATTTTTTGTTTTGTTTTTCTACAATGTAAAGAAGTCTTGGATTGCAGACCTAACCTCTTAGGGCAGAAACTCTTTTTGTGAGTCACTCTGCATTGTGTTTTTTTCCCCCTGGTGTGCCAAAATTAAAAGCAACTGGATTGTTAAAAGTTCTATCATCCCCCATGCCCCAAGTTATTGACCATGCTTAAAACTACGTACAATATCACCCACAAGTATGCAATCAATTCAATTTCAATTCAATTCAATTTATTTGATTTGTAGACCACACCCTCTCCCCGAAGGGACTCGGGGCAGTGCACAGGACTTTAAATATATATATATATGGGATCGCAGATCATAATAAATTTGTGAAAGTTGTGGTAACAAATAATTTTTGATCCCTGTCAGTTTCTAGTCAGTTCTACTCATAAAGTCTTTTCAGTTACTCTAAACAAGCTTTTGCAAGAGGAAACTGGACTTTTTAGGGTTTTTTGGAAGACATTTCGCTTCAGCCAAGAAGCTTTTTCAGCTCTGAGAGAAGCTTCTTGGCTGAGAAGTGAAAATCTTCAAAGAAAAAAACAGAAAGTCCAGTTGCCTCTTGAAAAAGCACCTTTGGGACAACCATGAGCTTGGTGACCAAGAGCTTCCATAGTCAGTTCTCCAAACGCTCGTCCCAGAGAATATTTAGCATCACATATATCGTTCAGGGGGATGCAGTGGCTCAGTGGCTAAGATGCTGAGCTTGTCGATCAGAAAAGTCAGCAGTTTGGTGGTTCAAATCCCTAGCGCCATGTAACGGTGTGAGCTCCCATTACTTGTCCCAGCTTCTGCCAAAAATCGGGGCCACCTTTGGTGGGAAGATAACAGCCTTCCGTACACCTTTGGGCATTTAGTCATGCCGGTCACATGACCATGGAGACATCTTTGGACAGCACTGGCTCTTCAGCTTTGAAACAGAGATGAGCACTGCGCCCTAGTGTCGGGAATGATTAGCATGTATTTGTGAGGGGAACTTTTACCTTTATCTTATATTATTCATCAGAGTTGTTCTTCTGAACCCCACCAATTTCAATTTGTAAATTCGTAAATTTCAATCATAGCTCTAATTCCCACCGCACAGGTAAGGAAATGTAGGACACTATGCGTGACTTGAGACATGAGGGAATGCCGTATCTCCTTCACAGTGCTTTCTTAATGAAATGAGTCTTTATTAGTTACAAACAGACATGCTTTGGAGACACTCTTCTCCTTGTTAGGACCCAGTGCGGCGATGTTCTGTATGCAGAGCCATTTTGAATTTAACTTCATATTTTATCCAAGCTAAGGTGTCTGTTTCTAGGGCCAATCATTAAATCTGTCCTCAAATTTCTCTGTCTCCTTATGCCAATAACACTTCTGAAGGCAGGGTGACTGCCATAAAGTCCCCAGTGTTGAGTCCCCAAGCCTATGTCCCAGACAACTCGTCTGGTAACCTATGAGTCACCGCATTCCGGAGCTGAGCCAGCAGCTGCAGTGATTAACAGAGACAAGCTGTCTGGAATCTGTCTGGAAAGGAGTTACAATGTTGCAACTGCTTGCTAGGAGTTTCCTGCCTGGTAACTCTATATAAGAGGTTGCCAGAGAAGAAACCTTGCCAGTTGAATCTTGTGTGTGTTGTAAATAGTGTGAATAAACGTTCCTGTTGTTTTGACCATGCCTGAGTCGGAATCCTTTGTCTGATCTAACACTGGCGACGAAGGTGGGATTCAGGCCGTGGCCTTAGAACGCAACGGGTAACGAATACTTCAACAACAGAGCGCAGCGCGACGCACAGCCTCACCATGGCTATGGCGACAATGCCTCCGTTTGCACCGTTCGACCCGATGAAGGAACAATGGGCTTCCTTCTTAGCCCGGTTCGAGTGCTTCTTGATAGCCAGCGACTACGGCGAACTCGCGCCTGCCAGGAAGCTGAGCCTATTCCTCCAGTGCGGCGGCCCTGAATTGTTTGCTACCGCCCGAACCATAGCAGCACCCGCAGCGGTGCACGAAGTGCCGTGGGACGATCTCCTGGGCCGCCTGAGAGCACACTACGCGCCGGCGCCTTCCCGCATAGCGCATCGCTATGCATTCAGGCAATGTGTGCAACAGCCGCAACAGTCGGTAGCCGAGTTCCTGCAGAAATTGAGAGCGACCGCAATCCCCTGCGAGTTCCCTGCTGGCTTCCTGGAGGAATCCCTACTGGAGCAGTTTGTATGCGGCGTAAGAGACATCCGCCTAAAGCGCCGCTTGCTTTCAAAAACTGTCCTGACTCTCGAGCAAGCGGTGGAAGAAGCACGTGCGACAGAATTGTCGGAGATCTCCACATCCGACATGGGCCGCGCGCGCCCTCCTCTTTTCCCCACTCCGCGAGCGTGTCTGGTAGACGAAATAGCGCCGCTGGATGAGCTGGAGGAGGATGACCGTGGGGACTGCATGAGGGTGACCGGGCGCGTGCCGAATCGCGCATTCACACCGCAGCAGAAGTCCGGGAACTGCCTAGGCTGCGGAGGGGCCCACCAGAGACCAGAGTGCCCATTCAAGGCATCGGTGTGCCGCAGATGTGGCAGGAAAGGACACCTAGCAGCTGTGTGCCGTGCTGCCGCTCCAGCGACAACGCCAGCTGCCGCCTCCAGAACCGTTCCACCAGGACAACGAGGGTCGCAGAAGCGTTCAGGACGCTACCAGCCACAGCCGACCGACTGCTTCGCGCTGGCGGAGATGCCCCCAGCTCTAAGCTACGACCAGGCAGAGAGTAGGAGACTGTCAACAGTGGTTTGCTTAGAGGGGGTGGGGGTAAAAATGGAAATAGATTCAGGGTCCTCTAGATCACTCATGTCCTGGGCGCATTTAGTTAAGCTTTGCCCCAAGCTCAGGAAGCGGGATCTCGGCCCCACGGCGACGATCCTGAAAGATTACCAGGGCTCACAAATTCCCATTCTAAGTCTGCACAGAGTGAGAGTAGACTACGGCCCCTTCCACGGATCCCTTCCCATCCTGGTAGTGGCCAAACCCCTAGCTGCCTTGATCGGATTGGACTGGTTTCCAGCCTTGGGACTGTCAGTCCAAGGAGTACACAGCGTGCCAGCCAGTTCTCCGGTAGACGAAGTAATCAGAGAGTTCAACGACGTCTTTGATGGCAGCTTAGGAACGTACAAAGGCACTCCAGTTTCCCTAAATTTGGACCCCCAGGTTGCTCCAGTCCGCTTGAAGGCCCGCAGGCTGCCGTTCGCGCTGAAGCCCAAGGTTGAAGCGGAATTGGATCGATTGGTGGCGCAGGGCGTGCTCGAACCCGTCGATCAGGCGAAATGGGAGACCCCAATTGTGGTCCCCATTAAGCCCGACGGGTCCGTGAGGATCTGCGCCGACTATAAGTCGACGATCAACCTCGGGCTTCAGGCGAACCCATACCCGGTTCCGGTGGTGCAAGACCTACTCCACTCATTGGGACGAGGTCGACTGTTCGCGAAACTGGATATGGCGCAGGCCTACCAACAGCTCCCGGTGGATGACGAGGCTGCGGAAGCGCAGACCATCGTGACCCACCGTGGGGCTTTCCGCTGTCGCCGTCTCCAATTCGGCGTGTCCGTAGCCCCGGGGATCTTCCAGAGCCTCATGGAGCGACTGCTCCATGGGCTCCCTGGCGTTGTACCGTATTTTGACGACGTCCTGATTGCTGCTTCCAGCATATCAGAACTCGCCAAAACGTTACGGAAGGTCCTCAGAGTTTTCAGGGGCGCGGGTTTAAAGTTGAAACGCAGCAAATGTACGTTTGCTGCGCCTAGGGTGGAATTCCTGGGTTTCATGATTGACGCCCAAGGAATTCACCCAACCCCCTCCAAGGTCGAGGCCATCCAAAAGGCCCCCACTCCTGCCTCCAAAACGGAGCTGCAGGCATTCCTCGGCCTTTTGAATTTCTACGCGCCGTTTATTCCCCATAAGGCATCGCTAGCCGAGCCGCTGCATCGGTTGCTCGACCGATCCGCGGCCTGGCACTGGGGCAGCCGCGAAGCACACGCGTTCGCGGCTGTCAAAGCCATGCTCACGTCAGATGCGGTACTAGTCCAGTACCATGACAGGCTTCCTCTGACGCTTGCGTGCGATGCCTCCCCTTTTGGCCTGGGGGCTGTCCTTAGCCACGTCTTTCCAGACGGCTCGGAAGCCCCCATTGCTTTTTACTCCCGGACAATGTCTCAAACGGAGAGAAACTACAGCCAAATCGACAAGGAGGCTTTGGCTGTAGTGTCCGGGATTAAGAAGTTCCACAATTACCTCTATGGGCGGACCTTTTCTGTTGTCACGGACCATAAGCCGCTCCTTGGGCTATTGGCCGGTGACCGTCCGACACCCCCCATCCTGTCGCCCAGGATGACCCGCTGGACGGAATTCCTGGCAGCGTATGACTATACGCTGCTATACCGTCCTGGCAAGCAGATAGGGCATGCTGATGCCCTAAGCCGCTGCCCTCTCCCGGGGCCGGATCCGGCCCCTGTGCCTGCTCTCTCTGTCCTGATGGTCGCGGAGTCGGACTTGCCCCTGTCCTCTTCCGCCGTTGCCGCTCACACCCGCGCAGACCCCGTCCTCGCCCAGGTCTGCCGATGGGTGCTGAGGGGCTGGCCTTCGGGCAGTGTGGCTGAAAACTTTCGGCCTTACAAGTCACGCCAGCTGGAGCTCTCGCTCCATTGCGGGTGCTTGTGTTGGGGAGATCGGGTCATCGTCCCTTCCCCTCTCCGGCACATGGTTCTTCAGTCGCTCCATGCCAACCACCCAGGCATCGTCCGTATGAAGGCATTGGCCCGGAGCTATGTCTGGTGGCCCGGCATGGACGCTGAAGTGGCGGAATGGGTGGCCGCCTGCTCCTCCTGCCAATCGTCCCGGCCGGCCCCGCCGGTCTCCCCGCCGAGGGAGTGGGACGCCCCCAGGTGCCCATGGTCCAGGCTCCACTTGGATTTCGCGGGTCCCTTCCATGGCCAGAATTTCCTCGTGGTGGTGGATGCGTTCTCACGCTGGGTGGAGGTGATTCTCATGGCTTCCACCACAGCGGAGGGCACGGTGCGTGCCTTGCGCCGTCTGTTCGCGACCCACGGGTTGCCGGACGTCGTTGTGTCCGACAACGGACCCCAATTTCAATCCTCCACCTTCTTGGACTTTCTGGCCACCCAAGGGATCCGCCACGCGCCGGTTGCCCCTTATCACCCGGCGTCTAATGGACGCGCGGAACGAGCCGTGCGCTCAGCCAAGGAAGCCTTGGCCCGTTTGGATAAAGGGGACTGGCAGGCAAGGGTGGCCGCGTACCTTTTGGGACAGCATGTCACACCTTGCCCAGCCACAGGGAAAAGCCCCGCGGAGCTCTTGATGGGCCGACGCTTGCGGACCACTCTGGACAGACTGCACCCCGATTACGACGGGTTGCAGAGGGGCAACCTGCAGATTCCCACTCCTCGTTTATTTGAAATTGGGGACCTGGTTTGGGCAAGGAACTTTTCAGGGGAGCCGCGATGGATTGCCGCAACCATTTTGGACGTAACCGGACCCTGTTCTTACAGAGTCGGCCTTCAGGATGGATCCGAGTGGCGGCGCCACCTGGATCAACTGAGGCGCCGCCTGCCCGAAACAGCAGTCACCACGCCAGGCCGTTCCTGCCCGTTAGCCCCCGTTGGGCCGTTGTTCTCTGCTCAAGCCGAGCAGTTGTTTGGAACCCCGGAGTCCCTAGCCGGTCCAGACCTCGTATCGGCGGGAACAGCACGGGGAGACCGCCAGGACCTCACAGCCCAATCTGACTCTCAGCTGGGGGCCTCGCCCATCGGGGAACCACCTTACCAGAATAATACTCGCCAGCAAATGCCAACTACCTCAAGCCCGGTCGCCACGCCCCCTCACCCGGACTTGCTAGGGTCGGCATTGCCGCCTACGGCGACTCCACCTCCGAGGGCAGGCTGCGATGACGTAGGCGAAGGCTCCGTGTCCCACAGGGAGGAGCCTCCTCAAGAACTAAGGCGGTCAGGGCGGACCCGACACCGCCCCGCCTATCTGAACGACTACGCGTGCGCATGTACTGTGTTGGACAGAGAACCTAGACACATGCGCACTGACTATGGGGGAAGGAGTGTTGAGTCCCCAAGCCTATGTCCCAGACAACTCGTCTGGTAACCTATGAGTCACCGCATTCCGGAGCTGAGCCAGCAGCTGCAGTGATTAACAGAGACAAGCTGTCTGGAATCTGTCTGGAAAGGAGTTACAATGTTGCAACTGCTTGCTAGGAGTTTCCTGCCTGGTAACTCTATATAAGAGGTTGCCAGAGAAGAAACCTTGCCAGTTGAATCTTGTGTGTGTTGTAAATAGTGTGAATAAACGTTCCTGTTGTTTTGACCATGCCTGAGTCGGAATCCTTTGTCTGATCTAACACCCAGCATGCTGGATGCCAGTCACAGAGTGGGGATTAAAGCCCCATCTAGGTCTGCTTGTGGAATGAGAAGTCATCAGTGTTTGTAATTGGTTCTTGGGTCAAATTGTCCTCAATGTTTAACCAAATCTCCCTTCTTAAAGCTTAAGACTGTTCCACCATGACCTAAATTCTGAACATATAGACAAAAGATCAAGCTTTTCTTTCTTTCTTTCTTTCTTTCTTTCTTTCTTTCTTTCTTTCTTTCTTTCTTTCTTTCTTTCTTTCTTTCTTTCTTTTTTTCTTTCTTTCTTTCTTTCTTTCTTTTTCTTTCTTTTTCTTTCTCTCTCTCTCTCTCTCTCTCTCTCTCTCTCTCTCTCTCTCTCTCTCTCTCTCCCTCCTTCTTTTGTTCTTTCAGTCTTTTTTTCAGAATTCTCCAAATAGAAGAGGGTTAATTTTGTCATTTCAAGATGGGCTTTTCTCTTTAAAGAGTTTTATATCCTCCACACATAGATTCATACTAAGATACTTGGCTTCTAAAGACTTTGATCTAGTGTACTTCCTTAAATGAAGGCCTGCTGTTAATCATAAGAAAACTGCAACATTTTCCTTCTCTTCTCTGCTTACCCAGCAACCTGCATATTTTTCAGTGTGGACATAGTAGATGGTTTGAAAGAGTAGAAAAATACGGAGAGCTATAATTAATATCATTGGTGTAAACTATGGTTTTTTTGTTTACCTTATGCCTCTGATTTATTATTTCTTAATATGTTTCTATGTTCTGCAGAAGAAGCATATGTCCTGCATATAGGGGAACAAACCTGAGTGACAAAATGTATATCCTAAAAAAAGGGTTTATTCATTTGCATAATCTAGTCCACCAAAATAGAAAATTACGTGCGATCTATTTCAGTCTAATCCAGTTGAATCTCCATTATGTCTTCAGTTTTGCAACTTTCCCTGTTGTAGCTCATGGCTTCGGCACTAAACCTTTCCTATCAGATGACCTGCTTTTTGTACATCATTTTTTTCGCCTGATGAAAATATCATCAGCTTTTGAAAGCTTGTCCTCATTGTTGTGCTTATTTATGTGGTGTTCAGACATACTGCCTAATTTATTATCTTTTAAATGTTCTTGTTATTCTCCTGTACTTGACACTCCCTATAGATTAAATAAACGGTTGAATAAAATTGTGGGTATTAAATAACTGATCAGCTAGTCCTAACAAATATGTATGTATGTATGTATGTATGTATGTATGTATGTATGTGCAAAATAAGCTGTTGCATTTCTCCAATCCTACACAAATACAAACCCCGAAAGATACGGTGATTCAAACTCTTGATTAGGGGCTCTGAAACAGTAGTGTTTATCAGCAAGTCCCATTGTTGATCAATATCCAGGCTTAGAAACAAATTTACAGTTCACCTCTATTTGACGTGTGGCATATATAACAGGAGGATATTCCCTCCGACTGTTGGAAGAAATGTCCTTCTGGGTTCCAAGTGAGGAAAAAGACACCGGAAACATGGAGGCTGCTTGGAAAGTTCATTTAATGGTGGACAGGACCACATGGCTTGAGCTCCTGAACAGAAAAGGGGGACCAGATGCTTCCAGATGTTGGGTGAAGAGGGGGGGGAGGCAGAGATGCTGAAAGTCCCTGGCTTTTGTGCCCTCTCTGAGCTTTGAACCTGAGCTTGCGTTGTGACTGGTTGTCAGACTCCCATGGGGCCATGCAGGGGCAACTCTCTAGGCTGTGTTTTGAGTCCAAGTTTGGTTGAGCATTGCTTCTTCCCAGGTGCTCCAAGGTGAGATGGGTAAAGGGCTAATACTATCATGCCTTAATCCCATCATCCTGGAGCTGAAGGGGGAGATCTTTGCTATGTAGAATAGACTGGTCCAGGCCTTTTAATGGCCCATTGACAAAGGTGGGGGCTATTAAGTGAATCATTTCCTACCTAAAAACATGTTTCCCCATTTCTTATCCAGGGAGATGTAATATTCTGCCTTTTCAATATTTCCCAGGAGACTTCATTTTTCTAGGAGAGGGGTGGGTTTTAACTTCCTACACTACAAAATAGGCAGGCCGGCTACTTGACATAAAATTAGACATATTTTCAAGTTCAACAGGTATCTGAAAACCAGATTACAATCTAGAACCTCCAAGAATAAAAATGAATAGGGGAAAACCAAGTGGATTTCTTTGTTTCTTTTCCTGAAAGATGTTTCACTTCTCCTTCGAGAAGCTTCTTCAATTCTGCCTGAATGGTGGAGAATGGAAGGATTTATATTCCTTATACTCATCTGGTCGTTAGTTCTCTTTCTGAGAGTCGCTGGGGCCACCTGCAGGTTTATCTGCACCCTCAGGGCCAGCTGAATAGTGCAAATGAGGGATGCCTGATCAAGGTCTGTAGTTGGGAAATCTCTTGAAAGCCGGGACTTTGCTGGAGAGGAATTCACTTTAAACTCAATCAAAGGGGATGAAGTGGCACCTTCCTGCTTTTTTATTTTTATTTTTATTAATTTATTGGATTTCTAGACCACCCCCTCTCCCCGAAGGGACTCGGGGTGGTGTACAGGTAAAAAATTAAAATTATGACAATCAACAATACATATAAACTAAAATCGAATTAAATAATCCCCTGTACAAATTTATAAAAATTAAAAACTTAACCTTAAAACCTAATAACATAATTTAAAATTACAAACTGAGGCGGGAAGCATGGAATTAGCCCAGGCCGGCTAGTTGAAACAGGTGGGTTTTGAGTTTCTGGCGGAAGGAGCAGAGGTCCGTGGTCGTTCTAATGTCAGGGGGAAGGTCATTCCAGAGGGTCGGGCCCATCACAGAGAAGGCCCTTCCCCTGGGCGTCGCCCGCTGGCATTGCCTAGTGGACGGCACCCGGAGAAGTCCCTCTCTGTGAGAGCGAATCGGCCGAAGGGATGTATGGGGCAGGATACGATCCCGCAAATAACTAGGTCCTGTGCCATGGAGCGCTTTAAAGATAATAACCAACACCTTGAAACGCACCCGAAAGGCCACAGGCAGCCAGTGCAGCCCGCGCAGGAGTGGTGTTACGTGGGAGTGTTTGGGAAGCCTAGGTCAGAACCTGTAGAATGGTGAAGTGGAAACCATCCACTCCCTAAATGCAGGCAGATTTAGAAATGAAATAATTTTTAAGGTATGTATTACTGAAAATAAGTCCGTCTCTTGATGTGTCCATCAACAACACGCGTGGGTCTAGGGTTATGAACGTGTTATCACTAACACCTCACTCTGACTTCCTGTTATAGACTACATCTTTTCTTTTGCTGACCATAACTTTAGGAGAGAGGGAAGACATTGAACACAGACGCTCTTCTGCAGGTTATTTTTGTGCAGAGTTTCCTGTCAAATTCAGTGATATATCACAACTTCTGGACATAATTAAAAGTGTGTCATTGTAGTAGCAGCTGTTGGAATAAAAAATGAAGCCCTGGGAAAACCTGAGAAGGAAAAAAAAAAGAGGAGGAAAGGAGATTCATTGCAAGGGAAATGGCCTTCTTCGATGGTAAACAATAATGTGTCTTATTCAAGGAACTTTGGACATGTTTGGTCCTTGGGGTATCAGTTAAAAGTGAACTCCATATAATTGATTCAGAATATAGAATAACAGAGTTGGAAGGGTCCTTTGAGGTCTTCTAGTCAAGCCCCCAGCTCAAGCAGGAGACTCTATACCATTCCACACTGGCTGTTCAATCTCTTCTTAAAAAGAAGAGATTGATTACAGTTTCCATCCATTGTTTCTTGTCTTGCTTTCTGGTGCTTTGAAAAATAAGATTTCCTCTATTTTTTGTGGCAGCCCTTCAAATTTTGGAACATTGCTGTTCTTCATTTTAATCAAGGTCAGCAAGGCCTATACAGGCACATTACATTTTACATATTTACACACTCAGTAAATCTACACAGGACAAATCTAGACAGCCTAATAAAAAAAACAGAGACATCACCCTGGCAACAAAAGTGTGTATAGTCAAGTCTATGGTTTTCCCAGTTGCAATGCATGGCTGTGAAGGTTGGATCATAAGAAAGGCTGAGCACCAAAGAATGGAGGCCTTTGAATTCTGGTGCTGGAGAAGACTCCTGCAAATCCCTTGGACTGCAAGGCAATCAAACCAGTCAGTCCTAGAGGAGATTTATTTTATTTATTTATTTATTTTTATTAAATTTATACCCCACCCTTCTCCTTGTTAGGACCCAGGGCGGCGCACAGGCATTATTTAAAACCACAAAATACAATATATATCAATTAAAATATATTAAATTAATTAAACCCATGCTAAAACGCATGTTAAAACCTTGCCAATTATAATTTATTTTTAAAAAGTCAGAAACGGGGGGCTATCCTAGGCCGGCTTGTTGGAATAAATACGTCTTAAGACGTTGGCGGATCCACCCTGACTGCTCTTTAGAAGGCCAGATCCTGAAGAGGAAACTCAAATGCTTTGGCCACCTAATGAGAAGGAAGGACTCACTGGAGAAGAGCCTAATGCTGGGAAAGACTGAGGGCAAAAGAAGAAGGAGACAACAGAGAATGAGGTGGCTGGATGGAGTCACTGAAGCAGTCGTGTGAGCTTAAATGGACTCCAGAGGATGGTAGAGGCCCGGAAGGCCTGGAGGAGCATTGTCCATGGGGTCATGATGGATTGGACATGACTTCACAGCAACAACAACACGTTCAGCCTGCTCTAGCCAAGTGCTGAAATCTGGCAACCCCGTTTCAGCCTACATTCCTGCAAAAACTGTGGAACCTGCTAAGCAACACCTTCATGGAAGACGTTTTTGTTTTATGGTTAAGTTGTTCCTTGAGCCTTGAAAGAGTACCATGCTCTTCTGATTATTTGAGCTTCTGGCTCAACTATCGATCCTTCTGGATATTTCTATAACCAAATTGGGGAACTGGATCTTGGATCATGTTTTATCAATTCCAAACCCCCATCTTAACCTGGCTGTTTAATACAAAATCCCAATGAATTAGTTTCAGTTTCTGAGCAGAAAATCTGTCCATCACTACTGGGGAAATAGAGCATTGGGGTGACTTTTGTATCACATAAGAGAGGAGACATGAAATTAGGTTTAAATCAACTGGATGCACTTTATCAAGTTCATTCCTCAAATTTCACAGTCTGCACCAGGGTCTGTGGTTTCCTCTAAGCTTCGCATGGTAGATTTTGTTTTGTTTTCCTTTTGAAAGACCAAAATATTTATTTACACCTTCATACAAGGTGGTGAAATATTCAGCCTGGTTTTAAATGTAGGAGAAACTGGCACCCAGATGCTGGTAGGCCATATGGAGACTATGATAAACTACTGCTAGTAATTGGGTTCACTCTAAGTATGGAAGTTGCAGTATCCTGGGAAGGAACTATGAATAACATGGCTTGTTTCCACATACTGATTTATTTATATGAAATAGGTCGAGCTCAAGAGTACACTTCAGAATATATGGGCATACTAAGTCAGCATGCAAAATAATAATAATAAGCTCAAACTACAGTATATTCTCTCTCTCTCCCGTGTGTGTGTGTGTGTGTGTGTGTGTGTGTGTGTGTGTTTGTGTGTGTGTGTGTGTGTATGTAGGTACTCTGCCTCACAGAAAAAGAATGGTGCCTTTTTTAAGCATATCAACATCTCTGTATAATATGAACTCATTATTTTGGAGGACTGTATAGAATTCCCCTGCATGTGCTTTACCGCCATTTTGAAAATTTCCATCTTGCTTTGGTTGTGGCCAAGAAAAGTCAAAATGTACTCAGTTCTTAAAAAAAAATTTTTTTTCTCTTTTTCCAGGGCACGGGAATGGGAAAATCACATTTAATACTTTCTGTCAAACCATCCTATAAACCCTATTCTTGAGGAATCCTGGGTTCATAATTACCACATGTTTAACCAAGTTATTCCATTTCCTCAGGAAATGTTATCTACAAGAGGAATATTGGGAGACCTCAATTAATCCTGTGTATTCTCATAGTTCAGCCCCTAGGATTCATAAGGGTGGTGACAGCCCACATACATGTGCAAATGTATACACACCCATACAATAGAAAGGAAGAAACACCATTTTCAGCAATACTACATTGCTTATTCGAGAGTGATTTGCAATAAGGACAGGGGTCACATTGTTGGCTGCAGCTGCATTTAGAATAATGTGGGCACGAAAATAATGCAATTAGTTGACTTTGATGTGAGGTGGAATGGTGACTTTTTGGGGGGATGGGGACTGATTGTTTTGTTTTTAAACCACGGCATGTTACTTGTACTTTGCTATGGTTTGCACTTTGTTCAAGAAGCACATTTTCTTATTTATGAAAAACATAGTTAAAATATGTTGGAGAAGGAAGGAAGGAAGGAAGGAAGGAAGGAAGGAAGGAAGGAAGGAAGGAAGGAAGGAGAAAAGGGAGAAAAGGAAGGGAGGGACGGAGGAGAAAAGGAAGGAAGAAGGGAAAGAGAAAAGGAAGGAGAAAAGGAAGGAAGAAGGGAAGGAGAAAAGGAAGGAGAAAAGGGAGAATGGAGAAGAAAGAGAAAAGGAAGGAAGGAAAAGGAAGAAAGACATGGAAGAAAAGCAGTGAATGAAGGAAGGAGAAAAGGAAGGTAAGGAAGGCAGAAAAGGAAAGAAGGAAAAACAGAAGGAAAGGAAGGAGAGGGGGAAGGAAGGAAGGGAAGAAAAGCAGGGAAGGAAGGAAGGAGAAAAGGAAGGAAGAAAAGAAGGAGAAAAGGAAAGGAAGGAAGGAAAGGAAAGGAGAAAGGAAGGAGAAAAGGAAGGAAAGGAAGAAAGGCAGACAGGAGAAAAGGAAGGAAAGGAACGAAAGGGAGGAAGGAAGGGAAGGAAGGCTGAGAAGGAAGGAAAAAGGAAGAAAAGGAAGGAAGGAGAAGAGGGAAGGGCGGGAGAGAGGAAGAGCTTCATATTCATAATTATATTATTACATGACAATAGCTTAAACACTACTACTCACATTATCATTCATTTGTTATAATGCCTCCTGCCTTGAGTAGGGAGTGGGAGTTGAAGAATGTCGAGGTCCCTTCCAGTTCTATGGTTCTGCATTCTAACAGCATCAATGTTGAAGCCTCATCATAAAAGTTTTATGCTGTTTTTGTTAGATCAATTAAAACAGAAGAAGCTCAACTTTTCTCATAACTGTGTGGGAAATAATTTCATCTTATAACAACTCATTATGTTACACACTCTGTATACATTTTTATTGTGATCTAAGTTATTGACCCACATTTCTCAATTGACAACTGTTTTCTTGTATGTGTTAATTTAGAAAAAGCTTTATCTTTTCTGACAACGTTGTTTTATTTTCCAAAGTTGTATACAATTGTGTACATACAGCTTTTTTCTTATTTAAGAAAATATGGTGCAAGTGACCCAGATTTCTTACTCAATAATAACAGATGTAACAATTGAGTAAACCTGGGCAAAATGCAATTTCAAAAGACTTTTGAATGTTTCCCAAACATCCACCATTGTGGGGAAAATAATTTTAATTACTGAATGAGTTTGTTATTTATTTATTGAGTTTACTCTGCTTGCAATTTATCTTTTGGGGGTGGTGGTTGGGGAATTCTGAGATTATATAAAGAGACAAAATGGATAAACATTTGTGCCAAACAAGTCCTACCTTTACATTTGTGAATAGATTTATAGAAGGGGATTAAAAGAAAACCATCTTTTTTCTTCTTCTTTCAGGTCCTCTGCCTCATACAAGTGCCCTTAACCATTACTTAGTCTTGCTTTACATTGTAAGGTAATAATTGGTAAGTGTGTGCCTTGGTAAGGCCACACTTGGAATACTGCATACAGTTTTGGTCGCCACGATGTAGAAAAGATGTGGAGACTCTGGAAAGAGTGCAGAGAAGAGCAACCAAGATGATTAGGGGACTGGAGACTAAAATATATGAAGAACGGTTGCAGGAACTGGGTATGTCTCGTTTAATAAAAAGAAGGACCAGGGGAGACATGATAGCAATGTTCCGATATCTCAGAGGGTGCCACAAAGAAGAGGGAGTCAAACTATTCTCCAAGGCACCTGGGGGCAGGACAAGAAGCAATGGGTGGAAACTAATCAAGGAGAGAAGCAACTTAGAACTAAGGAGAAATTTCCTGACGGTTAGAACAATTAACCTCTGGAACAGCTTGCCTCCAGAAGTTGTGAATGCCCCAACCCTGGAAGTCTTTAAAAAGATGTTAGATAGCCATTTGTCTGAAATGGTATAAGGTTCCTGCCCACGCAGGGGGTTGGACTAGAAGACCTACAAGATCCCTTCCAACTCTGCTATTGTATTGTATTGTATTGTAATTATATCTCTTTTTGTACCCCAGTCATTTTATGGGATGGGCATTTAATGGGCATTTTCATCACACCTTCCATTATTAATTTTAATGTAAATTCTATGGGACGTGGTGGCTCAGCGGCTAAGACACTGAGCTTGTCGATAAGAAAGGTTGGCAGTTCGGTGGTTCGAATCCCTAGCACTGCATAACGGAGAGAGCTCCCGTTACTTGTTCCAGCTTCCTAGCAGTTCAAAAGCACATAAAAATGCAAGTAGAAAAATAGGAGCCACCTTTAATGGAAAGATAATAGTGTTCTGTGCATCTTCAGCATTTAGTCATGCCAGCCACATGACCATGGAGACGTCTTCAGACAGTGCTGGCTCTTCGGCTTTGAAAGAGAGATGAGTACCGCCCCCTAGAGCTGGGAATGACTAGCACATATATGCAAGGAGAGCCTTTACCTTTAATGTAAGTTCTATTTAAGTAGAATGCATCAATTAAATGCACAGGCTAAATTTGCACCTTCAAATTTCCAATAAAGTGCTGATATTTGGGATGCTCCAATTTAAGTACTTCTTTTTTTAAAAAAATAATAATAATCACTTTTTTAATCAAAAGTGCGAGACCGCCTCCTACCTCACACATCCCTTCGACCGATCCGCTCCAACAGAGAGGGTCTTCTCCAGGTGCCTACGGCCGGGCAATGCCGGCTTGCAATGCCCAGGGGAAGGGCCTTCTCTGTGGCGGGCCCTGCCCTCTGGAACGATCTACCCCCTGATCTTAGAAACATCACGGACCTCCGCCTCTTCCGCCAACACCTAAAGACGCATTTCTTTCACTTAGCTGGCCTGGCCTAACTTCCGAGATTATATCATCGACTGGCTTTAAATTACACAAAGTTTTAATAAGGGTTTTAAATTGATTTTAGCACAGGCATCTCTAATTTAATAGGATTTTATTCAGTCTAGGATGTATTTATTCTTTTGTATTGTTTTGTTGTGTTTTAATTTCCTGTGCACTGCCCCGAGTCCCTTTTGGGAGAGTGGCGCGGTATAGAAATCCAATCAAATCAAAATCAAATCAAATCAAAATGGGAGGAAAATATGAAACCAAGAGATCGATGCCCAATGAAATCATGATTGATGATCCCTAGTTTTAAAAAAAATACTTCATTACTAAGACAAAGATGTTTTAAGCTTCAGTTCCAAAATGCCTGCTGTAGCAATGCCAGCATGGGACCCGAGAACCAGAGTTAATTCATTACCTTTGGAAAGAAGTCCGTGCAACCCATTCATAGTTGAGTCAGCCTCATTTCAGTGACGCATGCAGCTGGGGGTTGATTTACAAATTCAGCAGAGAGCATCCCGAGCTTTCGAAGGTATAAAATTAATTTTGGCACTTCACTCCTTGGTGAGGTCACCATATTGGATATTCTTCCCGTGTAGAAACTCATTGGAAGCCAAACAAAGAAACATAGAAACACTGTGCTAGCACATATGCCTCCCTTCCTCCTGGACTAGTTTATTACATGTGCAATAGACTTTATTTTAAAAGGTGGGAACATTGAAAATGTCATCTTCGATTACAGCAGGAGCCATCTTTTCCTTTTCTTGTAATAATATCCTATCCAAAAAAAAGAAAAAGGAAAAAAAAGAAACCTGATCTGGTGTATCATATTTTCTAAGCCACTGGAGGTAAATATAAATATATTTATATATTTATGGCTGCAATGTTGCAGATAGGTGTTACATCCATGTTTATGTATGCAGCAGAACATATTTTTGGAGATGAAATCCTGAATTGTCCAGTTGTAGTAGATAGCTGGCCTACTCAGATAGAAACTATCCAGCTTGCTTTTGGTAGATAAATGTCATTCATCTTCTGTAATCAAAAATATTCTTTGTCTGTCTGTCTGTCTGTCTCTCTCTCTCTCTCTCTCTATGTCTCTATGTGTCTGTCTCTGTCTCTGTGTGGTTGTCTGTCTGTCTGTCTGTCTCTCTCTCTCTCTCTCTCTCTGTGTCTCTCTGTGTGTCCGTCTGTCTGTCTGTCTGTCTCTCTCTCTCTGTGTCTCTATGTGTCTGTCTCTGTCTCTGTGTGGCTGGCTGTCTCTCCCTCTCTGTCTCTCTGTCTCTCTCTGTGTGTGTCTGTCTGTCTGTCTGTCTCTCTTCCTCTCTGTCTCTGTGTGTGTCTGTCTGTCTCTGTGTGTGTCTCTCTCTGTGTGACTCTGTGTGTCTGTCTGTCTGTATCTGTCTCTCTCTGTCTCTGTCTCTCTCTGTGTGTCTCTCTCTCTGTGTGTGTGTGTGTGTCTTTCTCTGTCTCTTGCTGTCTCACTGTCTGTCTGTCTCTCCCTCTTTGTCTCTCTGTCTGTCTTTCTGCCTCTGTCTCTGTCTCTCTCTTGTCTGGTCTTTTATCTTCCAAGATAATGTAGACTGATACACAATTTAGTCAACTGTTAATATCTAAATGATGCCAGCCCACCTAGATGGCAACACCTCATATTAGATGAATTTAAAAATCTGGCTGGGTCTTAGTTAATAGTTGGCTGGGTGACCAACTTGGAAGCCAATGACCCAGGGCTGGGCTGAAAAGTAGTTAAAAACTTCCTAGAGGGGAAAAACCACTGCATGAACGTGTAAATCTGCATGAACGTGTACATGTAGGAAAGCAGGAATATTTTACTTTTTCCAGAAATATCAGTTGAATGGTTCACTTCAGATTCACAACTGTTATAATAATTGTTCTTTCCATACCTTTAAATCTCGAAACTGCTTTTTCTTCTCTTGGTGAAGGTCAAAGCAAATATCTCAAAGGTCTTTTTCAAAAGCCAGCTTGGCTTGGCTTTTTTGCTTGAAGACATTTTGCTTCTCATCTAAGAAGCTTTCTCAGTTCTGAACAAATGGTGAAGGACAGATAAACCTACAAGTCGCCTAAATGACTCACAGAAAGACTGCTAACAACTGGATTACTGTAAGGAATATACAGTAAATTCTTCCATTCTCCACCATTCAATCAGAACTGAAAAAATATGGATGAGAATCAAAATGAAGTTAAAAAAAATGAAGTCCAGTTACAATTTGATGACTGAGACTCTCCATAGACCAGGGATGTCCAAACTTGGGAACTTTAAGACTTGTGGACTTTAACTCCCAGAATTCCCCAGCCAGCATAGCTGGCTGGGGAATTCTGGGAGTTGAAGTCCACAAGTCTTAAAGTTAATAATAATAATAATAATAATTTTATTTATAAACCGCCTCCTCTCCCCAAAGGGACTCGGAGCGGTGCACAGGGAGATTAAAAAACAAATACAAAATACATAAATAATTAAAATAAGAATTAAACGAATTATCCCTGCGCTAAAAACCCTCTATATTAAAACTAAACTATACCCCCTAAAAAAACCAGTTAAAACGGAAGACTAACCTAGGCCGGCCAAGCAGAAAAAGTGTGTTTTCAATTTTTGATGGAAGGAGCGGAGGTCCGTGGTTCTTCTAATTTCGGGGGGAAGGTCGTTCCAGAGGGCAGGGCCCGCCACAGAGAAGGCCCTTCCCCTGGGCGTCGCCCACTGGCATTGCCCGTCGCCCGCTGGCATTGCCTAGTGGACGGCACCCAAGTTCCCAAGTTTGGACATCCCTGCCATAGACAGTCAAACCAAATATCTCAAATTTACTGTAAGAGAAAAATGATTACAAACCAAGGATAGGATGCAACATGTATCCCATATTTTATCCAATGTTTCCTGCTTTCTTTATCAGTCAGTATTCCGTGCCTTGTGTATACAGTATATATATTCAGCTTTCCATCCTTCCAAGGTGGGTAAAATGTGGACCCATATTGTTGGGATTAATATGCTGACTCTGTAAACTTCTTAGACAGGACTGTAAAGCACTATGAAGCGATATAGAAGTCTAAGTGCTATTGCTATGCTATTTAAAATACAAATATTTAAAAGGAAAAATAATAATAATAAACCCACTCACGACTAGGTAAGTGTGAAACATCAATAGCATTAAAAATACCATTTCAAACCCCCAACACTATGCAAATTAAGATACTCTTATAAAATATTAAAAGTTTAATTTTCACTGAAGTTCTGTAAAAAAAAATGAGATTCAAGATAAAGTTTGATAGATAATCTGTTCTTAAGATCTCTCTTAAGCACTCGCTGTGATTTGACCCTGAAACAACCCAGTTTATAAAGGATTCCATACAGTTTTGGCAGTACAAAAAGTTTATTTTGTGCTGTTGGGAACTTATTTTTGGTTGCTTATTTCATTTCTTTTCATTTTTCAGTCTTCCTAGAACTAAAAGGCTGTAGAGATTCTCAGTCATCCAAATCATGACCCAAAGGTGCTTTTTTCGGGAGGTAACTGGACTTTCTTGTTGTTTTTTTCTTTTGAAGATATGTCACTTCTCATCCAAGAAGCTTCTTCAGCTCTGACAGGAGCTGTCCATTCCCCACCATCCTGTCAGAGCTGAAGAAGCTTCTTGGATGAGAAGTGAAACATCTTCAAAACAACAAAAAAACAAGAAAGTCCAGTTGCATCCTGAAAAAAGCACCTTTGATGACTGAGAATCTCTACAGACTTTTCTCTATACAATTTGGCACAAACTCCCTTTGAATGGTGTGGCAGTAGGAATGGATTTCCAGAAGATAAATTACAGACTACAGGAACTAGGAGCTCCACTCAGTTGACCCTGAAGACACAGAGAAACCTCCAAGTGGCCCCAACGATCCTCCAAAAGGATGCAAATGACCAGCTGTCTGCAAGGAATATAAATCCTTCCATTCCCCACCATCTAGTCAGAGCTGAAGAAGCTTCTTGCACGAGAAGCAAAATATCTTCAAAAGAAAAAAAAATAAAGTCCAGTTGCCTTCAGAAAAAGCACCTTTGGGACTTCTTAGAAATAGATGAACAAAAATCTCACATATCATAATATGTAGCTGTTCAGCTGAGTTTAGCCTGGATGTTATGCAAGTTAGAATCCACATGCCAATTCCATGCTCATTCACCAAGAAGGAGATGAGGAACAGGGAGATGTGGTATAGAACAATGCTCAATCACAAGAGGCATAATTAATCTCAGTAAATCCTGAAAGTTTGTTTGAGAAGCAAGAGAAAAGAGACAGCTTAATTAAAATCCAAATACCAGACATCAAGACAAAGATGTTATGTAATTAACAAATAAGAAAATACAAAGAAACAACCATCGTCTTACACAGGAGACCCAGTTGCTTTCAAGGGTGGCCTGCAGAGAATGGTTTCGAAGATCCCTGGAATAAAATAATGTTTTTAACTGTTTGTTTCTGTAAGGCGAAAAGATAACGCATGAGTAAACCAGAAATCATTTGTGTCTTGGAATGAATATTTATTTTATTTTATTAAATTTATTAAATCTTCATGCTTTTACTGTTGGAAAAAATCAACTATATGGTGTAACTTAGGGTGCACTTGATCAGCGTTGAATAATCTATGGATCTATCCTTCCTTCCTGATCATGCATTTAGATGTTTTGACATAAGAGGATATCAGAGGTGGAAGCAGTGGTGGGATTCAATTTTTTTTACTACCGGTTCTGTGGGCATGGCTTGGTGGGTGTGGCAGGGGAAGGATACTGCAAAATCCCCACTCCCTCCCGATCAGCTGGGATTCAGGAGGCAGAGAATAGATGGGCCAGGGCCAGTCAGAGGTGGTATTTACCGGTTCTCCGAACTACTCAAAATTTCCGCTACTGGTTCTCCACAACTGATCAGAACCTGCTGAATACCACCTCTGGTTGGAAGGGACATTGGAGGTCTTCTAGTCCAATCCTCTGCTCTGCTATGTTGTTTCAGAAAAATGGCTGTCCAGTCTCTTTTTAAAAATGATATTTTTGATGCCATTTACAACATTGTAGATGTTGATGTGGTATTATTAATTTGGGTTGTTAGCCAATAAATTGGATAGAGGGTTCATTTAACCTGGAGATAGATAGATAGATAGATAGATAGATAGATAGATAGATAGATAGATAGATAGATAGATAGATAGATAGATAGATAGATAGATAGATAGATAGATAGATAATCAGGTGACATTGTTAGCAGAATAGCAGAATAACAGAGTTGGAAGGGATCTTGGAGATATTTTTGTCCAGCTCTCTACATAAGCAGGAGACCCTATACTATTTCAGACAAATCTTTGTCCAATCTCTTCTTAAAAACTTCCAGCGTTGGAGCATCCACAACTTCTTGAGGCTAGTTCCAGAAGTTAATTCCATTGAGTAATTGTTCTAACTGTCAGGATTTTTTTCCTTAGTTCTCGACTAGTTTTCCATCCTTTGCTTCTTGTCCTGCCTTCAGGTGCTTTGGAGAATAGGTTGACGCCTTCTTCTTTGTGGCAGTCCCTAAGATCCAGCATCCAGAACCATGGTGGCACATTGGTTAGAGTGCAGTACTGCAGGCTACTTCTACTGCCTGCCGGCTGCCTGCAATATGGCAGTTCGAATCTCACCCGGTTTAAAGTTGACTCAGCCTTCCATCCTTCCGAGGTTGGTAAAATGATGGCCCAGATCATTGAGGGCAAGATCCTGACTCTCTAAACCGCTGAGAGAGGGCTGTAAAGCACTGTGAAGTGGCATTTAAATCTAAGTGCCATTGCTATCTGATTATGCTTCTACTCTAAGTTCAAATGTTAGGAATTTTGGAAAGGAAACTGCAGCTCAGTAAAGGAAGACTTTAATACAAGGCTTCTCCAATAAGGTTTACTTTTAATTCAACTAACAGGCAGCATGAGACATCTGGAAATCAAAAACTGCAGGATGCCGAATGGTGAAAATATACTGTGCACAGTTTTGTAAGTAATTCAGAGATCTTACACACACACACACACCTACACCACATCACATCTCAACATTTTTGCTCAGGCATTTTTGCTCAGTCTTAAAGTGATGACACGCTAGAAAATAAGTTTAATGGTACAGGCCTGAAAATTTAATATCCAGGTATATAATCAAAGAAGTTCACCAGAGGATTTTTGTGCCAGTGGTAATCTCTATAAACAACTTGCTTCACAAAGCTGTTGTGATGATAACATTGTAGGACAGAATGAAATGCCTTTTGCTGGAGCAAGGTGATTACAGAAAACTACTATAAATAACTGAATTAATTAGCAAATTGAGCCCTTGAGCCCTAATCTTCCTTCCTTAAGAGCTGTGGTGGCGCAGTGGTTAGAATATCATATTTCAGGCTACTTCTGCTGACTGCTGCTGCCAGCAGATTGGCAGTTCGAATCTCACCAGGCTCAAGGTTGTCTCATCCTTCCATCCTTCTGAGGTCGGTAAAATGAGGACCCAGATTATTGGGGGCAAGAGGCTGACTCTGTAAACTGCTTAGAGTGGGCTGTAAAGCACTATGAAGTGGTATATAAGTCTAAGTCTAAGAAATGCTATTTCTTCTTTTCCGTGAGTCCTAATCTTCAACTATAGTGGAAATCCAAACTTTGACTAATGTTTGGAAATAACAACGATCATGCCACTATACTGTAAAATCTCTATTTATTTGGTTAAGGAGGAAATGTAGTAAGAACAAAGACAGAAAATAGATGATTAGAAGGGAAATAATTCTTATGGCCCATTATTACCTTTTTAAATCGTTTTCCAAAAAACCTGGGAGGACACATTTCAGAAGAGCATCTACGCTCATGTCAATATTGTGGTTGAACGTTGCTCATTGAATCAGCTGCTCAGTGGCCAAGAAAGATTCAAATGTGATATTTCAGAGTATTTATATTTCTCTACTGTTGCTCTCGCTAAATTCTTGAGGAGACTGAACGTCAAGGGGCTGAGACAAAAGTCAATATCCCATAAAGACGAAGAAGAGGAAGGCTTTTTGTTTTGACAATTGCAGTTTATTTTCCAAATCTCAGAAGCTAATACACAAAACAAGACTCTTTCATTATTATTAGTATTATTATTTTCAAAAGCCTAGTGCACTTTCAGAACAAGATATACAAAGTCCTGCCGAAGTACAAGCTGAATTTTCCCCCTGGTTCAAATGGCTTACATTAGTGAGTCGACTAATGGAAAGTAGCTTAAGAGAACAGCCTTGGGGGAAAAGCTTTAAGGGGTCTTTGGGGCACAGAAGATCTTCAAGTGCTGTGATAGGCTTTTACTGAGTCAAATGTTACGGCCATTTTCCCTGCAAGGCAAACGTGCTCAATGAACCACTAATTTGCAAAGTCTGTTGAAATTAGCCTGAGGACCTCGGATGGGTTTAGCAGGAAGCTCAGAAAAGCTGAAACCTTTCCACCCTGTTCCTCTCCAGCTGCCCACTTTCACTTGGGTTTGGCTTTATTGCAGTATTTCCTCTTAAAAAAAAAAAAGCTCCCACATTTAATGATTTTCAACAAATAGCTGAAACCGACAATGGTTGACAATCCAGTTAACATCAAGAAGAAAAGTTCCACCATCCAAAGTCCCTAAAAATAACATTGCTCTAAGCATTTGACGCAGCTGCCATAAAGGATGGGGGCAGGATTCTGGGAGCTTCTCGCTACTCCCACGTAACACCTCTCCTGCGCGAGCTGCACTGGCTACTGGTGGCCTTCTGGGTGCGCTTCAAGGTGCTTGTTACCATCTTCAAATCGCTCCATGGCTCGGGGCGTAGTTACTTACGGGACCGTCTCCTGCCACATACCTCCCTACGTCCGATACGCTCCCACAGAGTGGGCCTACTGAGGGTACCAACCACCGGGCAATGCCGGCTAGCGGTTCCCAGGGGTAGGGCCTTCTCTGTGGCTGGGCCGGCCCTCTGGAACGACCTATCCCCCGAACTTCACACAATCACGGACCTTCCCCTCTTCCGCCGCTCACTTAAAACATATTTATTTCAACAAGCTGGTCTTGCATAAATGGTATTGATTTTATAACATAACTTCTGTCAAGGACATAAATGGATTTTAGATTTAGGGAATTTTAGCTTAGGAGGGTTCCTATTTTAATGTTTTTAAATTCTAGTACAGGTAATTTAATTCGTTTTTAGCTTTGTTATATATTGTCTGTTTATATGGTTTTTAATTTTTTTCCCTGTACACCGCCCCGAGTCCCTTCGGGGAGAGGGGGCGGTTTATAAGTCTAATATTAAATTAAATTAAATTAAACCTATTTTCTAAAGTATCGGAAAGCAAGAAAAGAAACAATGGAGGGAAACTAATCAAGGTGAGAAGCAACCTAGAACTGAGAAGGAATTGTACTCCCAACAGTGAGAACAATTAATCAGTGGAACAGCTTGCCTTCAACAGTTGTGAAGGCTCCATCACTGCAGGCTTTCAAAAATATAGATTGGACAACCTGGAATGGTATAGGGCAGGGGTCTGCAAAGTTGGCTCTTTTAAGCCGGGTGGACTTCAACTCCCAGAATTCCTCAGCCACCCATGTTGGCTGGGGAATTCTGGGAGTTGAAGTCCACCCGGCTTAAAAGAGCCAATTTTGCAGACCCCTGGTATAGGGTATATGGGTTGGACTAGAAGACCTCCAAGGTCCCTTCCAACTCTACTATTCTGTTATTTGCTTCAGTATCAGACTAGCTAGTGAGGCTGAGCAGGTTCAGATGTGGATGATGTTTGGATGGCATAATGCCTGGAAATGCTATGACTGTATTTAAAAACAAATCAGGGAAGAATGTCATCTGGAATGGACTCATGTACTTTAATTTAAGAATGCAGTCACTCTAGAACAAAGGTCAGCAACCCGCAGCTTTAGAGCTGCATGTGGCTCTTTCATCCCTCTGCTGTGGCTCCCTGTCGCCTGTTGGCTCCACAATTGATAGGGCTTTTGGTTAGGAGTGGTAGAGGAAAAAGGACGCCGTGCTAGGAGGAGACTTTATGGTGGGGGAACCGGACTTCTGGCCAGCAGAGGAAAAAGGATGCTGTGCTAGGAGGAGACTCTATGGTAAGGCAACCGGACTTCCAGTTGGCTCCAGAATTGAATGGGGGGGGGGGGCTGGTTAGGACCTTTGTGGCTCTTTGAGTGTTTAAAATTGCCGACCCCTGCTCTAGAAACTTGAAGAAGTAGTTCTTCAACTTGGAAAGAGTTTGGGAGGATGTGATATCCTGATTTGGTAAACAGCAGACTTTTTAGAATCTCCCTTAATGATCACAAGACCCAGGAGCAGTCAGTCCAAATATTAAAACATCCCAAGAAACTTGGATTAATGCAGACTTACAGAACTTAGTCTTCCTGGCTTGATCTCCATAAGAAGCAAGATCACACTTGGTTTGGAGATAACTAGGTTTAAGGATCTTTGCCAAAGAAAATTATACAAATGTCACTGCTGTATAGAAGAGAATATTTCTAGTTCACGGCTTGACCTGTGGGATTCTTGAATCTCTGAATTTTATGGTTTTCTTGCAGATGCTTAATTATCCAACCAGATACCCTAACCAATGCTAGGCAGATGCTTGATTACCAAACGGAGTAACATCATCAGTGGTAGCTGATGCACAGATGTATCTGTGAAGTCATCGGAAGTAAAGGCCAACTCAAAGACGATTTGACTTTTCAAAGAAAAGGCCACGTTTGTAGCATCAGAACATTTTTTTTTTCATTTACATGCAAGAAAAGTGTGATGATATATCTATAAATATTTTTCCCGTTTACTCCCAGAAGTGCTGCACCGTTCTCTCTGGGTTTTTTCCCCCCTCCTCTTCTTTTCCAGTGTGATAACTCTTCTTGCTAACTTGCAATACATAACAGCGTGAAGCCCAGCGTGTCATGGGAAGATTCAGAAAGATGCATATTTAGCTACTTTTGCTTCTTGTATGATTTTGCTCCGTGGGTCTTGAAGGAGAGATTAAAATGTATCACGAGGAAGTAAACATGCCTACTTTTAAAGAATGTAATAGCTAACATTAAAGAAAAGAAAGGGGGAAAAACCTAGTCTGAACATGTGCAAATCAGTCCTTCTGTTCATTTGATTCGGGTTAATTACAAACTAAACTTTTTTTCTACCCATTATTTGCTTTTAAATCCACCACAATTCATTCAGTAAAGCAGGGGTCTCCAACCTTTGCAACTTTAAGTCTGAAGGACTTCAGCTCCCAGACTTCTCCAGCCAGCTTTGCTGGCTGGAGAAGTCTGGGAGCTGAAGTCCTTCAGACTTTAAGTTGCAAAAGTTGGAGACCCCTGCAGTAAAGTATATATATATATACCACAATGCCATGGTGAACAACCTGCGTACACTCTCAGATGGCAAACAGAAACTTTTTTTGTTTGGCTTTCATTTTACTGGCTAGGTTTTTTTTTTTTCCGAACAGCCCATTAATTTTGCATGCTGTAGCAGTTTTAGGCATAACTTCTATAATATTCACCATTTGCTGATGCAGCATTAAAAACTTTCATGAAACGGGGAAAAATATATACCAAACTTTCTTTTTTTAAACTCCCTTACTTTCAAAAGAGTCTACTGAAATTGCCTGTAGTTCATTTTTATTTTCTCTTTGTCTCCCTCTTGTGCTATGATTTTTCTTTCTTTTAATTCACTTAAATAGGTACATTAAAAAAGATATTTTCTCTCCCTTCTCTCCTGTTTTTCGTTTTTTTTTTTTAAAGTCATCTGGTGTGTTTCGGAACCTCTAACAATGTTTACTCTTTGCTTCATCTTTTTGGCAATCAGTGCCAATTCAAAGGTGATGTGTTTGTGTAACACTGGTCAGGAGACCACACAATAATTAAATGATCATTCTTAGTGGAATAATGTTCTGGATGATGCAAGTTTATATTCATAGAAAGAAGGGAGAAAGGGAGAGGGAAAGAGAAGAAAAGGGAGAAGAGAAAAGAAGAAAAGAGAGAAAAGAATGAAGAGAGAAGGGAAGGAAGAGAGAAGGGAAGAGAACAGAAGAGGAGAAGAGAGAAGGGAAGAGAAGAGAAGAGAAAAGAAAAGAAAAGGGAAGAAAGAGAGAAGGGAAGATAAGAGAAGAGAGAAGAGAAGAGAAGAGAGAAGGGAAGGGAAGGAAGAGAGAAGGGAAGAAAAAGAGAAGGGAAGGGAAGGGAAGGGAGAAAAGAAGAGAGAAGAGAAAAGAAAAGAAAAGAAAAGGGAAGAGTAGAGAAAAGGGATAGAAGAGGGAAGACAAGGAAAGAGAAGGGAAGGAAGAAGAGAAGGGAAGAAAAGAGAGAAGGGGAGGGAAGAGAGAAGGGAGAATAGAGAAGAGAAGAGGCAATCTCCTCTCCTGCCTTAAGATTTTATTGCAGAAATCATTTTATTCTTAGCAAGGTGGGGGGCTGTATTTTCTTGTATGGTGTATATTTATATTCATGGGACAAAGATTTAGACTCAGCTTTAGACCATACACGTCTCTCTGGGTACAGTCCCCTCCCCCTCATCCACCTAAAAGGCTACATTAGGAGCAGGTGGTCAATATGATCAGAAGGACAATTCTGAATTCAGGATAGATCGATTGATCTCTGCATCCTATCATCCCTCTTCAGATATAGTGCTTTCTGGGGAGGAAGAAAGCAAGCCAGCCCGCAAAACTCAAGAACTGCATTTTTCTACTGCATTACATCCCAAGCTGTATCCCAAGCTTCGCAGAGGTGGTTGAAGGAGAGAGATGATTTCCAATTTTAGCCTGTTAGAATTTGTCCCTTAATCCATACAATCTGTGCAAAAAATATGGATTTTGCATCAAACCAGAGCTTAGGCCTAGTGCTTAACTGAAAGCCAAAAAGGGATGGATTAGGCTGGAGTACATAACTAGCAACTTGGGAAACATCCAGCGCGAAGAGTCTCTAAGATGTGTCTGAGCTTGCAGGGGAATAGCAATTGTGTACAGACTGATGTGGGAAACAATGAAATGAAATATTTGGGGGATATTGAAAAGGCAGGATATAATATTCCCCCTAAAGGAGAAATGGGGTGTTCTGACTTAGGCTCCACGAGAGCATGGAACAAACTCCTTGTCCCAACAAAAACCTTTTATTAATTTACTGTGAATTCTGCTCATTCAGAGCCAGTAAAGTCTTTCGAAGGAGGATTTACAGTCACAGACCTTATCTGGCTTGGAGAGCTGCCAGGCTGATATCTGCAAACCAATTAAACGAACTAACTGTCTCCTGCAAACTCCACTCCCCTTTTGTTCCTCTTTTATTTCCTTTGGGAGGGGCCATTCATTGTCCACCTGTGGATTTACTCCCAAGTCGATCCCTGTTCTTTGGCTGTTCCCTTCATCTGGCAACTCTGCACATGCGCACACTGGGAACAGGCTCCAGCTGTTTGTCTGCCTCACTGATGTCTGACTCTGAAGGCAGCTGATAACTGGCATATGGCTCTGGCCCCATCTCTGCCTCCGACACAGAGCCCTCATCAGAGCCTTCCCCACATTCCAGGACTGGCTCATGTTCCTCCCCAATGTTCTCACTGTCCGAATGGGCCACAACATGGGGGGGGGACTTAAGGGGGGCAGAAACCAGCCCCAGTGTCCCTGTCCCAAGCAGAAACTGAGAAGGCCAGCTTTTAGAAATGCAGATTGGGTAATCCATTCAGAAAGACTGGGTCAGGAAGAAATTTCAGATAAGCAACAAGCAATTAGCTCAGACAAACACCTAGGATTTGCATTTCTCCTTTTTGCCTATAGAGCCAGCCATGACCCCTACATGACCTCTTAGGAATCCAGAAGGTATAAAAACCCACCAACTCTCAACTCCATTTTGTCAGCTGCACCAGAATCACATGTGGTCGGTGGTTGTGCTTCATCAATAAAGGGAGCCTCCATAATACTTCCAGTGCCTTCCTCCTGGATTGGAACTGAACCAGATGGATTTTCTTTTCAACATCGAGTAAGGGATGTTTCAGAAGGCTGAAGAACGAAACTGGAAATTAGCAGGACTCCACCCCAATTCATCCTGGTGCATCCTTGAGATTTTAACTTGTAGTGTCAATGTTCATCTTGATGTAACGTAAAATAAGCTAGAGCCCATTTTCATAATGCTACACTTTGTGATTAATTGTGATAAATTCTGTGCAAAGTTTAGCAATCTTCCCTTTAAAAAGGCACATTTGTATAATCTCCTTATTTCCTTTGCTTGCCTCAATATTTTAATTTGTAACAGTCAGATTAGAGCTTGAAATAATGAGAAAACACAAGGTTTCCAGATAACTGCTTACCCTAGGCATGCAACGGATAGAGTTGTGCAGAAAATTTGAGGGAATTGATTCCAATGTTGAACTGCTTTATCAAGAAAGTGAGTCGAAATCTGCCTTTCTTGATCTTATTAAATCTCTTGGGGTCTCACTCAGGATTAATACATACTGGTTTTTGGACTTCTTCCACGAAATATCCCTTCAGATATACACACGAAGGTGATTAGGATGTGCCCAAGGGAAGGGTCAAACGTGTCATCAGTCATGAGTCCCTTCATACCCAGGAGAGATCTAAGTCCAGTCCACCTTGAATTCCTTTGACTCCAATTTGCTTTGACCATTGGTAGTACCGATTCTTATAGAGAGTTTAAGCTTGCAATAAATCTTTATACTATTTGAACTGCCTGGGCCTTCTTACGTCCCTGACATCTGGTACTTTTTAAAGTGCTCTCATATTAATTTTGATTTTTGTTTCAAAGTTAAGCATTTTTAGATTCTTCTATCTGTTTTCATAAAGTTAGCTTTTACTTCCCTGATCACCCCAGCTGCCTTTCTTTGAACCCAGTTTCAGCTTCTCTGATTTGGTCAGCTTAGCTTCACGGAATCCAGCAAAACTCCTAAAAAAACAAATATTCCAAAGAGGAATAAACCTTCTCAATTAACTTCCCATACTTCCTGTTGTTGTGCATCTTCCAACCCAAGATGACAAATGAGATTTCAAGCAGATGAAGCATATTATATCTTTACTTGTGACAAGCTAATATTAAGGGTGCCAAATGGTTGTCTTAATTAGCAAACAAAGAAACCTGAAGTAGTTGGGATAATTAGCTTGCTTTAGCCCAACAGAAGCTGAGGTATATAACACAGCTAAAATTCTTGAAAGTAGCAGGGAGGGTAGGGAGGAAATAAAGACCTTTTATTGCTGGCTCAGAATTGATAGAATAAATTGAAAGCTTGACATTCCAAAGTCAAATTAAATTTTCTAGATTTAGGAAGCTAAGCAGGACAAAATCAGCTTAGTATTCAGAAGCAGGATTACTGCAGGATTCCAGAGCTATAAGCTGAAAGGTAAAAAGGAAAGAACCTGGGGGCGGGAGCAATACCCTATTACAATCGCCATGAATGAATGAATGAATGAATGAATGAATGAATGAATGAATGAATCAATCAATCAATCAATCAATCAATCAATCAATCAATCAATCAATCAATCGGTATTTCATTCAAGGTGCTTGTTACCATCTTCAAATTGCTCCATGGCTCGGGGCCTAGTTATTTGCGAGACCACCTCCTGCCACATATCTCCCACTGACCGATTCGCTCCCACAAAGAGGGCCTCCTCAGGGTGCCGACTGCCAGTCAATGCCGGCTGGCGACGCCCAGGAGTAGGGCCTTCTCTGTGGCAGGGCCCGCCCTCTGGAACGACCTCCCCCCTGAACTTCGCACTATCACAGACCTTCCCATCTTCCGCCGCTCACTTAAGACACATCTCTTTCAGCAAGCTGGACTAGCATAGAATTTAAATCTAGGAACGATAGTGCCTCAGCCAAATTAGACAGGTTTTAATGGGAATTTTAGCACAGGTTTATTATTTAATTTCTTTTTAACTTTTGTATATTTGTTATTTATTTTATTGTAGATTTTAATGTCCTGTGCACCACCTAGAGTCCGTCTCGACGGAGATTGGTGCGGTTTACAAATCGAATTAAATAAATAAAATAATTGAAATTTTACATCAATTAAAAATACAATCAGTGAAGCAGAATCTGGAAAAACAATAATGAAACAATGAAGAGATGACCCACCGTCTGTCCATAAAACAGATGGATTCAATTAGAGCAGTAATTGGAATATTGTACCAATGGAAACTCTAAAAATTATACTATTAGAATGGGGGAGCCAATTGGGGACAGATCATCCTGAAGAAGACCTATCTGTGTGGCTTCTAAGAGTTAGCAAGTGAGAGTTGTCACTTGCAAAGATCCTGACTTGGTGATTTGTAATCAAACAGTATCTTTAGTCTTTAGGATAAAAGACTGACTATATCTTTAGGATAAACTTAGTCAAGGTGAACTCAGGATTAACTCAAGATTCACGGACCTGATTCAAATCAATCCTGTCAAGTAGCCAGGACTTCTTCATGCTTTTTTTCTGAACATGTAATTTGGAATGGCTATATTCCAGGCAAAAACATTAATAAACAAACCATCAAATAAAATGCTGTGAAAAAAGCTTTGATGCAGATAGCAGAGTAACAGCTGGAAAGGACCTTGGAGGTTTTCTAGTCCAGATCTCCACCCCACTCAACCAAGATTTCAGATAAGTGATTATCAAATTTCTTCTTAAAAACGTCCGGTGATGGAGGACTTCTGGAGACAAGCCATTCCACTGATGAATTGTTCTTAGTTAGTTCAAAGTTTTCTCCTTGATTATCCATTGCTTCTTATCCTGACTTCTAGTGCTTTGGAAAATAGGTTGATCCCCTCTTTTTTGTGGCAACCCCTGAGATATTGGAACACCACTATCATGTCACCGCTAGTCCTTCTTTTCATTAAACTAGACATACCCAATTACATCATATGTTTTAGTCTCCAGCCCCCTAATCATCTTTGTTGTTCTTCTCTGCACTCTTTTTAGAGTCTCAACATTTTTTTTTACATTATGGTGACCAAAACTGGATGCAATACAGTGATCCCTCATTTTTCGCGGCTTCATGTTTTGCGGCTTCAGTGCTTCGCGGGTTTTTCAAAAATACAGAATAGAAAAAAAATGCATCGATAGGAGGCAAGCGCCCCCTAGTGCTTGCTTTAAACGATGTCCACCAACTCAAGTTTCCGGTGCAAATCCTACTTCGCGGTTTTTCAGTTTTCGCGGAAGGTTCCGGTCCCCATTAACCGCGAAAAACAAGGGATCACTGTATTCCAAGTGTGGCCTTAGCAAGCCATTATAAAGTGGCATGAACACTTCATGTGATCTTCATTCTATCCTTTTGTTGATGCAGCCTAGAATTGTGTTGGCTTTTTTGACACTGGAACACTGCTATGGTGTGATCCCTAGTCCTTCTTTTTTCATTAAACTACCCAATTCTGGCAACTCTTCTTCATAGGTTTTAGCATCCAGCTGGCCAATCAGATTTTTGCTCTTCAAGGCACTCTTTCTAGAGCCTAAATATCTTTTTTTTTTTACATCATGTAAACAAACCTGGATGCAATATTCCAAGTGTGGCCTTACTTACGATGATGGAAATATTGTTGGCAAAGCTGCTTTTTTGATTTTTGGATTTTGGAGGGAGAGGGAGTCAGGTGAATGGGTAGATAAATGGGAAGATTGTGTATTGTAAGGTACTACAGGGAGAGAGAAAAATGATGAAGTAACCTAACTCCAAGAGAATAGCATGAAATTTTTTGAGGTCTATCTTCAGAAATTATGCACTATGCCCATGATAATAATAATAATAATTTTAATTTGTTGACCGCTCCCTCTCCCCATAGGGACTCGGAGCGGTGCACAGGGAAAACTAAAACAATAAATATACAAACACATTAAAAACAAATTAAACATATACCTGTGCTAAAATACCCCATTAACATACTAAGATTCCCAGTTAAAACAACTAAAACCCCATAGAGAGAGACTACCCTAGGCCGGCCAAGCAGAAAAGATGTGTTTTTAGTTTTAGACGGAAGGAGCGGAAGTCCGTGGTCGTTCTAATGTCGGGGGGAAGGTCGTTCCAGAGGGCTGGGCCCACCACAGAGAGAGCCCTTCCCCTGGGCGTCGCCCGCTGACAAAGTCTAGTGGACGGCACCCGGAGAAGTCCCTCTCTGTGGGAGCGAATCGGCCGTGAGGATGTATGAGGCAGGATCCGATCCCGATGGCGAACCTATGGCACGAGGGCCACTGGTAGCACGCGAAGCCATTTCTGAGGGCACGCGAGGCATTGCCCTGTCAGCTCTAGCACACATGAGCATGCAGGCCAACTGATTTTCGGCCATTTTTTGCCCTCCTGAGAGAGAAAAATGGACCAACGGGCAACCCAAAAGTCCATTCCTGAACTTCTGGTTTGTGTGTTGGGCCTTTTTTTTCCGCCCTACCCAGACTCCTAGAAAGCTTCTGGAGCCTTGGGAGGGCAAAAAATGAACCTACCCGGCCCACCGGAAGTCAGAAAATGTACATGCGCTGGACAGCAGGGTGTGTCACACATGTATTATCAGGGAGCACGGCATGGGAGGCATTAAATTATGGGGGTGGGCACACGAGCGTGCACAATAGCGTGAGTGTGTGTGCTTTAGGCACCAGACGCGAAAAAGGTTCACCATCCCTGCACTATGCCATTCATGTTTATTTACCATAACAAGTTATGGTTTCTTCCACATCTGATTGATGACAACAGTTTGTATCCTTCGCAGAAAATGTTCATGGCCCTCATAAGAAACCCTTAAAATAAATTACAGCTACTGAGTTGGATGTCCTAGAAATTTGACAACTAAACAAATAATGCTTTGAATTAGGATTTTCACTTCTCCCTGGTATGTATGTGGGGGAAATGTTTTATGAAAGAATTGCTAGATGCAAGGTATGCAGAATGTATGCAGAATAACCCAAGGAAAACTAAGCACGGATCTAGGAGACTCTGCAAACAATTGTGAGTTTATGCACACTTCCTGTGCACATTTTGTATGTGCACTTTTCACAGCTAGAAGGATTTAGGAGGGTGAGGGAAAGGTGTCTTTTTTAATCCACTAATAACACCCTTAGTAGATTGAAAGGCCTGCTCGTAGATTAGAGAACAAATGAAAGTATACAACATTATTAAAAAAGTAAAATAATTGAAATGGAAAAGGTCACATAACAAGAAGAACTGACAGCAGGTGGACCAAAGCAGTAATAGAATGGATTGCACTTGATAAAAAGTATCCAGGAAAGAGACTTAAAACAAGATAGATGAACAACATCAGCAAGTATTGTGGGCCAAACTGTCAAAAGCAAGCAAGCTCAGACTGTATATTTTGGAAACATGTGGAAGAGGCCTTCATCCTGCAGTGGATAGACAATGGCTAGAATGATGGTAGTCGTAGTCGTAGTCGTAGTCGTAGTCGTAGAAGAAGAAGAAGAAGAAGAAGAAGAAGAAGAAGAAGAAGAAGAAGAAGAAGAAGAAGAAGAAGAAGAAGAAGAAGAAGAAGAAGAAGAAGAAGAAGAAGAAGAAAAGACCCTTCATATTTGGAATTCTGCGCTTGGTATACTGCATCCAGTTTTGGTCGCCATGATGCAAAAAAGATGTTGAGACTCTAGAAAGAGTGCAGAGAAGAGCAACAAAGATGATTAGGGGACTGGAGGCTAAAACATATGAAGAATGGTTAATGGAACTGGATATGTCGACTTTAATGAAAATAAGGAATAGGGTTGATAATATAATAGCAGTGTTCCAATATCCCAGCGATTGCCACAAAGAAGAGGGAATCAAGCTATTCCCCAAAGCACCTGAGGGTTGAACAAGAAGCAACGGGTGGAAACTGATCAAGGAGAGAAGCAACCTAGAACTATAAAGAAATTTCCTGACAGTGAGAACAATTAATCAGTGGAACAACTTGCCTCCAGAAGTTGTGAATGCCCCAACACTGGAAGTTTTTAAGAAAATGTTGGATAACCATTTGTCTGAAGTGGTGTAGAGTTTCCTGCCTAGGGGTTTGGACTATAAGACCTTCAAGGTCCCTTCCAACTCTGCTATTCTATTCTATTCTATTCTATTCTATTCTATTCTATTCTATTCTATTCTATTCTATTCTATTCTATTCTATTCTATTCTATTCTATTCTATTCCATTCCATTCCTTTCCTTTCCTTTCCTTTCCTTTGTGGAATGCCATTGTGTTCCAATTTCTCATTTATCCAATTTTATTTAAAGCTATGTTCAAACATCTAGTTGCATTTTTTTTAAAATGTGCATTTACATGTTTATTTTGTAAATTGCACAACTGCAGGTCTGATAACTCAAAATTGTTGGCATTGGCTAAAGTGGTGAGAATCCAGTCACGGCATGGTGGAATTTGCAATGACCATTCATCAGAAATAGAAAACACTGTTGGATCAATGTAAGCTTTTTGAAATCCAAGCGCTGTCTGCTGAAGCAAAACAATGCAGCTGACGTGGTTCAATAAATATACCTAAAAGTTTAGTTTTCAAGAAATCACATTTTCTCACTTTATTCGTGGGAAATATAGGGGGGAAAACCTGCTTGTATCTACTCTCTAATCCTTGATGGACTAAAAAACCACTGAGCAATTAACTAAGTATCACGTTGTATTGCACAATAACCAGTTTCCTTAGCATTTTGGGCTAAAATTGAGTTTAATGGAATCACTTACTTAGGGATATCCCTTTTAGGTTGTGTAGACTTTGATATCTGCTCTTGCTATGGTCAAGAGGCCATCAGAAATCATTGCTGCTTGCATGGTTTAGGCAGAGAACTTTCTCTGATGAATGTCCACAGGGTCCCAGGGTGGACATTTGCTGGCTATTACTGGCTGTCAACACAGCTTAAAGTAGCTCACCCATATGTGAAAACTCTGCTTCCTCGCTGTGCTAGTATACAAAATTTAAGAGCTAGAAGTAGTTGAAAGGAGGCTGGGTTTTTTGATGTTGCTATTGATTATTTTTTCCCCATACTACAAAAGTTCTGTTTTGTTCACTTGCTGTTTGTCTTTACGCTTAAAAGGCTCGAGAGCACAAATTGGCTTAGTCATGAAGTTATAGATCTCTATGGGTGTGATAGGGCTTTCTTGTTGAAGGGATACAGCAAGGCAGAAAAAAAAAACCTTTTAATATATAATTAATGGTGCCTTCTGACCCTTAAGCTAAGCAACTTATACAGCCAGGACCTCTTTTATTTCGATGAAGAAAAAAAAGCTATAAATGTTCAACCAGAGTTTGTGCATTGTATTTTGGTTTTACTTTGATCTGTCACAGTCAATAGGTAATGGGATTACATATTCTGATTTTTGCATTGTTGTAAGGCAGGGGTGGGCAGCAGTGGTGAGTTCTGGATCCTGTTACAACCAGTATAGTGCAATGGGACCACCCCCCCATACACACATGCAGAATGCGCATGCATCCTTACTTCTGTGATGCCTCTGTGATGCCTCTGCGATGCTCCAGCTGCTCAGTAGAGCTTCGCATACGCTCCGTGTGTGTGCATGGAAGTGCCAAAGAACTCAAATAGAGGTAAGAAGCTCAGGTGGGCGGGTGGGCCCTCCAGAGCACCATACAGGAACAGTACCCAGTGCTCCTGGCAGGCTCTGGTATGCCCATAGCGGGGTGTACCACCTGCAACACACTACTGTTGGGCAGTCACTACTGCCAGTTTGCTTGTGGGCACGCTGCGCACATCCTTGATGTACGAATGCCCAGTGCAAATAAAATTGATCTGTGCACAGGCAGAAGCAAAAAACAAGATGGCGGTGCCTATGGCTCCACCCAGAGAACTGGTTCAGGGGCATGGCAGGCCTGGGTCACTGCCGGTTCCAGCAACCCATGTCGGCAAACCACCACCAGTTTAGCTGAACCGAGCCGAACCGGTAGCAACTCACCACTGTTGTAAGGGCAGATAGATGGGATTAATATAATTATTAAAATGAATAAAATCTTCCAATAAGTATAGAACTACAGAATACAATGAAATACATTAAAAGGATATCATTAAAAAAAACCAAATTACAGTAATCCCTCGTTTTCCGCGGCTTCAAGTTTCGCCGCTTCAGTGCTTCGCGGATTTTTAAAAAATACAGAAAAAAAAATGCATCGGTAGGAGGCAAGTGCCCCCTAGTGCTTGCTTTAAACAATGTCCTCAACTCAAGTTTCCTAGCGAATCCTACTTCGCGGTTTTCCGGTTTTCACGGAAAGTTCCGGTCCCCATTAACCGCGGAAAATGAGGGATTACTGTAATATAATGTTACTAGCTGGATACCCGTGCTTCGCAATAAAACTAAGTGATCGAGCTATGCAGGAGAAATTTGGTTCACAATCCATTGGTTCAGTGGTGGTCGGTGATTGAAACACATAAGGGAATATCTCTCCCACCGCCTTGAGTCCGGAAGCTGTTCCATAGATGGAAGGTGTAGACATTTTGGTAAGGTACTGATGTTTAGTACTGTAAGGAGCCCCAGACCGCTCCTGAGTGAAAGAGTGGAACATCTGCCAGTTTGAACTGAGGTAACAGAATGTGAGGCAACTGGCAGATGGAACAGATTTCTTTTCAGGTGGGGAGGGGGAGTAGGATGGCTAACTCCTTAGCATCAGAGCGTGTTAATATAAGGCAACTGGCAGTTGGAAAAGAGTTCTGTTCAGGTGGGGAGGGGGAGTAGAAATCCTTAGCATCCGAGTGTGTTAATTACTGTATAAGAAATATTAATGATCTTGCTTGTCAGAAGTTCTCAAAAAGGTAATCACATGACCCCAGAACACTACAATCATCATAAATAAGTGTCAGTTGCCAAGCTTCTGAATTTTAATCATGTGATCATGGAGATCGTGCAATGTCCTAAGTGTGAAAAATGGTCGTAACTCACTTTTTTCAGGGTGGTTATAACTTCGAATGGTCATTAAATGAACTGTCTCAGGAACTTTGAAATCCCAAAAGTAAAACTTAATTGGAGGCACAATTTCAGTACTGAAGTTTCAAAACCAAATCTGTTATTTCCCATGCAATGCATGTATATAGTTGAACAATAGCTTCTCTTTCTCCCCACCCTTGGTTGGTCACATTGTCCAATTGTGAATTCTCCTTTTGCTTTGAGAACTGTTCATTTTTGTGTTGGACACCTGCCTCAGTAGCCTTGGTGGGGGTCCTTGGCTCTCACGGTCTGCATCTGGCACATCTGCATTCTTTCTTCCTTTCCCTCTGCCCCAGTTCTATGACAAGTTGAATAGCGATAAGACTTAAATGTTTCACAATCAGCTCAACCTTGACAGTAAGTCGATGACTACCTGTACGCAACATCTCATTTATAATATAACAGGTACAGTTTTCTCTGATGATATTACATATTAGTGGAGGCCCAGAGCTTCTCCTTCTGTATATTTATTTTCCATTTCATTTACGCGAGAAGGATCTCACTGGAAAAAAAAAACTTCTGTCTTGAAAACAATCTCCCGTCATTGACTTCCCTTACTTTATGCATCTTCGATGTTTCACTTGAATATTTTTTTCTGAAGCTCAGAGACTCTCACTCCAATAAATCTTAATCAGCTCCCTTTTGTTAAGAGGCCTTTTCCTTACCATTTTAAACTCTTGGTGGAGCTTTTGTTTTATTTATAAGGCTTTGCTTTGTATTGATATGCATAGGATCCTTTCATCCAGGTTTTAATCACATGTAAAGCATTGTCAGTGTTGGCAGATAGACAGAGAGAGATCAGCTAGCAAACGTCTCACACAGTGCTAGAAGTATACAACCATTTATTTCCCCAAATATTTTTTGCTGTGATGACAGTGTTGGTTCAGAGAATTCACTTTTTGTGTTTCCTAACAGCGAAGTTGAAAATAGTCAGGAAAGGTCAGAAAAAGGAGAAATAATTTACCAGTCAGATTTACCTACACTTAAATCTATTTAGCAGAACAGGAGCAAATATTCTGTCAAAATACTATCACTGGGAAATGAATGCTACTATCTTCTTTTTCAACAATGTCAGCATTTACCAAAACTAGAGTAATTTGTCAATGGCAGGCATCACAACCAGGCTTAAAACTTACTCCGCAAGCCACCGTCTTCTTCTTCAGACATCCTGGTGATATTGCATTTCTAATTGGTGCAAACCACTTCGTATCTTCCATCAGTAGAAGGCAAGATATAACACATTTTTATGACTCTGTCTAAGCCAGGGGTACCAAACTCATGTTGTCACAATGGTGTCACATGACATATCAGGACTTTTTTTTTTCTCCTTCACTAAACCGGGCATGGGTGTGGCCAGCGTATGACACATCCAGCCCGTGGGCTGGGAATTTGACAGCCTTGGTCTAAGCCATCTTAAAATAGAATAGAAAAACAGAGTTGGAAGGAACCTTGGAGGTCTTCTAGTCCAACTTCCTCCTTAGGCAGGAAACCCTACACCACTTCTGACAAATGATTATCCAACATTTTCATAAAAACTTCCAATGTTGGAGCATTCACAACTTCTGGAGGCAAGTTGTTCCACTGATTAACTGTTCTAACTGTCAGGAAATTTCTCCTAATTTCAAGTTGCTTCTCTCCTTGATTAGTTTCTACCTATTGCTTTTTATTTTACCTTCAGATGCTTTGGAGAATCGGTTGACCATCTCTTCTTTGTGGCAATTCCTGAGATATCGGAACACTGCTATCATGTCTCCCCTAGTCCTTCTTTTCATTAAACTAGACATATCCAGTTCCTGCAACCGTTCTTCATATGTTTTAGCCTCCAGTCCCCTAATCATTTTTGTTGCTCTTCTCTGCACTCTTTATAGAGTCTCTACATCTTTTCTACATCATGGCGACAAAAACTGAATGCAGTCTTCAAAAGTGTGGCCTTGCCAAGGCATTATAAAACAGTATTAACACTTCATGTGATCTTGATTCTATCCCTCTGTTTATGCAGCCTAGAACTGTGTTGGCTTTTTTGGCAGCTGCTGCACATGGCTAGCTCATATTTAAATGGTTGTCCACTAGGACTCCAACATCCCTCCCACAGTTACTACGATTGAGCAAGGTACCACCTATACTGTACCTGTGCATTTTGTTTATCTTGCCTAAATGTAGAACTTTACTTTTTTCATCACTGAATTTTATTTTGTTAAATAGCGCCCAATGTTCAAGTCTGTCGAGATCCTTCTATATCTTAAGCCTATCTTCTGGAGTGTTGGCTATTCCTGCCAGCTTGATGTCATCTGGAAATTGAATGAGTTCCCCATCTATCCCCTCATCCAAGTCATTAATGAAGATGTACTGGGCCTAAAACAGAGCCTTGGGGTTCTGTTTTGTCTCTATCTTGTACATAGACTCAACTCTTTTGAATCTGGACATGAACTGTCTTTTCATGGTCAATCCTTTTAGCTTTGCTACATACACATTGTCTTGTCTAACTTCTATGCAGGCTGATCTGACCCAGGTAAGGATCTTCTTTGGACCCATGTGATTTGAGATGACTTAGCTTTATCTTTTTGTTAGTATATCTGCTTTTATCTCCCCTTGGGTTTAGCATTCATTCTGTGGTCTGTTTGTGGATTTGGGGTCATTGATCACAATGTACTTCCTTTCAAGGGGGGGAAACCACAATTGCATAGTCTAATTAGATGAGGACAATGAGATGAAAATGTCATGGGAATCTGAGTTTCTGCCATGGTGTCTTGTAAATGGGAGAAAAAGCCAATAGTCATTGATGTGACTTCATAAAATATGCATAGATTTTAGCAATGTTTTGAAGATTGCCATAAAACACAAGCCTCCAGATCAGAGAGTCTTCTCCAAAGCAACGTTCTTCAGGCACAGCTCCAATAATTCCATACTGGTTGGGAATTATGGGCACTGAGATCCCAAAACCTCCAGGATCAGTTTGGAAAAGTTAATGTAAGTCAAATACTTAAGGATATACTGTATATCTTGAAAGAGATCAATAATGGTGAAAAACTATTGAGATCATCTAGCATTTCTGATAGAACAGCTCATTTTATAATCTCAAATGACTCTGAAATGTATTATTTAGTTGTGGTTAGATTCTCTATTTCATTTATCCTAGAAGTCTTCCAGCTGCTATCTAACTTAACTGCATTAAAAATCAGTAAATTAGGGTTGGAAACTCCTGTGACAAGCGAAAGAAGGGTGATTTTAGGTTATATGTTTGCACATTCAGCAGCTGTAAAATAGAGTTTCATTTCACAAAGGAATACATGGTTTTAATCATGCATGGGCATGAATACACATTTAGTGAAGCAGACCCAAGTAATCTCTCATTCTTATCCGTCTTGCATAGTGACTCCCATCTAGACTGTGTGCTACATTATAGGAGAAATTATGATTGAAATTCAAATTTCAATAATGTTAAAACACCATGTTAACAGTGAAAATGCTTAGAGTGGCCATACAAACGAACACAGATAATTAAAATAAATGGTGTGAATTAAAGTTAAATTAACAACTGAGGTTACAATTGCTGATCAAAACTAGATTGCTGGATTATTAAATTTACAAGGCTAAAATAGGGATTTCTGGGTTTCCCCCCCCAATGAAGTTCTGAGTTAAGTATAGTTTTAATGAAATTCAAATGTTACTAAAAACATTAGCATACATACAACAGAGTCACACTCCAAATATTTACCCAATATGTTTTCAACTAACACATCTAACTCAGATTGAGAACCTTTTATTTTAGTTCAGAAGTCCAAGTAATATAACCAGGAGTAGAATGGTTGAGGGTGATAGTAAAATACATATTTACCATGCACTCTACATACATTATAATACATTATCTGTATTCCTATCTTCTTTTTTCCATTGGAAATGTTCAATATAGAAGTATGAGCTTTGGCTTCATGACCTTTTTTTGTAGGTTATTTGTGTGTGTGCATGCACAGGTGCATTTTCTAGTTATAAAATAAATAAATAATTTAATTTATAAACCGCTCTCTCTCCCCGAAGGGACTCGAGGCGGGGCACAGGGAAATTAAAAATGCATATAAAATCACAGACAATACAATATTAAAAAAGAATTAAACGAAACCCTGTACTAAAATCCCCAAAGCTAAAACAAACCCCTAAAAATCCCTGAAAACAGTTAAGTTATCCCAAGCCAGCCAAGCAAAAGAAATGTGTTTTTAATTTTTGACGGAAGGAGCGGAGGTCCGTAGTTGTTCTAATATCGGAGGGAAGGTCGTTCCAGAGGGTCGGGCCCGCCACAGAGAAGGCCCTTCCCCTGGGCGTCGCCCGCTGGCACAGCCTAGTGGACGGCACCCGGAGAAGTCCCTCTCTGTGGGAGCGAATCGGGCGCAGGGATGTATGGGGCAGGATGCGATCCCGCAGATAGCTAGGTCCCGTGCCATGGAGCGCTTTGAAGATGATAACCAACACCTTGAAGCGCACCCGAAAGACGACAGGCAGCCAATGCAGCTCGCGCAGGAGCGGTGTTACATGGGAAAACCTCGAGGTTCCCATAATTGCCCGCGCGGCTGCATTCTGGACAAGCTGAAGTCTTCGGGTGCACCTCAAGGGGAGCCCCATGTAGAGAGCGTTACAGTAGTCCAGTCGGGATGTCACGAGAGCATGAGTGACTGTCTACATTATTGTATATGCCATATGTTATTCCACTGATTTGTATAAAACATTTTGACATTGGGGTTAGAGATTTCAGTATAATCATCTCTCTCTCTCTCTCTCTCTCTCTCTCTGCATGCATACATGTGTGTGTGTGTGTATGTGTCAGTAGTGGAATTTAAAAAAAATCATTACTGGTTCTGTGGGCATGGTGTGGCTTTGTGGGCATAGCTTTGTGGGCATGGCAAGGGAAGGTTATGCAAAATCCCCATTCCCTCTCCACCCCAATAACCTGATTTCCAGGTTAGGTTTTTGAGCTGATCAATAAATAAATCAAAAAGCTAACACACATATAAAAAAATTACACAACGGAACTCATGGCTTTCTGTCTAGATGGTCTCTGGTGATGAGCCGAAAGGCAGAAAGGGAGAGCAGTATGCTTCCTCCCTTAATTGGGGCTTAAGAGGGTATTGTGACACAAGTATATACTTATCCTCCTGTCTCAGCTGATCAGGAAGAGAACCTGGTGGCATAATGGCTAAGGTTTCTGCCTAACATTTAATACTGCCCCGGTTCAAATCCCAGTAAGGGTATGGCTAGCTAATGAGAGCTAAAAAGCTCAAAATAGATCTATACTAGTCTCCCTGATTTATTTATTGATCAGATCAAAAACCTAACACACACACACACACACACACACATATATATGCATTTGTACTGATAGATAAATAAATAAATAAAGGGAGACTATGATAGATCTATTTTGAGCTATTTAGCTCTCATCAGATAGCCATACCCTTACTGGGATTCAAACTCAGGCTGGTTACATGTCAGGCAGCTGCCTTAACCATTAGGCCATGAGTTCTACTCCCTTATCAGCTGAGCCAGGGAAATAAGTCAATGTTTATGTCAGAGCACCTGGTATGCCCAAATATGGGAGGAAGGGAGCTTACTGCTACCCATGAAAGGCAAAATGGGTAGCAGTAAGCTCCCTTCCTCCCATATCTGGGCATACCAGGTGCTCTGACATAAACATTAATACACACACACACACACACACACACACACAAACATACACACTCTGTAGGTGTGGCCTATTTTGTGGGCGTGGCTTGGAAGTCATGTGACAGGGTGGGAGTGGCCACCTTTTAAAATGTGGTGAAACTCATTTAACAACGCTCTTGTTCTCTTCCTGATCAGCTGAGACAGGAGGATAAGTATATACTTGTGTCACAACTCCCTGTTAAGCCCGAATTAAGGGAGGAAGCATACTGCTCTTGTTTGTCCAACCAAAATTTTGGACTCTATTGTGATGATAAATTAATTCTTTCTTTCTTTCTTTCTTTCTTTCTTTCTTTCTTTCTTTCTTTCTTTCTTTCTTTCTTTCTTTCTTTCTTTCTTTCTTTCTTCTCTCTCTTTCTCTCTCTCTCTCTCTCTCTCTCTCTCTCTCTCTCTCTCTCTCTCTCTCTCTCTCTCTCTTTCTCTCTCTCTCTCTCTCCCTCCCTCCCTCCCTCCCTCCCTCCCTCCCTCCCTTCCCTTCCCTTTCCTTCCCGTTGGGTCACTGGCAGCGGCAGGCCAGATTTACTTCCAGGTACGCCAGTGGAACCCCCTCTCACCGATTCTCTAAATTTCACCAACCGGCTCTCGCGAGTAGGTGCGAGCCTGCAGAAACCCACCACTGATACACACACACATATTTTGTCCTTTTTGTTTTCTCTTGATAATATTTTCCGGGAATTTACCTGCAACAGACTCTAAACTAACTACTTATATTTTCTTGCAACCCTTTTCAGGCTAACTAGCCATTGTTGATCTTCAAATTATAAGATGGGGCTTTGCATTCCCCCCCCCCCTCCCGTCTCTCACTGTCTCAAAAGCCTGGCTCAGAATTGGTTGGATAATGCTTTCTAACAGTTTCCCACAACCCACGCTTATAAATATTCATGTATTAGCAGCCTTATTAGTATGTGCTAGATAATGAATATTAATGCCTACTTTGTTCAGGGAAAAGTAAAGGGAACACAGGACGAGGGGAAGAGAGGGCTTTTATTAGGGCAAATAAGGTACAGCGTAGCAGATGAGCCTTTCATAGTCGCTACAACTACTGACATTATTCAACAGAGGTTATAAATAACATTTAATTGTTTTACTGCTAATTGCCTCCTTCAGACCAAAACCATAACATGATTTATTAAAGATATGAATATCTTTTTGTTCAAGTGCCCCAACAAGGGTATGATTAAACCAAATATTTGACAACTGTTAGTAAATGAATGAACAATTGTATTAATTTTATGAACTCGCTTTCTATTCCGCGACGGTGTCCCAATTCCATTAGCATTCATTATATTCCTAAGAAACTGGTTTGTTATTATCAGTCTTACAAAATGATATTGTGTCTGTGTAAATTCTGAGGCATCCCAGTTATTCCTCTAGCGGATCAATAGGAAATTCAGGATAGGACATCTGTTAAGCGCTACGCCGAATATTTATTTATTTATTCATCATGCTTATGTACTATTCATTTTACTAAAAGTGACCTGGGCAGCATACAACGTGGTCTTCTGATGAGAGGGGCAGCCTGTCAGGCCTGGCATTGCGCCTTCTGGCCTGACACATTTAATGCTGTGGGGAAATGGGAGGGGAGTATGGGAGATATATAGTCAAAATAACATTCCTTTCTCAGAGAATCAAGGACATCTTAACCTGCACCTTGAGGGGTGTGACTGGGAGGCATCTCCAGTTGGGACGGTACCTGATTGGGCCATGTGACGGACATGTGGGTACTGGGCAGGGACTTTCAGATTCGGGTTTTCCCACTGGTGCCAATATGACATCTCTAACAAAGTGGAACTTTGAGGAAACTCAAGCCTCAGAGTTTTGTTTCATTGGGGGCGTTACTTGGAACCCTGACACAAATATTTTTTAAAAATCCAAATTTGCTGATTTTAATTTAATGTGAAAAATTCCAGTTTTTTTTAAAAAGCATTAAAGTTCCTTGCATTATCAATTCAATGCCCATTATTTAACCCAGGGGTCCCCAACCCCCGGGCCGCGGACCGGTGCCGGTCCGTGGCTGGATGGGAGCCGGGCCGCAAGGCTAGAGAGGAGGAGGGAGGGAGGAGGGAGCAGCCCCCTGAGTAGAGCGCGCAGGAGAACGCAGGCGCGGCTGTTCGCACCGTTGGAGTGTGACTCTTCCTCCACCCTCGTCGACGGAGGGACTCCTGGACGCCGCCGGACCGGCCACCGATTCCCTCCCCTGCTGGCATGCCCGCCACTCATTTTCTTCCAGGGACTGCGGAGGCTCTGCGGGCTGGGGTGGGAACTGGCGGGTTGCTCCGGCGGCGCACAGGGAAGGAGGGAGAGAAAGATAGACAAAGACACAGAAGGAGTGATTGAATGAATGAATGCAAGACAGACACACACACACACACACACACACAGAGTGACAGAAATGGGCGGATGAAGGAGAGACACAGAGAACGAGAGAAAGAAAGAAAAAAGTGGGAGAGAGAAAGACAGAGAGAAAGAGACAGAAAGGAAAGAAAGAGACAGGAAAAGATACAGAAAGAGGGAAAGAGAAAAAGAAAGAGAGAGAAATAGAGAGAAAGGGAAAGAGAGAAAGAAAGAAATAGCGAGAGAGAGAAAGAGAGACAGAGACAAAGAAAGAGAAAGAAAGAGAGAGAAAGAAAGAAAGAACTTATGATCACAGTTGAGGCCAAAAGTTTGGTTGCTAACCAAGATCATTGTTAAGCGAGTTTCACATTTTCAAAGTTGGCCACGCCCACCCAGTCACATGACTGCTGAGCCCCTCAGCCGGTCCGCAGAATTTTCTTTAAAATGAAACCGGTCCCTGGTGAAAAAAAGGTTGGGGACCCCTGATTTAACCTCTTTGGTAAAATCAGCTAGTCAATAACTAAACAAATATAGGTGTTTTCTGTATTCATTTCTTTAAGGTGTAGCATTTTTTTTAACAATGACTATATTGTATTCTGGAAAAAAAAGTGAATTTCGAAACCTGCTAACATTAATCTACTAAATAATTGAGAAAGTTTTCAACAGTCTGCTTCAACAAATCTTTGCTTTGTTTCCATTATACATATTTAGACAAATCATTTTTTTTCTTGATACTGAAACAGAGGTTTAAAAAGGATCAAAGCAAAGTGAAGGAATAGATAATTAACTGTTATACAAATAAATATTCGAAATATTCGATTCGATTAAGAGCCAAGGTGGCACAATGGTTAGAGTGCAGTACTGCAGGCTATTTCCGCTGACTGCTAACTGCAGTTCATCAGTTCGAATCTCACTGATTCAAGGTTGACTCAGCCTTCTGAGGTGGGTAAAATGAAGACCCAGATTGTTAGGGGCAATATGCTGACTCTGTAAACCAGGGGTCCCCAACCCCCGGGCCGCGGACCGGTGCTGGTCCGTGGCTGGGTAGGAGCCGGGCCGCAGGGCTGGAGAGGAGGAGGAGGGAGGAGGGGGCAGCCCCCTGAGCAGAGCGTGCAGGAGAGCGCAGGCGCGGCTGTTCGCGCCGTTGGAGTGCAGCTCTTCCTCCACCCTCATCGACGGAGGGACTCCTGGGCGCAGCCGGAGCAGCCCTCCCTACCAGCCACCGATTCCCTCCCCCCCGTGGAGCCTCCCCTGCTGGCATGCCAGCCACTCGTTTTCTTCCAGGGGCTGCAGAGGCTCCGCGTGCAGGGGAAGGGAACTGGCGGCCGTAGGGAGGGTTGCTCCGGCGGCACCCAGGAGTCCCACCATTGACGAGGGTGGAGGAAGAGCCGCACTCCAACGGCGCGAACAGCCGCGCCTGCGTTCTCCCGCGCGCTCTGCCCAATGGGCTGCCCTCTCCAGCCCTGCTCCTACCCAACCACGGAGCCTGACCAAGCGAATGAGCGACCAAGCGTGGCAGTCGGGCTGAAGAGACTGGGGGGGGGGGACGACAGACAGACAGAGAGAGGCACAGACAGAGAGAGAGGGAGGGAGGGAATCAGAAAGACTGACACACACACAGAGAGAGACAGGGAGAGACAGAGAGGGAGAGAAAGATAGACAGAGACAGAGAATGAGTGATTGAGTGAATGCAAGACAGACAGACACACACACACACATAGAGTGACAGAGATGGGCAGATGAAGGAGAGAGACAGAGAGAGAGAGAGAGAGAAAAAAGAAAGTGGGAGAGAGAGAAAGATAGACAGAGAAAGAGAAAGAGAGACAGAAAGGAAGGAAAGAAAGAAAGAGACAGAAAAAGATACAGAAAGAGAGAAAGAGAGAGAAAGAAAAAGAGAGAGAAAGAGGGAAAGAAAGAAAGAAAAAGAAAGAAAGAGAAAAATAAAGAGAGAAAGAAAGAGAGAAAGGGAAAGAGAGAAAGAAAGAAATAGAGAGAGAGAAAGAGGGAAAGAAAGAGAGACAGAGACAAAGAAAGAGAGAAAGAAAGGAAGGAAGGAAGGAAAGGAAGGAAGGAAAGAAAGAAAGAAAGATAGAAAGAAAGAAAGAAAGAAAGAAAGAAAGAAAGAAAGAAAGAAAGAAAGAAAGAAAGAAAGAAAGAACTTATGACCACAATTGAGGCCAAAAGTTTGGTTGCTAACCAAGATCATTAAGTGAGTTTCACATTTTCCAAGTTGGCCACGCCCACCCAGTCACATGACTGCTGAGCCACTTAGCCGGTCCACAGAATTTTCTTTAAAATGAAACCGGTCCCTGGTGCAAAAAAGGTTGGGGACCCCTGCTGTAAACCACATAGAGAGGGCTGTAAAAGCACTGTAAAGCAGTATATAAGTCTAAGTGCTATTGCTATTAAGGTAATCAGAAGGGTGATGCATTGTGTTTTCATTAGTCATTTCTTATTAGAATGCATTAAAATGGACAGTAGATGAATGTCATCTAACATACATTTTTGAATAAGCATTATTGAAAAGTCTTGGCTATTATTAAAAAGTCTTGACTAAATGCAGGAAAATATAACAGTATCTTAAATGCTTATGTAGGGCTTGCCTGTAATTCTACATCAAACTTATTGCAGAAAAATAACAGATTGACAATTGTAAGACTCTACCTCCCAAAAATGGCCAGCTGTCTCAACTGTGTGACTGGAGAAATCTGGGAGCTGAAGTCCTTCAGACTTAAAGTTGCAAAGGTTGGAGACCCCTGCTTTAACTTACTGTAAGTTTAGAAACCATTACACAAAAGGAATCAAATCCAACCACATTAAAAACTATAAAGAAAATAGACTAGACTAGATGAAACGAGATCAGAACAGAACAGAACAGAATAGAATAGAATAGAATAGAATAGAATAGAATAGAATAGAATAACAGAGTTGTAAGGGATCTTGGAGGTCTCCTAGTCCAACCTCCTGCCTAGACAGGAAACCCTATACCAGATAAATGGTTAGCCAACATCTTCTTAAAAACTTCCAGTGTTGGAGCATTCACAACTTCTGGAGGCAAGTTGTTCCATTGATTAATTGTTCTGTCAGGAAATTCCTCCTTAGTTCTAGGTTGTTTCTCTCCTTGATCAGTTTCCATCCTTGACTCCTTGTCCTACCCTCAGGTGCCTTGGAGAATAGCTTGACTCCCACTTCTTTGTGGCAACCCCTGAGATATTGGAAGACTGCTATCATGTCTCTCCTGGTCCTTCTTTTCATTAAACTAGACATACCCTAAACCATACCAATAACATAAAAGAGGAAGGAAAAAAGCATGCAATGATGAACAATAAGAAACAAAAGAAAAAATGCAAATAATGAAAGCATATCAAAAAGTAATATCGGAATAAGTAAAACAGAAAAAAGATGCAAGGAATCATTTCTTGGATTTTTCTTTGTAATGATGATTTTATGTTAAAGTAAGTACATTTTTTTTCTCTACATCTTATTTACAAGGGAAACCTCATTTGTTTAATTGGAATCCGTTTCCATTCTCATTTTGCTTTGAGACAAGTAATACATATATATATATATACAGTGGTACCTCGGTTCACGAATGCCTCTGTTCACGAACAACTCGGTTCACGAACAGAAAAGTTCATAAAAATATGCTCCGGTTCACAAACTCCGCCTCGGTTCACGAACAGAAAAGTTCATAAAAATATGGTCCGGTTCATGAACTCCGCTTTGGTTCACGAACTCCGCCTCGGGTCACAACCAATTTGGTTCGCGACCAGAGTCAGTTCAAGAATTAAAACCAAAAGAAAGATCAGAACGGATTAACCGGATTTACATTAAACCCTATGGGAAACTGTGCCTCGGTTCGCAACCAATTCGGTTCGCGACCAGAGTCAGTTCACGAATTAAGTTCGTGAACCGAGGTACACTGTATATATTATTCTACCAGAAAGAAAAGCTATTTCCCATCTTTTGCAGCCTTCCCCACATTGTATCTATGAGCCAAAAGAAAAATGGAAAATTTTGGTATAACTCAAATCTAAAAGCAGCTTGCATTTTTGCTGAACTTAGAGAAGAAAGCAAACGAGATTGATAGTTTGATGATTTTCAGTTCAGGAACCCATAAATTTGCACCAAGTGATGGAGACAAAAAACGGAAGGTAAGAAGCAGTGATGAATTTAGATACACTTTTAAAGGTAGGATTATTCCCACAACAACAAATGCTAGAATTATTAAAACAGTTTTACACACACACACACAGTTTTACACACACACACACACACACACACACACACACACACACACACACACAAGCAGTGTGCTGCAGCTGCCAAAAAAGCCAGCACAGTTCAAGGCTGCACTAACAGTGAGATAGAATCAAGATCACGTGAAGTGTTAATACAACTTTATGATGCCTTGGGAAGGCCACACTTGGAATACGGCATCCAATTTTGGTCACCATGATGTAAAAAAGATGTTGAAACTCAAGAACAGGGGTGTGAAACTCATATCGGCTTATTTGGGGGCTTATTTTTGTGTAGGGCTTATATTGAGCACACATATAGAAATCAAGCTAGGACTTACTTTCTGAGTAGGTCAAATTTTCAGGGAAACACAAACCTACCTACCTACCTACCTACCTACCTATATACATACATATATCAGATATTCTATGCATTTATAATGCATTAATGTTATGAGTTGCAGTTGTTAAGTCTATTACTCTGAGTGGATAAGCAAATTGATATTATTCTATGTGATGAACCGTCCTATCAGTTCACAGGCCCTTTATTTATATTATGAAAATAATTAATTGTAAAATATTCTTTCACAGTTTTATCCCATGAACACTATAAATGAAAGTACTGCTGCTGCTACTAATTAACTGATTTGGACAGTGTGTTGAAATTTAAAGTTAAATTAAAAACAGCTACTTTTCTGTAGAACTCCTTGTTCTTCCTTCTCCTTAAAACTCTGTCAGGGTTCCAAGTAACACCCCCCAACAAAAGGAGACTTTGGGGCTTGAATATCCTCAAAGTTCCATTTTATTGTAGATGTCATGTTGGCACATCTGGGAAAACCTGAATCTGAAAGTTTCCAGGGTTTCCCCCACCCAAAAGAAAGTTCAAGTCCATGCCCCACATGTCCATCACATGGCCCAATCAGGCTCCATCCAAAACTGGAGATGCCTCCCAGTCACAGCACTCCAGGAGCAGGGCAAGACGTCCTTGAATCTCTGAGAAAGGGATGTTATTTTGACTACATATCTCCCACACTCCATGAAATCCCCCCTCCCAATTTCCCACAGCATTAAATTTGGCAGGTCTGAAGGCCCAATGTAAAAGATGGCTTCCAGGCCTGACACAGAGAATGGCTTAGGGATTTCCTTGTTTCTGTGGAACGTGTTATTTTTAGTTTGTGTTCTGCATGGAAGTACAATTCTTTAAAGACCAGAAAGAAAGGAGATTTAAAAAGAAAGAGTAAATAAATTAAAGACTTCTAAAGTATTGGTGAGCAGGAAGAGACAAAGACGTAACAAAGTCAATATTTTCAAATTACCATTATAATGGAAAGTAGTTTCAGCAGTAGAGTTGAAATATGTCAATAAAGTCATGGCTATAGGAGCAGGGGATGATTAACATGCATTTAAAGTTGTAAAATGCCTCTGGCCATATTTTCTTCTGGAGTCTTTTCAAGAGAAGATGTGGAAAGAGGATTCGGAGTGGGAGAGTGGGGGGGGGAGGAGGAGGAGGAGGAGGAGGAGGAGGAGGAGAAGAAGAAGAAGAAGAAGAAGAAGAAGAAGAAGAAGAAGAAGAAGAAGAAGAAGAAGAAGAAGAAGAAGAAGAAGAAAGGGAAGAAGAAAGGGAAGAAGAAGAAGAAGAAGAAGAAGAAGAAGAAGAAAGGGAAGAAGAAAGGGAAGAAGAAAGGGAAGAAGAAGAAGAAGAAGAAGAAGAAGAAGAAAGGGAAGAAGAAGAAGAAGAAGAAGAAAGGGAAGAAGAAGAAGAAGAAGAAGAAGAAGAAGAAGAAGAAGAAGAAGAAGAAGAAGAAGAAGAAGAAGAAGAAGAAGAAAGGGAAGAAGAAAGGGAAGAAGAAAGGGAAGAAGAAGAAGAAGAAGAAGAAGAAGAAGAAGAAGAAGAAGAAGAAGAAGAAGAAGAAGAAGAAGAAGAAGAAGAATTAGAATTATTTTGCAACTAGTTTTCTCCAATTTTGCCATCTTAAATAAAGAAATGATTTTAAATGAGTGGCTGAACCTACCTGAGTGTCAGATCTGATTAATTTTTAGGTGGGTAACCACCAAGAAACGCATCACTCAAAAATATACTATGCAGTAAAAAAGAAAAGAAATCCACAGCATTAAAGTCCGGATTTTAACTTGAATGGAATATATACCATGTTGTTAAATAAGATTTCTAGAGGCCAGGGATGGGAGTTTCAGACCTCTAAATGAAAAAAAAATGGTAACATTTATACTGTTTACAGACAAGAATGAATACTTCAAATAGTAAAAATTGCACAATGCATGATACCGAGCATGAGGAAATGCAAATGAGCTTAATTTGCATGATTATACAGGTCACAAAACTCATCTTTTTTTAGCTGAGAATTTTGATTAGCTGGGTACAGAATTTCTTTTAAGTAGTTCTCGTATAGCCCAACCTGTAGTTAATATGGTTTCAAACATAAGGGGACAATAAAAAGGAGGAAAAAAAAATAAGTAAACAATACAACATGTATTGAAGGCTTTGTATATTTGTTTGCAGGGAAAAATTGTCACCATTTTTGACGAAGTAAAATTCTTTCCATCTCCCAAAGCACTCTACTCAACAATGCTTTCTCTTTTATTGCTAGACGTTCCTTCCACTTTTTAGTAAGGAATTATTTCAGACAATCGTGGTTTTTTTGGTTTCTTTCTGTGTTGCTTGACATTTTAATTGTAAATAATATCCTACTCTCAGTCAAAGTTTGCTATATGTGGATAATGGAGACATTCAATTGGCTGGGACACTCCTTATTTCCAGTTCTCTTGTTTGTTGTTCTGTGTTGGTTATTTGTTCATTATATTCTAGTTTAAATCTTTTGTCAGAATTCGTTGAACTCTGAGCCTGCACTCTGAGCTTAATGATGGTGCCAATTAGAATCTTGTGTAGCAGTGGTGGGTTTCTGCAGGCTCGCACCTACTCGCGAGAGCCAGTTGGTGAAATTTAGAGAACCGGTGAGAGGGGGTTCCACCGGCGTACCTGGAAGTAAATCTGGCCTGCCGCTGCCAGTGACCCAACGGGAAGGAAAGGAAAGGAAAGGAAAGGAAGGAAGGAAGGAAGGAAGGAAGGAAGGAAGGAAGGAAGGAAGGAAGGAAGGAAGGAAGGAAGGAAGGAATTTATCATCACAATTGAGTCCAAAATTTTGGTTGCTAAGCAAGAGCGTTGTTAAATGAGTTTCACCACATTTTAAAAGGTGGCCATTCCCACCCTGTCACATGACTGCCAAGCCACGCCCACAAAATAGGCCACACCCACAGAGCAGGTTCTAAAAAATTTGAAACCCACCACTGTTGTGTAGGTATGTGCAACCTGTCCCATAAATTATCTCCTGGGATCACTGCCAATGAAGAGACCGTGCAACTTCTGTGATTATTTGCTAGTGTTCTTGATTGCAATATGTTGCACACAAATTGTAAAAGACCAAAGAGGCTCTGAATGGAAATGTTCTTTCACCACCACCCTAACAGCACACAAAAACCTTGTGAGTTATTCTTAGCAACCTCTGTTGCTGAAACCTGACTCCTTTAGCAACTTTCTGGAACTAGGGCAAGAAGATAAAACTGGTTTTTTTTTTTAAGGCAATTCAGTTTGCTTTATCTTTTTTAAAAAATAATACAGGCAATTTGGCTGCACCGCTAGGGAACAAGAAATACTGCTACGTTCTAGCAAGTTCCAAATTCTGACAGCTTTAAAAAGCAAAGTAGTTGTTTGCTTTTCAAATTCAGATATAGATCTTTCTTAGCTGGAGGTGGGGAATAAAACACGTTGATTTTTTTGTCTTTTCTTTTCTTTTTCCTTTGTAAAATTTTGCTCTAATATTTCATTGTTCTCATATCTATTGAAAATGTAAATAAATTTGCAATAAACAGACAGGAAGAGCAGAGAAGCCAAGATTTCTCTTATGGGAGGTATTCAGAAAGGTCGGCAGTTCGAATCCCTAGCACTGCATAATGGAGGGAGCGTCCCGTTACTTGTCCCAGCTTCTTCCAAACCTAGCAGTTCGAAAGCATGTAAAAATGCAAGTAGAAAAGTAGAGTAGAGGGAAGGTAACAGTGTTCTGTGGATCTTCGGCATTTAGGCACGCCAGCCACATGATCTCAGAGACATCTTCGGACAGTGCTGGCTCTTTGGCTTTGAAACAGAGATGAGCACTACAGTGGTGGGTTTCAATTATTTTACTACTGGCTCACACGTGCGTACGTGCATACAGGTGGATGGGGCCTCCTGCTGCCACCTCTACCGGTTCGGCTGATCCATGCCAAACCAGTAGAAACCCACCTCTGGAGCACTGCCCCCTAGGGTCAGGAATGACTAGCACATATGTACGAGGGGAATCTTTACCTTTACCTCATGGCTGGTGTGCATGGGTTATTATTACTATTCTAACAATTAAGAATATGAGTAATATTTGAACTTTTCTATTTTTTTAAAAAAATCCCAACCCTTTCCTCTCATTTCTTTCTAAGCAATTAACTTCAAGGTTTGTCCACATGCTTAGCCTTCTCCTTATTCTATCATATTTAGCCATGCACTTAAACTTCCAAAGCAGTTATATCCTGGATCCTGGCCATTTGACACTTGATTTGGTGATTGCATGCTTTGGTGTGCTGCCTGTGCATGCATGCACAGTTTTAAGAAAACCTATTGTAAGGTTTTGAAAATACACTGAGACCCTTAGAAAACGTTCAAGTCACAATGAGCCAAACAAGAGACTTAAACAGAAGTTTGAATAACAGAGAAAACAGACTTTATTCTTTGATCAAAGTTAAAGTTCTGGGTAAGAAATCCCAAGCCCATGTACAAGGGACATGGTGGGAAAGATCTACAAAACTCAACTACTCAACTCAAGGGTGCAGTGTCCTTTCTTATACACGAAAAGATGTTTGATCTTCAAAAGGATCTTTCTTCTTCGAATTCTAATTACTCCAGCTATTCTAAATCATTCTAATCAACATTGTAAACTTCAAGTCAAACCTTAAGTCATATAACCTAACATTGTAAAACTTGGATCATATATCTTAACTCAGATTTGCATCCTTCCTGGCTCAAAAGGTTTGTTATCTTTTCCCTTCTCTGTTTGCTTAATTGCCTATCACACATGATGAGAAGATTGCTTTGGAATCTTCTCTTTTCCTAAAGGAAGCAGAGGTGGCATGGGAAGATTTCAGATCTTATCACAGGATTTGACATTTGCCAGATATCTTACAGACCCCAATAACAGGACCCCAGGAAATCAGCCCCAGGACACAAAGGAATCCACAGCATGCAAGCATATACATTACAAATACAAGGCATAATATATGTGTGTTACAGAAAGCAAATGTATCTATTAATCAACAAGTTTGTATCATTATTACCATAACTCTACACTATCTTCCACGTTACATGTGGGGAGTAACACAGCTGAGGCGCATCAATTTGCTTTGCTGTACGAATCAGCTGAGAAGATATAGCTAAGTAAACCACAGGGGCAGGCTGGAGGGTGGGAGTGAGCGCCCACCTGATCATCAGAGCTACCAGTTCGTTCCTGAGCTAATCGCCAGAGCTACCGGTTCACTCAAACCGGTCTGAGCTGGCTGAATCTCTCCCCTGATTATAATCTATTTTATGGCTGTTTTGTTAAAAAGAAATATTTTGGGGAAAAAAGAATTGTCTATGTAAGTCTATTGGATGAAATCCATTCTTGGGAGCACATTGAATAAACTCAATCCAATTCAGTTCCTCCACTATCATAGTTATGGCAACATCCAAACTGCCCTCATATCCAGGCAATCAATTGCTAGACTTCCTGGAAGTTCAAGGACATTTTAAATTAAGAGGAAAGTTAGGTAATAGAGTTCTTTCTCCACCAAAATAAGAGGCAAATAAGGTGCTCTCCTGACCTTCTTGGGCAATTTCCTTAGCTGCTGATTTTACAAGGCAAGATTCTTTGGCCTAGTTCAAATTGTCTTCATTTCTCATACAGCTGGGAATTCAGTTTCTTGAAATTGTCTCCTTCAATTTCTCTGCTCTCCTCTGCTGTAATGTCATTTCTCAATTTTTTTTTTTCATTCTGAGTTCTGGAGGATGATATTAAAAGGAGGAGATGTTAAAACACTGTCCCCGGGAAATTTAAAGTAGTAGCATTCCTCCCCCCCCACGGTTCATAAAGCAATTAAAAATAATAATAATAATTCAATCAGACTAGAGCTGGAAGGGACTTTGGAGGTCTTCTAGTTCAACCCTGCTCAAGCAGAAGACTATACCAGCTGTCAGCAAGCTGCGACTCTTGAGCTGCAAGTGGCTCTTGCATCTCTCTACTGTGGCTTCCTGTCACTGGTTGGGTGCACAATTGATAGGACTTTTGGTTAGGTCAGGTAGAGGAAAAAGGGATGCTACACTAGGAGGAGACTCTATGGTGGGGAACCAGACTTCCAGTCTGCTCCAGAATTGAATGGTGGGGGGGCTTCCAGTTAGGACTTTTGTGGTTCTTTGAGTCTTCAAGGTTGCCAACTCATGCCCTATACCATTTCAGATAGGTGGCTGTCCAGTCTTTTTCTTAAAAACCTCCAGTGATGGAGGTACAACTTCTGAAGGTAACCTGTCCTCACTGATTAATTGTCCTAAACGTTAGGAAGTTTCTCCTTAATTCCAGGTTGCTTCTCTCCTTGATTAGATTCCATCCATTATCTTGCCTTCTGGTGCTTTGGAAAATAAGTTGATCTCCCCTCTTCTTTATAGCAGCCCCTCAAATATTGGACTATTGTCTCGCCTAGTCTTTCTTTTCTCTAGAAATGCCAAATCCAAATCCTGTAACCATTCTCCATACATTTTAGTCTCCAGGCCTTCAATCATCTTAGTTGCTCTTCTCTGCACTTTTTCAAAAGTCTCATCACCTTTTTTTTTTTTGTAATGTGGTGACTGGATGCCCACATGGGATGTGGGTGCAGGATTCCAGGTGTGGCCTTACTAAGGATTTATAAAATGGTACTAATACTTTACATGATTTTGATTCCATGCCACTGTTTATACAACCAACTAAGTATTGTATTAGCTTTTTTTGGCTGTTGGTGCACACTGCTGGCTCCTGTTAAATTGCTTTAATGAATAGCGGACATTTATTTTATTTATTTTTTTATTTTATTTCGGATTTATATAACCGCACCCTCTCCCCAAAGGGACCCGGGGTGCACAGGAGGTTAAAACACAACAGTATCACAATATAAATAATTAAAACCAAATTAAATAAGTTATCCCTGTGCTAAAATTTAAAAGATTAAAACATCCCATTTAAAACCCAATTAAAACAATTTATTGTACAGACTGTAGGCTAGGTAAATAACTTAGGCCAATCCGGCCTGATGAAACAGGAGTGTCTTTAATTTCTGGTGGAAGATGCGGAGGTCTGTGGTTGTTCTGAGGTTGGGGGGTAGGTCGTTCCAGAGGGTTGGGCCCACCACAGAGAAGGCCCTTCCCCTGGGCGTCGCCCGCTGGCATTGCCTAGTGGACGGCACCTGGAGCAGTCCCTCTCTGTGGGAGCGGATCGGCCGCAGGGATGTATGGGGCAGGATGCAATCCCGCAGATAGCTAGGTCCCGTGCCATGGAGCGCTTTGAAGATGGTAATCAACACTTTGAAGCGCACCCGAAAGACCACAGGCAGCCAGTGCAGCTCGCGCAGGAGCGGTGTTACATGGGAATACCTAGACGTTCCCAAGATCGCCCGCGCGGCCGCATTCTGGAAATGAGTTGTGTTCGCAGGAAATCCAAAGTACTGCCACTAAATCATTTAGCATCATCAGTATTTACTGTATTATAAAACATTGCATATTTACACATTATTTAAGAAGAAATGAAGTCTTCCGTCTCTTATTTAGCTTTCTACTGCTTTATTTTGAGAGTTTAGAACAGGGGTGTCAAACTCAAGGCCCGGGAGCTGGACATGGCCCACAGGGTGCTTAGGGCACCCTGGAAATATCAAAGGACTCGCCCATGGTACCTCTATCAGTGAAAATGGAGCTCAGAAGAACCATGCACCACCTTCCCAATCTCCATTTTCACTGGCAGATCACTGCAGAAGGCCATTGCAGCCAAAATAGAGCTTGGGATGGTGAAGTCCCAGTGCCTTGGATGCTTGAGAGCATTAGGATAGAATCAAGTGCCCTGGAAGATTGAAGGCCAGGATTTCCCCCAGGCCCTCTCACACCACCATAGGTATCCCCAACGTGAGTGATGTTGATATGGCCATGCCCACCATAACCACACATCCGACCCCCCTGAGGTCAAACACAACCTGATGTGGCCCTCAATGAAATTGAGTTGGACACCTCTGCATTAGAAGGTCTGTATCTACTGTATCTGCTTTTTCTGGTTCTGTCCAATCATAGATTGCCATTTCCCTTCAATGTTCCACAGTATGTTGTCACAACAATTCCTTCACAATTGTTAAATCATAGATGCCTTGTACTAAGATCATTTAAAAAGCAAAAATATAGGCATATGGCAAGACACTATGCAAATGAAGGTAATGAACTGTTTTTAGGCAAACAGTTAAACAGAATTCATATTGATAATAATGTGAGGACAATGATTATCAAGGGAATTTTCATGTCACCTGGGTTTTCATACTGATAGGTGTATTCCAAATACTTTAAAAGTATCCTATTCCCCCCCCCCCAAAAAAACACAACAGTGTTGATACTGAAGTCGGCTGTAATGCAAAAAAGCAATCTGAGAATGAGAGTCAAGAAAAAATAAAAACAAGGCAAGAAAAAATAAAAGCAAGAAAATATCAGAGAATTAAAACGAACAAAGGCCAGGTAAAATCCATTTTTCAGATGAATTACCGGTGTTAAGGAGATTGCAATAAATAAGGATGAATGAAAGTATGTTTTGACCCAGTATAAAACAACCACGCCACGTTACAATTTCAGCCCTTGCAAATAAAGCAAGCACTTCAAAACCCATCAGTTTAAAGCTAGATTTGAGGACAATGTGTGCATTTATCTGAATACATACATTATTTCTTCTTGGATAAGGCAACATTGTGAAAAAGCCAGGAAAGGAGTAAGATGTTTAGGGATGAGATGGGAAGGAGAAGAAGAAATATAGCTAAATCAGGTCTACACCAATAGTATTAGTACACCTCTCCAAATGTTTCTCTCCCTGAAAAGCATTTCTGCTTTCATTACACTCCTGTCCTGTTTCAAAAGTTGACCTCAAACTATCCATCTCTCTCTCTCTTTCTTGTCCATCACATCAAATCCACCCAACTATTACTTGCCAATATCGACTTTGCTCTCAACTTCTCACCCATTAAGACATGCGCTTGACTACTTAAAGCTCTTGCGCTCCAAACTACAATCTTCCAGATACTGCGGTCATCTGCCAATACTCAGCTCTGCTGTCCATCATGGCTTTAGTTTATGGAGGGTTTCTCACGTCTCATTTTAGTAAGAGAGAAGCGCACGCTACCTGGCTAGCTTCAGTCACAGTCAGGCAACCTGCAACACGGAATAGAAAAAAATATTTTATTCTTTGTCATTCACATGTCATTTTGTCTCTCCTTTGGCATCCCCTTTGGAAATGATTCTATTCCATTATTTCTTCGATATTAGTATGACTCCTGTCCCATGGTGAAATGACTATGGCGATTTGTCCTATGGCAAGTTGGCCACAGCGAGTTTGACGTGGTGAGTTGGCTCAGTGAGTTGGTCATGGCGAGTTGGCTGTGGTGAGTGGATGTAGATGCCTGCAGTGTGTATTGTGGCCTGCCAGCAGCCTGTGCAGCTGGCAACAGATTCGGGCAGTGAGGAGGTTGGGGAGGAACATGGGTCAATCCTGGAGTCTGGGGAAGGCTCCGATGAGGGCTCTGTGTTGGAGGCAGAGAGAGGACCAGAGCTGTATGCCAGTTATCAGCTACCTTCAGAGTCAGACATCAGTGAGGAGACAAACAGCTGGAGCCTGTTCCCAGTGTGTGCATGTACAGAGTTTCCAGACAAAGGGAACAGCTAAAGAACAGGAGTCGACTTGAGAGTAAGACCACAGGTGGATGATGAATGGCCTCTCCCAGAGGAAATAAAAGAGGAGTGAAAGGGGAGTGGAGTTTGCAGGAGACAATTAGTTCGCTTAATTGGTTTGTGACTCTCTGAGACCAAGTTTTACAGGTATCAGCCTGTTAGCTCTCCAAGCCAGATAAGGTCTGTGACTGTAAATCCTCCCTTGAAAGACTTTGCTGGATGTGAATGAGCAGAATTCACAGTACATTAATAAGAGGTTTTTTTTTTTTGTCAAGGCAAGGAGTTGCTTCATGCTCTTCGGAAGCCTTGGTCAGAACAGTGTGCTCAGCGAACATGAAAGGCAAGGCTGGCCTGTTATGACACATTTTGAGGTACATGCCACAAACACAATCATTGCTCAGCATGGTCATGTTATGCTGTGCAAATTGGGATCTCTAAAGTAGAGGCTGTTTTGCAAGCCAACATGTTCTCATTGACTTTCAACCAACTAGGAAGCATACACAATGCACCAACTCTCCGTCTGAATGCTTTTGAGTCCAGATGGTGTGGGAGAATTTATAGTTCGAACTATATATAGTTATATATGAATGGCACTGTGTAAATACTGCACAGCGCCGTAGAACACAGGAACAAAGTTCACATATGATAGATTTGCTGCCTGTGGCATCCTGACACCCATCTCCTTATCTTCTCTTGCCAAGCTTAAAATATGATTTACAGAAAAATTCCCGATTCCCTCGTCACCTTCACCTTGAAATTGACTAGAAAAGTCATTGCTTTTATATATATAATCTGATGGCTTACTTCATTTCACTTCCACCAAAGGATTATGCTAAGTGTTTGTTCCGGCAATCACCTCATTGTCAGTAATTAGCCTAAACACATGACAAAATATTTGATAAACAATAATATGTAAATTAACTCTGATCTCAAACAATCCCATTCTTCCTCATGGGCTGTGATGTCGGCTTGTTCGTCAGGCTATTTTCAGCCGTGCTCAACACAAGGCATGTGTTAAAAGTTTAATCTAAAATTAATAATTTTCAATGTATATTTAATATCCCTCGGGAGGCCAAGGAATTGCAGTTCTGTTAACAGGAAGGTCTGTAGGCTACCTAATTAACTTCCATTTCTAAGGTTCTTTAGGGGGAAATAAAATGATACAAAATAAAGCTAATACCAGTTCTTTCATACAGCCAGGCAGTGATGATAAATGCATATATATTAGGATAATGCGTACAGCGTGAAGAGGCATGTCACATTAAACCCACAAAATAGTCTTTCAGGGTTTCTGTCTTAGGGAATGACATAAATTTCTACAAACTCATAACGGATCTTTAAGACTTTTCAGGCCTTTGCCAAATCTTTTAGAATATGATCCATGTTTGAGAGTTATAGGACTACTACACATTTCCCCCCCCCCTTAATCCACTGGAGTATTATGCTGAATTATTTTTGATAATTCCTGCTCCTCTCCTGGAGACAATAATAGCTGTGGATTTGATGTTGCGTGTTTCACGAATAAATAAATATATTAATTCCAAGATCTGAAACTTAGCCCTAGTTTCTGAGGTAATTAAGAATTCACCCCATGATGGAAGCTACACCGCTGTCTTCTATTCTGATGCGAAAGGTTTAATTTTCGTCTTCTTTATTCACCGTTGTTCAAGCTTACTTTGTCTAGAGAGGCGACATTTGGTGTGGAATATTCAGGAAATAAATGTTAGTTATCCACCAATTGAACTCACGTCCATCTGTTTATGTGTGCGGTTAAGGACTTACTTGTCTCAACCAATTTCTGTTTCCGTGTACATCTCTGATCTTGTTTCAATGCGTCGGTGAGATGGTTTGCTTGAGGTCACTATTTGGAACCCTGGGGTGATGCTCATCAAAGCTATGAGCTCAGTGATCACTTTGAACATTATGCACAATGATTTTTCAAACAAACATGAAAGGGCAACTTCCAGTTAATTTTCTGAGAAAGGCCAGTAATATTTGTTTGAAGTTAACACCCCCACCCCCACTCCACACACACTCCTCTAGTCAAAACAGTTGGGCATTTGAGGATTTAGTCAATGTAAAAAATTAAAGCTACAGGGTCCTTTTTTGGGGGTCCTATTAATGGCATCTACAAACCACATAAGAATAAACTCTTTCAATTCCTTCCTCTCGGGATGCCTCCACAGAGTATGGCACGCCAAAACAACTAAGAGATGTGGTGGCACAGTGGTTAGAATGCAGTACTACAGGTTAATTTTGCTGACTGCCGACTGCCAGCAGTTTGGCAGTTCGAGTCTTACCGGCTTTAGAGTGACTCAGCCTTCCATCCAAGGTCAATAAAATTGGACCCAGATTGTTGGGGGCAATAGGCTGACTCTGTAAACCACTTAGAGTGGGTTGTAAAGCACTATGAAGCAGTATATAAGTCTAACTGCTATTGCTGTTGCTATTCCCTCTCTCCTTCCCTTCCATCCATCCATCCATCCATCCATTTTCCCTTCCCCTACCATTTTGCAACAGAACCCAGAACATATGACTTGCTGAGCAGGTTCTTCAAGGCCATCTCAACTTTATAGCTAATTAGCAGATAACCTAGTGTTGCCCAGGTATATATTTATAGGAGGCGGAAATGTCCGGACCAAACATAATTTCTAATGTTGGATTTTCCCCCCTTACTAGAGAGAACCCCCTTGTGAAGTAACTTCACTGAGCTGTACAGTAGAAGCCATTTACAGCAGTACAGTAGAAGCCATTTAAAGGCACAACAGGCTGTATCTTAACAGAACACCACCACCCCAAGGGGCTTTAGGGGTGTCTTACCTCTCTCCCAGTATTTGTTTCCAGAGAGTAAGTCATCTGAGTACCAAGTTTGGTTGAAATTGCTATATATATAATTTCACTATTTATTTTATTTTATTTTATTCAATTTATATCCCACCCTTCTCCAAAAGGACCCAGGGCGGCTACTACTACTACTACTACTACTACTACTTATAACTCTGAAGAAGTCTAGGTTCTATCAGAGCTGAAGAACACTTCCAGCCTGTTTTGCAATGGCCTGAATAAACACATACTAAGAGTCCAAGGTGTACAAACAGAGAAAGAGAGAATTACAAGCATCCTTGACAGTCTGGTGTGCCTACAAAACTCATCTTAATAGGTAAAAGAGGAAAATGTGGATTTATTTAATTAGAAAAAAAATATCTAGATATGAAGAATAATTGCTGCAAAGAGATACTTAATGTAAGCATAAATTACTTTTCCTTCATGGAAAATTAAGTTTGCCCCCTCTTTCTATTAGCATTTCAATTGAAAATATTTCTACTTATTTCCCTTTTAATGGAACTATATAAATAGAAATAGTTATTAACTACTGCATTTCCCCCCCCCAAAAAAAGATTTTATTATATTTGTTACATTAAGAACCTTAATAAAGTCTCAAAGGAGCAGCACAAACAGTGTAGAAATGGAACAACTAATTTCAGTTGAGTTTAATATACATTGAATTAGCAAAGATTTGTGTTTCTATGCATTAAAAGCCTTTGAATTATTACTTTAAGAAAATAATGGTTACTTTAAATAATAGTGAAAATTCCACGGAGTATGAGAGTGTCACTACAAGAGAAAAATTCCCCAAATGTGTGAAGTTTGACACATGCTGAACAATAAGGCTGCTGGAGAAAATGTAATTATTTTCTAGCTCTTTATGAAACAAGATCATTATGGATCTGAGCAGATTGGATTTCACTGAAAACTGATATTATTTATTTGTTTGTTTGTTTTACACTATAGGATCAATCATAAGGGCTCACTGGGAGTTGGGCATCATATCAGTTTAATAAGTGATTGTGATTGTTAATCTGTTTGATTCAGCGGTGAGATTAAAAAATGTTAACAACCGGTTCTCTGTGGGCATGGCCATGGCCCAACTCTGTGGGCATGGCCATGGTGGGGGTGGCCTACCTGGCCTTCTTCACCAAGGCAGGAGGGGGGTTTCACCCTCCCCAGGCTCTGGAGCTTTTCCCCATGCCTCTGGGAGGGCAAAAATGTCCTCCCCAGGCTCCAGAGACCCTCCAGAAGTTGGAAATAGTCACATTTCTGGACTTCTAGAAGGTCTATTTTTCATCTTCCCGGAGACTTTCTTGATCGTCCAGGAGGGTGAAAATAGCCTCCCCCAGGCTCCAGAGACCCTCTGGAAGCCGGAAACAAGCTTGTTTCTGGACTTCCAAAACTTCTGGAAGGTGTGTTTTTTGGCCTTCCAGACCTTCCACACGGGCCCTAGGATGATGAATGGGCCATGTGGAGACTCCTGGGAGGGGAAGGGTGGGTGGAGCCAGCTAGTCTTGTAACAACCAGTTCAGCAAACCTGATGCAAAATTAGCAACCGGTACACCTGAACCGGTGTGAGCCGGCTGAATCCCACTCCTGTTTTGATTGCACAATCATCCAGATGTTAAACTGGGCTTGGCACTTTTGTCTTCTACCTATTATGATTTCTGAAGGTAAATATCCCAATTTGAATCATGACCATTGATGGATATTATTGTAGCAATTCACTGAACCTCAGGTGTTGAGTAGGTTGTCTTTCTGACTGTGTTTATCAACCCAGGTCTCAGAAGGCACTTTGTTCAGGGTTGAGGTTTAGGTTTTATTAGTTTATTATACCGCCCTACTCCCGAAGAACTCAGGGCGGTGTACAGTCAAAGTAAAACAGATATATAAAAGTTTAAAAAGTTTTTTAAAAACGTATCAAACAATTTGGCCTCAAAATTAAAAAACCAAACAAACCCCAATTAAAATTAATAAAAATTCCTAATTTAAAATTCATTTTTATGTCAGCCCAGCTTGTTGGGAAAAAAAAGGTTTTGAGAGCATGGCGGAAGGTGTGTAAGTCAGGGATAGTTCTTAATTCCGGGGGCAATTCGTTCCAGAGGGCAGGTGCTCCCACAGAGAAGGCTCTCCCCCTGGGTGTCGCCAGTCGACATTGTCTAGCCGACGGCACCATGAGAAGTCCCTCTCTATGGGAGCGTATGGGCCGGTGGGAGGCTCTCGGTGGCAGAAGGGGATCTCGTAAGTCTGTAAGGGTCTGTACTACTGTCCACATTTTTATTTTATTTTTATTTTTGCACTTATGTCAGAGGCACTGAGGCACTTCCGGGTTGAAAGGATTAGCTGCTGACATCACTATTGCCCTGGGTGATGCCCAGTTGGAGTCTCTTTTCATGTCTCCAGCAGGAGCTGGAGTGAAAGACAAGAGCTCAACTCTGGCCCATGGCAACTCTTGGGTCTCGAACATAGGCTTGATAACAGGAGTGAAATTTGACCGGTTCTATCTGGTTCGGGCGAACCGGTAGCGCCAGTGGTGGGAGGCTCCACCCACCCACCCAGACATTACCATGTCCAATTTTTTAAGCTCTGCGCATGCACGAATGGTCCTGCCCATGGGCGGAGGTGGAACGTGCGAGCATGCGTGCGCTCACATTTGCAACCTGGTTGCAAAGTTTATTTTACCCCTGCTTGATAATCTCCTGCCCAGCAACCCAACCACATTGCATTTACTCTCTTGATACAAATAACGCATAATCAAATCTAATTATGTAATAAATCTAATTACGTATTAGATTTAAGCCTCAAGATCGCAGATTTCTGTTTTTTTTTTCCGTTTTTTTTTCATTTAAGAGAAACATTATTTGATTTTCCAGGATGCACCGTAACTTGTTTTTGTAAACAGTTGCAGCATAATTTCAGCATATGCTGTAGCCCACTAAGTAGAAATTAAATATGGATTCATTTGTTACATGAAATGCATGAACTAAAATTATACATTTAATATGTCCCAGAAAGTACAGAATCATGCATCAAGGACAAATTCACATGAAAAATAATCAGCAAGATCAATGTTTTGGCACGATATATTGAATATAAAAACAGAGATATAACTAAGCACTAAACAATCATAAGTTTCCCTAAAATAATAATGTTTCATGTTGGATATATATTCCTATAAGGGACATAAGGTGTTAAATTTCAAAGACGTCTGAGAACCTCCTTGCCAATATAATTATTAAATACTAGCTATTAACCCGGCATTGCCCGGATATTTATTTATCCCAATCCTATATTAGAGGGGAATGGTGATGTCAAATGGCAACATAAATGTAGAATGTGCTAAGCCCTCGACTTACGACTGGCCGTAAGTCCCCGACTTACGATTGACAGCCGGCAACAGCTCAGACACACCTGATTGGTTAAGACGCGGCAGGCTAAGCGTGGGCTGTCTAAGCATTCCTATTGGTCGCCCTGCTTGACACCTCCTGTATAAATAGCCCTAACCCTAACCCTAGCCATTTCTATCTCTCTAAAAAATTTTGAATCCCACCACTGGTGCTCGGGTTTGAACCATCATACTTAGGGGTTTACTGATGGCCTTTGGTGTTGTTTAGGACTTCTCTTGGCATATCTCCCCCTCTCTTATTCTCTCTCTCTCTCTCTCTCTCTCTCTCTCTCTCTCTCTCTCTCTCTCTCTCTCTCTCTCTCTCTCTGTGTGTGTGTGTGTGTGTGCTTCGTAATCTCCATTATTTTCCGCCTCCTGCCCCATACATCCCTTCATCCAATCTGCTCCCACAGAGAGGGCCTTCTCCGGGTACCGTCGGCCGGGCAATGCCGGTTGGCGACGCCTAGGGGAAGGGCCTTCTCTGTGGCGGGCCCAGCCCTCTGGAATAACCTACTCCCCGATCTACGCACCACCTCGGACCTCCGCTTCTTCCGCCAGCGTCTCAAGACGTATTTATTCCCACAAGCCAACCTAGCATAACCCCCCGTTTCTGACTTTTATCTGTATAAATGTTAATTCTTAGGGTTTTATAAGGGTTTTTAGCACGGGATATAATTTAATAGTTTTTTAATAATGTATTTTGTAATTTTGTATGGTTTTTAATATTGCCTGTGCGCCGCCCTGGGTCCTTGCAAGGAGAAGGACGGGGTATAAATTTGAAAAATAAAAATAAATTTAAAAAAATTATTTTCAGAAATGGTCCTTTTGATCTGTAACTGTTTTGGGAGGAAGGAAAGTATGGAAGCAAAATTCTCCAATTCTTGGAGGAGGCATTAAACTCCTCAGTCTTTGTTCAATGCTTATGTGTATTATTGTTCAATGGAAATTTATTTTAAGGGAAAAATATATATTAAGATTGGATTGCTGAAACGCCACCCCCAGAACCCATCAGAGAAAATAAATAAGCAAAGGCAACAACGGAAAGGGGAGAGACGAGGAGGGAAAGGAAGAAAGAGTAAAGTAGGGAAAGTAAGGGTGAGGAATTAAGAGTAGGAGGGAGGATAAGAAAGGAGAGAAGGAGAGAGGAAAAAGAGGGGAAAAAGAGAGAAGAGAGGAGAAATTTTGGAGTGGAACTTCAGAAATGGAAAAATTGAAAGCCATGGTATAGCACAGGGGTGTCAAACCTCTGGCCTGCAGCCCAGATGTGTCATGCACTGGCCATGCCTACTCCTATTTATCAAAGTTGAGGAAGCCCTGATATGTCATGTGATGACAATGTGATGCTGTGAGTTTGATATATTAATTATATATTAATTAAATCCCAGAAAAAAAATTAGAATTTAGAAGTTCATTGGAACTTCTAAATTCTTCAGTTTCCAAAACCTGGAGCAGAACTTTAAGGAACTTCAGTTCCCAAATCACAGTATTATTATGGAGGATTGAGTGGATGGCGAGAGAAAGAAATGGTAGTTTGTCAGAAGGTGAGAGAATGTCAGGAAAATCAATGCAGCTTCTCTGTAAAACTAGCATAACCTATTAAGACATTGCAAGTTAGGACAGCAGTAATTCACACGTGGCTGACTAGAAACTTCCCAGTCTCCAATTATAACCTTTGTCACCAATCCCAGGAATGGACTTAGACCTATTTATCCTTGTCGAGATGGAGTATTTGGATAGTGAAAAGAGGCCACTGCTTTTTATGAGAAACTGGGTATTGTTCATGGAAAACCTGAGCATTTTGTAACTCTTTAGGAGCATTATAAAGGTAAAGGTTCCCCTCACACGTGTACTAGTTGTTCCCAACTCTAGGAGGCAGTGCTCATCTCCATTACAAAGCCGAAGATGTTTCCGTGGTCATGTGGCTCCCAGAGGGAGTGAGGGAGAAGAGGGACAGGGGGAGAAAGAGAAAGAGAGGGAGAGGGAGGGGAAGAGAGGGAGGGAGGGAGAGAGAGGTGAAGAGGGACAAAGAGAAAGAGAGGGAGAGGAAGAGAGGGAGGGAGGGATAAAGAGGGAGAGGAAGAGGGACATAGAGAGAAAGAGAAAGAAAAGAGAGGGGGGAGAGAGAGAGAGAGAGAGAGAGAGAGAGAGAGAGAGAGAGAGAGAGAGAGAGAGAGAGAGAGAGAGAGAGATCATTATATGATTATAAAAGTAAAGGGTTCCATTCACACATATGTGCTAGTTGTTCCTGACTCTAGGGGGTGGTTCTCACCTCCGTTTCAAAGCCGAAGAGCCAGCGCTGTCTGAAATCAACTCCGTTATCATGTGGCTGGCATAACTAAATGCCAAAGCCACACAGAGTTACTTCCCCACCAAAGGTGGTTATTTTTCTACTTGCATTTTTACATGCTTTCGAACTGCTAGGTTGGCAGAAGCTGGGACAAGTAACAGGAGCTCACTCCATTACGCGGCGCTAGGGATATGAACTGCCAACAAGCTCAGCATCTTAGCCACTGAGCCACCATGTGCCTCTTTCTAACGTTATAGACCTTCCCAATTATGCCTAAACATTCTTCTACTTGATAATACAAATATTTCTCCTTGTTCTTTCATGTGTCTCTTCCTCTTTCCTTGAATACAGATGGATAAACACATTCACATTCCTATGCAATGTAAATTCTGTAGGGACCTTAGCTTTCCCCCAAAACCTTGTAATTCCAAGAAGTCATTTTAGCTCGTTTGATGCATTTCTCTCAAAAGTACGGTTTCTACACCAATCTCCCGATTCTCTCCTCATTTCCCCAAATGGAAAATATTTACAACGGTCTTGGGAATTGGATAAAACATCTGCAGGGACCTTAGCTTTCCCCCACCCAACTTGTAACTCCAAGAAGTGAGTTTAGCTCATTTTATGCATTTCTCTCGAAAGTGCAGTTTCTACTCCAATCTCCTGATTCTCTCCTCATTACCTCAAATTGAAAATACTAGCTGGATAACTGTGCTTTGCTATGAAACTGTAAAGAGACCCAGGCCGCTCCTGAGTGAAGGAGTGGAACTTGAGGTAACGGAACGTGAGGCAACTGGCAGTTGGAACAGAGTTCTTTTCAGGTGGGGAGGGGGAGTAGAATGTCTAAATTCCCAGTCTGCAGGCCGGTTGTGACACGCACTGGCCACGCCCACACCTAATTTAGCAAAGGAGTGTGTTACTGTCAGGCAGCTGTCAATTATAAGAAATACTGATGATGTGACGGTCATTTCAAAAAATTCTTTCTTAGCGAGCACCTAGAAGCCAAGGAGAACATACGCGCAGAATTTCTGTTTGTCGGCTTTGCAGTTCTGGAGATTTTGTGATGAGTGAGTGGTATTTGGCTTAGATAGATAGATCGATAGATAGATAGATAGATAGATAGAGAGAGAGAGAGAGAGAGAGAGAGAGAGAGAGAGAGAGAGAGAGAGAGAGAGAGAGAGAGATGTTGTGGCCCAGCCAGCTCGGGATGAGCTGCTGATGGATTCCTCTAGTGAGGAGTCCTATGAGTCTGCTCCAGAGGAGGAGGCTGAGAGTGAGAGAGCAGAGAGCTCGGCTAGCCATCAGGAGGCACCTGGGGCTTGGTGTAGTGGGGAGGAGGAAACCCAGTTTGTCCCTGATGTCAGGCTAAGAAAGATTGAGAGGAGGCAACGGCAATTAGCAGAATGACGCAGTCGGAGGTAATCAGTAGCAGCTGCCTAATTGACTGGCCCCTCCCAAGAGGCTTTAAAAGAAATCCTCAGTACATAGAAAGGTTTGCAGGAAACAACAGAGAGGTTTTTCAGAGTCAGAGAGTCGGAGAGTTTGTATTGTGTTATCTTCTAGTCAAGGTTAGTTCAGGCAAGCTGCCAAGTAGCAGTCAGTCTAGTCCTTTGTCTTGTTTCGGGAGGGAGTCAGAACAGATATAGATATAAACTGTCTTGGGCATTGGATGAAGCACAGTGGAAGTAGGCTGAAACAATTGGACTCGGCCATCTCAGATTTCAAGGGGGGGGATGTCTTGGAGACCGAAACTGCCTTGTCTGTCGTTCCATATAGGGGTTCCCATATGGGTGAAGCAGCTTCTTCTGTAGTAGGACATTCCAAACCCTTTCTCTATCCACAGAGTTGGTATGGCCGAGAGCTCTATTTCAGCACAGCTCTGTCCCTTCATTCCCCATAACTTGGAGAACTCATCTTAATTAAAAACCTATTTAGGAAGAGTCAGAACAAAATGATGATTCATATTAGGGATGTCACTTGCATGTTTGTTACTCCAACAGTTAACTGATTGATTAAATAAAGTCTATTAGAAAAGCTATAAAACAACAGAAAGGCACAGGGATAATTGAGGTAGGGAGGGAACTATGGCAAGTACAAATGCCTCGCCCTCCAGACAATCTCATGAAAGCTTATTATTTATTCACAAATTTCATTGATGATTAAGCCAGGAATTACATCATGGCCTAGATTGGGATTTTTCTTCTCTCATATTTCACCTTCAACCCTTATTAGTTATTTTTTCTTTAATTTAGCAGCCAGCCTCAGGTGTGTACGTGGGGGTTAGCCTTGGTCAATTCTTTGTAATCTTCCTGTAATATGTCAAATTTCCATTTATTTTATTCTAACCTGCAATTGTTTCTTATGCAGACTAATTTCCTTTCCCACGGTATTTTCCTTTGCTATTCATAACAAAGTTATTATTCAATAGTAGTTCAATTCAGTAGTAACGTGTTATTATTTGGAAATATTTCGGAGTCATCAATCTGATGATAGGCCAGGAAGATTTTATTATTATCCACATTAAAATATTTCCATCGTGATTTTATTCAGCTATTCCTCCTCTTCCTCCTCCTCCTCCTCCTCCTCCTCCTCTTTCAATTTCTCATAGTGTTAGCTAATTTATCTATATCTGTAAACAAACATGACTTTGTTTTTCTATGCATTCAAACATTTTACCACTGGTTCTGTGGGTGAGACTTGGTGGGCATGCCAGGGGAAGGATACTGCAAAATCCCCATTCCCTCCCCACTCCAGGGAAAGGATACTGTAAAATCTTCATTCCCACCCCACTCCAGGGGAAGATTACTGCAAAATACTGATTTCGTCCTGATCAGCTGGGACTTGGGAGGCAGAGAATAGATGGGGGCAGGGCCAGTCAGAGGTGGTATTTACCAGTTCTCCAAACTACTTGAAATTTCCACTACCAGCTCTCCAGAACCTGCTGAATACCACCTCTATGTGAAAGAGAAAGAGAAATGGGTACATACTAAACTATCCTACCAATAGTCTGGAACAGCCCTACAAACTAACATCCTGATCTGCATTGTCTTTTCTCTTACTTGACAACTTTGCCCAAAAGGTTTGATCACAAACCTTTTGGATTGTCTATTATTGTAAAATCATATCACATGAAGCATAATATAAAGGAATAGCCCAGAATATATTCTTCAGAATATTGGGTGTTGTGTGCTCCTATTGCTTCATTCGTCCACCTGATCTGATCAAATGTGGGCCATGACTATAGAGAACTTATTCCATAAATGTCTTATATGGTAAATATCCCGATCCCATAAATGTCTTCAACCTTGTTTGATACATTAGAGAATTTCCATTCCATTTCCCATGCATGAGAGACCTTCCAGATTTCAGGATAAAATATCCCTTTCCTGCTTGACCACAAATGCTATTTACATAGTAGAATTTCAGTGGAGGAATTCTAAAACTTGGTTTGTTAAGTCCTCAGGTCTACGACCGAGCCAGCAAGTCTGGTAAACTCTGAGTCACCGCATTCCGGAACGGAGCCGGCAGCTGCGTCTGATTGGCTAAGACGCAGCTGGCCGGATTCTGTGTAGAAAATAGATACAATGTTGCAGCTTGCTTGCTAAAAGGTTCCCCGCCTTAAAGCTGTATATAAGCAGCTGTCAGACAGGGAAACCTTGCCAGTAATGATCCTAGTGTATTGTAAATAGTTGTGAATAAACGTTCCTGTTGTTTGACCATGCCTGAGTCGAAATCCTTTGTCTAATCCAACATGGTGTTTAATGTTGCCACTGGATATGCCACAATTGTCCAGCTATGCACTATTTAACTAAGAGAAATAAAAGGAGTGAGACGTAGAATCGATGCTTGTGAATACTGTCCAGCCAGAGAATTCTACTAAACGTGATTTCTTTCTTCTAGAAAGATAATGTTAGAAATAGAAATCCACATTTCCTCCGTAACATAGATAATGTTATTTTCCCCCTGCCATTCAAGGCCCTTTATATTAAATCTTTGTAATAACCCAGCAATAGTTAGAGATTGTCACTTTTTTATCGTCTTGTATATATTCTACTAAAAAGGGAATGAGAGAGATCCTGGATAGTCAGTCTGTCTACCAGCTGTTCCCCCAGTGATACAAACTGATCATAAGATTTTCAGGTCCCAGAGGCAAAATTATTAAAATCTTCACGCAATAAGAAGTACAGCAACTGTGGTTTTCTTCATGGTTTTTTTTTTTTTTTACTGTTTTGTGACATCTGTTTTTCTTGCCCATCTTCTAGGATGCCCAAGAGCAGATAGACAATGGGGACAAAGACTTCAGAGATGGAAGACTTCCCACTTTCTCCTGCTCTATAAACGTAAAATAATTTCATTTTTTTTTCAATCTTCTATTGCCATCTTAAGGATCTTCTTTTCCAAGGATATTTGCATTGTATAGTCACGGGAGACAGTGTTTAAAAGCTTGTAGGGACACCTTAGCTAGACAATGAAGCACTTTTGTGTTCTGGCATTTAACTATGTTTGCCATGACAAGAAAATTCGGAGATAAAACCTACTTGTCCCCGTCTCTCAATTCACCCCACTGCCTAAGAGATGAAACGTTTGTGAGATTCCTTATTTGTAGCTGATATATTCCTTGTCTGCACTATGTTTATAGGTATTAATACTGACATATTAACCTAGAATCTTCTTTCAAATTAAAAAAAAAAAACAATTAGGTCCCATCATTATCAGGGTCAGGGGATTTTTTTTGGGGTGTGGTCATGCAACCTGCTTCCAAAATATGTTACCCAAAATATGTTACCCAGCAAAGCTGGCTGGAGAAGTCTGGGAGCTGAAGTCCTTCAGACTTAAAGTTGCAAAGTTTGCCCACCCCTGCCCTAAATAAACAATGCAAAAAATAAAAATAAAAATTCAGACTCTCTCTCACTCTGATTTACAGACTGTTTCCTTTTCAGTGTGTTCATTAACCAAGATTCTAAGTACTGAGGTAAAAATTCCATTTAGAACTATTTATAGGCCCACGGTACTTGCGAGACCACCTATTGCCACCAGTAGCCTCCCAACATCCAGTGTGAACCCACAGAGTTGGCCTCCTCAGGGTGCCGTCGGCCAGACAGTGTCGGGTAGCAACCCCCAGGGGGAGAGCCTTCTCTGTGGGAGCGCCTTCCCTCTGGAATGAGATGCCCCCAGAGCTTCGCATAATTCCCGACCTCCCGTCCTTCCGGTGTGCCCTAAAAAACTGACTTTTCCAGCAGGCCGGCCTGGCCTGAATAAAAAAAAAAGATTAATTTTAATTGTTAATTTTAATTTTAAAAATTTTATTGTAAATGTCAATGGGGTGTGTGTGTGAATATTCTATTTAATCTCCTTTTTAACTTTTGTAATATGTGTTTTTTAAGTTGTGCTTCGCCCTGAGTCCTTTGGGAGAAGGGTGGCATATAAATCCAATAAACCTCAAACCTCAAATATATAGAGATTGATTTCTAGAACTTACAGGCAATACAACAAGTAAAAAAAAAATAAGTGGCTCTAATGTGCAATGAATTTCTTCCTGTCTTTTCTTTTCTGTCCCAATCCCATGCAAGATGCCATAATTGCAACATGATGGATTAGATTAGATTAGATAAAATAAGATTGAGACATAGACAGATAGATGTGAGTAGAGATAGATAGGTAGGTAGAGATAAATGATGGATAGAAAGAAGCTAGATAGAAACAGTAGAGAGATAGAGATAGATATATGATAGATAGATAGAGATCACACTCAGTACAAAAGGAGATAGTATAGTATAGATTCACATCATTATATTCTTTACTAGCCGTTCCCAGCCACACATTCCTGTGGCCCAGTCTGGTTAAATGGCCAACCAATCTGTGGGTAGATCTACACCTGCACACACAAACACGTACACACAACCACCGTATAACTCCCAACCTACCTACCTACTGTATTTCTCCCTCTCTCTATCCACCTACCTACTTACCTACCTACCTACTGTATTTCTCCCTCTCTCTATCCCTCTACCTACCTACCTACCTACCTACCTACCTACCTACCTACCTACCTACTGTATTTCTCCCTCTCTCAATCCCTATAGCTGCCTACCTACCTACTGTATTTCTCCTTGAATCTTATGGACAAAGTATTTTATGTCATAAAGGATAACATAATACTTGTGGCCCACTGCTCTCTCTGTATCCATCTACCTACCTTTTTTACAATTTTTTACATTTCCGTTGTGTGTACCTGGCACAGGTGTGACATTTACACAATGTATATATATATCATTGGTGCCATATTTGAAAGGAAGGTTGTGTGAAAATTTGGAAGTGATCAGTGCACTACTTTAGGAGATTAGCCGTTTTGAACAAACTCTTGTTACATTTTTATTTATATAGATAAATAAACACTTATTGAACACATTTCCTCCCCTCCCCTCCCCTTCTCCTGGAGAGCAAATTTAATGGAAAATGATCTTGGTAGATTTAATTCCTATTTATGGATTTATTTATTTTTCCTAATCCTCAAGAAACAATCTCTTGAATTTTTGGTCCATGTGCATACCTGTTACCGGGCTGCCCTTCGCACTGTCACTCAAGCTCTCGTGACCTCTCGACTCGACTACTGTAATGCTCTCTACATGGGGCTTCCCTTGAGGTGCACTCGAAAGCTACAGTTAGTGCAGAATGCAGCCGCACGGGTGATTACGGGAGCCCCTAGATGCTCCTACATAACACCGATCCTGCGCGAGCTGCACTGGCTTCCTGTGGTCTTTCGGGTGCACTTCAAGGTCTTGACGACCATCTTCAAAGCGCTCCATGGCTCGGGACCTAGTTATATGCGAGACCGTCTTCTGCCCCATACAGTCCCTTAGACTGATACGCTCCCACAGAGAGGGCCTTCTCGGGGTGCCATCGGCCAGACAATGCCGGCTGGCGACACCCAGGGGAAGGGCCTTCTCTGTGGCGGGCCCTACCCTGTGGAACGACCTACCCCCTGAACTCCGCACCATCACTGACCTCCGCCTCTTCCGCCAGTGTTTAAAAACACACTTATTTCATCAAGCCGGCCTAACATAGCCTCCACTGTGACTAATCTTAGATAGTTTTAAATGGGGGATTTTAATTGGTTTTAGCGCAGGTTTTGCTATTTAATAGATTTTTAAATTTATATGTTTTGTACTATTTTTGTATGTTGTTTTTAAATTCCTGTGCGCCGCCCTGGGTCCTTTTGGAGAAGGGCGGGATATAAATTGAATAAAATAAATAAATAAATAAATAAATTTAGTTTAATGGAAAATTGTTCTAAATAGTTCTAAATAGGTGTGGGGTTGAATTTCAGTTGGAATAAGTAAAGTAAAACATTTTCTCACTTCCCACATTCTAATTACGTTCATTTAAACTTTTTATCTCATTTCTTTCTCACCACATCCTATTCTTGTTTGATAACACTAGAGATCATTTCACAGGAAATAAATTCAGACTGAGTTAAATAATAATGAAGCAAAATGTTCTTCATAACTTTTTAATATCAGTTCTGTAATCAATTTAATTTTAATGACTGAAGTTACAGTTACATAAACTTACGGCAATAATATGATTAGCTGAAATTTTAAGTAAATTACCCAGGCATTTGCAGCCACAAGACAACTATGAAATACCGTAAGTTGATTTAACTAATTCAGTTGATTTAGCTCATCAGCTCTTTGAATATTGAAAAAATGAAATTTGTTTATAAAACAGCAGGAAACATTTTGTTTTCTTTCTTCTACAAGTAGTTGGAAGGAGGAAAGAAATGAAGGCATCCAGCTGTAATTCTCTTCCAGCTGTAATTCTTTCTGTCCAACAATTTTTCCCGCTTTGGGTCTTCAAAAACCTAAACATTTCCCTCAGTGGTGGGATTCAACCCGTGTAACAACCGATTCACTGAGCACGTGCTTCACACATGCGCAGTGGGTTTGCAAATAGCTCCAAAAACTTAACTTCTACAGCAGTAAAACAGCTAAGGTGTGGCAATCCACTCTGCTGAGCCTATCAGAAAAAAGGAAATGTAGGTCATTATAGCGCATGCAGGCCCACCTGATTGTCAGAGTGAATCGGTTTGCTCTCAGCTGATCATTGGCACCACCGGTTCGCCCAAACTGGTTTGAACCGGTTGAATCCCATCCCTAATTTCCCTAAACACACAGAAAATATTTACCTGTATCGGATTCTGAAGATGCTGAAGGTCTTCCAAACAAAACGGACAGAAGGACAGCAAAGAAAATAGGGATTAACTAGAAAAATGCCTCAGTATGGAAAGTGAAGATGAAGGAGGAGGAGGAGGAGGAGAAAAAGAGAAGGTAGATTTGAGATCCTAGTAAAGGCTGGAACAATTTCTTTTCATTTGATTACAGAAATGGCATTGTCTAGCAAAGAATAGCATACATCCCTTCGACTGACTCGCTCCCAGGGAGAGGGTCTTCCCCGGGTGCCGTCGACCGGGCAATGCCAGTTGGCGGCTCCCAGGGGAAGGGCCTTCTCTGTGGTGGGCCCTACCCTCTGGAATGGCCTACCTCCCGATCTCCGTTCCATCACAGACCTCCGCTTGTTTCGCCGGCACTTAAAAACTTACTATTTTCACCTGGCCGGCCTAGCATGATCTACTCCACACCCATTGTTTTTATAACAAATCAAAATTTTAATTTATGGGTTTTTAAATTTAAATTTATTTTAAGCAGGGCATTGATTTAATTTAGTTATTATTTAATAATATTTTGTATTTATGTATATTTATTTTAAATCTCTGTTCGCCGCCCAGGGTCCCTTTTGTGGTGAGATGGGTGTGGGTTACAAATGTGAAAAATAAATAAATAAATAAATAAAACAAGGAAACACCTGTTTTCAGGATTCTAATATAGGTAGCTGGAAACATACGTTTGGGGTGAACATATATTTTTTTTATGAACCAAAATGTTCCACCAATCGTGCAGTTCAGACATATGTTTGCTTCAAGATATTAGGTGGTCTTTATGTATCTATATTTTCAAATGACAACATTAATTCTTTTGCTATCTATTGTGACACCTGTTCCTTCGCCAACTACAAGGATCCTTTGGGTAGGTAGACCCAAGAGTTTTGTATGAACGTGGAATTTCATTTTCGTAACTCCCTTGCCTGCATATATAATAAGATCCTTCATGTTTCGGTTTTAGATGAGAATCTAAACATAATTTAATTTCAGCCTGTCTTTGATTAATCAGGTTACTAATGAATACTATATTTGCACTTTGCATTAGCATGTTTTGTCACTGCTGATATAGAAATATGTTGTTAAGGAGCCATAGTGACACAGTGGTTAGAATGCAGTATTGCAGGCTAATTCTATCACCTCTGAGCAGTTCGATTCTGATTGCTTCTGATCATTTCAAGGTTGATTCAGCTCTCTGTTTTTCCAAGGTCAGTCAAATGAGGACCCTGATTGTTTGGGGTAATATTCTGACTCTGTAAACTGCTTAGAGAGGACTGTAATGCACTGTGAAGGAGTATATAAGTCTAACTGATATTGCTAATGTATTTTTTTTTAGCTTTAAATAGCTTGATTTAAGTGTTTCTTATTCTCTTAGTTCTTAAACATAGAAAAGTTATAAATAACTTTCCCCCACATTTATTTAGTACGTCATGAACATTGTTACGTTGCTGATAAAGGGAGGTTATATCCAACTCATAATTATGAAATCCATTCTGCAGATTTAACACAGAGTCTCTAAACCAGGAGTCCCCAACCTTTGCAACTTTAAGTCTGAAGGACTTCAACTCCCAGACTTCTCCAGCCAGCTTTGCTGGCTGGAGAAGTCTGGGAGCTGAAGTCCTTCAGACTTAAAGTTGCAAAGGTTGGGGACCCCTGCTCTAAACTATTTCTAAGAGAATCAGTGTGCTACATATGTGTGCTACATAGAGGTCACATATCTATTTGGTTTTTGGAGGAAGAAGCATTTCTCAATAAAGAAACAATTAGTGCAATTATTACCAATTACATCGTTCCTGTTCCTCAGTTGTTGATTGATTGAAAATGTGTCAAATGACATGAACTGGTTACAATAAATGTTTAGCCTTGATGGAAGATCAAATCAGAATTACCAATGGTTCACATGAGACTGACTGCTGACTGGGTCAAACTTTCTGACTTGCTTCCTGAATCTCTAACATTGCACAGATTAAAGCAAGAATAGTTTTTAAATAGCTGGAGAATCCAAAGGCCTGTTGCAAAACAAAACAAAATGTTAAAACTCAAACATCCAGATAGATAGGAAAATAGTAATGTGCAGAATAAAAACAATGTTTTATATCAACAGAGATTTCTGGTGCATTTGGTGGGTATTTTGTAAGTACCTATCTATTTACAACAGAAAGTTCAATGTGTCTGAATTCTTGCTGAATAAAAAAATAAAAAGGAAGGCAGGGGGGAGGGAGGGAGGGAAGGAAGGAAGGAAGGAAGGAAGGAAGGATAGGGAGAAAAGGAGAGAATGAGGGAGGGAGCGAGAGAAGAAAGAAGGGATGAAGGAAGGAAAGATAGGGAGGGACGGACGGACGGACGGACAGAGGGAGGATGGAAGGAAAGATAGGGAAAGAGAGAAGAAGGGAGGAATGGAGAGAAGGAGGAAAGGAGGGAGAGATGAAGAAAGGAAGGAAAGAAACAATTGAAGGGAGAAACAATTGAAGGAAAGGGAGGGAGAGAAGGAGGGTGGGAGAGAAGTAGGGAGGGAGAGATGAAGGAAGGAAGGAAGGAAGGAAGGGAAGATAGGAAGGGAAGGAGGGAGGAAGGAAGGAAAAATAGGGAGGGAAGGAAGGAAGGAAGGAAGGAAGGAAAGAAGGAAGGAAGGAAGGAAGGAAGGAAGGAAGGAAGGAAGGAAGGATAGGGAGAAAAGGAGAGAATGAGGGAGGGAGCGAGAGAAGAAAGAAGGGATGAAGGAAGGAAAGATAGGGAGGGAGGGAGGGAGGGAGAGAGGAAGGAAGGGAAAATAGGGAGGGAGGGAGGGAGGGAAGGAAGGAAGGAAGGAAGGAAGAAAAGAAGGAAGGAAGGAAGGAAGGAAGGAAGGAAGGAAGGAAGGAAGGAGAGGGAGGGAGGGAGGTTACAATCAACTAAAAGTGCAATCTGTTCATTTATTTAAAGACAGCTCAAAATTATAGTTCATAGGTGATCTCAGATCTCATTAATTAAGGAAGCAGGAGGTGACTAGTGATTTATATCAGCGGACAAAATGCTTTGAACTCACAACATCTTGATCCCAAATGTCTCCTTAGCAACCCAAAACCTTTTCTGTTTTTACTTGAAGTCTCCCAACCCTCTTTTAACCATTCCAAACATGTTCCAAGCTCAAGAACAGCTGTGTGCTTTGAGCTGGAATCGCTTCTTTTGAAATAGACACACTTCCATATGGTTAGGACAGTGGCTGGATCTTTCTGGTGGAATTGAAATGAGGTGTTTGGGGTTTAAAACATTTGAAAAACAATGCAACACTCACATCTCTGTTAATTTCCTGAAAACGAGACTCTCTGGGCTTCAGTCTACGGCACATCGTCCCATTGCCTGACATCTGCAGGAACACCTCTGCTTATTCCTTCCCGTCTCCCCACAGATCCTCTGTATGGCTCTCTATGGGGAAACCAAGATGACAAATTTAGAGCGTCGGGCATGCAAAGTCTTGCGGAAGAAACTCAGATGTGAGATTGTGAGTCGGAGGAAGAAAAGCAGCAGGAGGACGATCTTCCTGATGTTTCTTCAAAAGGTGCAGATCAGGGGCATCAAACTCAATTTCATCAGGGTTGGGAGGAATGGCCAGGGTGGATGTGGCCAGCTCAACGTGACTCATTGAGGGTCCATTTTCGACCACGACAGACTCCTGCAAACTTCTGCCAGGGAAAACGGAGCTCAGGGACACTGTGTCCGGCCTGCCCAGCAGAGGTGGGATTCAGCCAGTTCTGACAGGTTCTGGAGAACCGGTAGTAGAAATTTTGAGTAGTTCAGAGAGCTGGGAAATAGGCTGGCCCCGCCCCACTGCCTCCCAGCTGATCTCTTTTTTGCCCTGAACAGGAGAAAAAGGTTTGAATCCCATCACTACTGCCCAGGCTCATTTTTAGCTGCAACAGCCTCCTGCACTTTGGGAATGTTTGATGGGTGTGGCTTGGTGGGGTCATGTGACTAGGTGGGCGTGGCTATGTAGTCATGTACCTGAGGGATCAAAAGACAGAAACTCACTTTTAACAATAATGTCCTGCTGGAGCAGGGTTGGACTAGATGACCTGCAGGTCCCTTCCAGCCCTAGATTATCTTTTGAAGCTGTGTCTAGGGGCAGGTTTGTAGTCCTTCCTTCCTCTCCTTTATCCCTTTCTCCCTCCCTCCCTTTCTTTGTTTTTCTTTCTTTTTCTTTCTCCTTTCCTTCCTTCCTTCCTTCCTTTCTTTTTCAGCAAAACCCCCTCCCCATTTTTGGCCTAGTAGGCTTCAGGGAAGCCTGCTGGGAGCAAAAACGGACTTCCTACCCCTGTGTTTTCGGAGAACCTGTAGTAAAAAAAAAAAGATTAAAAAGTTAAAAAAAAATAATCCGAAGTAGTATTTTTTACCACCAGTTCTGCGAACCAGTAGCATTTTTTACTACCGGTTTGGGCGAACCAGCCTGAACCGGTAGCATTTCACCCCTGCCTAACCACACATCTTTGTGGAAATCGATCAGACAGGTCTATGTCTACCCTTGAGGCAAGTCTAACGCGTAATGGAGTTGATGTCTGTAACGACAGCCTTGATAGTATTCACTAACGCCGCCAGGGGGGCGTTTCATCAGGTACGCCTGATGCACCAATTGCGCCCCTTACTGGACCGGGGTGCCTTACGCACAGTCACTCAAGCACTCGTCACCTCTTGACTCGACTACTGTAATGCTCTCTACATGGGGCTTCCCTTGAGGTGCACCCGAAAGCTGCAGCTAGTCCAGAACGCAGCCGCGCGGGTGATTACGGGAGCTCCTAGACACTCCCATATAACACCTATCCTGCGCGAGCTGCACTGGCTTCCTGTGGTCTTTCGGGTGCGCTTCAAGGTTTTAACGACCATCTTTAAAGCGCTCCATGGCTCGGGGCCTAGTTATATGCGAGGCCGCCTCCTGCCCCATACATCCCTCAGACCAATACGCTCCCACAGAGAGGGCCTCCTCAGGGTGCCGTTGGCTGGACAATGCCGACTGGCGACACCCAGGGGAAGAGCCTTCTCTGTGGCGGGGCCAGCCCTCTGGAACGACCTACCCCCCTGAACTCCGCCTCTTCCGCAAATGTCTGAAGACACATCTATTCCATCTAGCCGGCCTAGCGTAACCTCCATTACTGACTATTAGACAGTCTTAAATTTGGGATTTTTAATTCGGTTTTTAGCGCAGGGTTTTATTAGAATAAGTTTTTTAAATTTTATATGTTTTGTATGTATTTTAACATTCCTGTGCGCCGTCCTGGGTCCGTTTGGAGAAGGGCAGGGTATAAATTCAATAAAATAAATAAATAAACTAGTGGATGGACTACAATACAATAACAGAGTTGGAAGGGACCTTGGAGGTCATCTAGTCCAACTCCCTGCCTAGGCAGGAAGCCCTATACCATTTCAGACAAATGGCTATCCAACATCTTCTTGAAGACTTGCAGTGTTGGAGGATTCACAACTTCTGGAAGTAATTTCTGTTCCACTGGTTAATTGTTCTCACTGTCAGGAAATTTCTCCTCAGTTCTAAGTTGCTTCTCTCCTTGATTAGTTTCCACCCATTGCTTCTTGTTCTTCCCTCAGGTGTTTTGGAGAATAGTTTGACTCCCTCTTCCCTGTGGCAACCCCTGGACTTTTCAATTAAAAAAAACCACCTGTGACCTCCAGAATGCCATTGATCTTTAAAAATTAAATAACGTCTATGTTTCCTTGTCCCGGTTTCTGAAAGAAAACAGCTATAAAAATGGTGTGTGGCTTTTTTCTTTTTTCTTTTGAAAGATGGAATGCATCAGAAACTGCTCCCAGTCCTCTACCAGGACCACCGGCTGCCGAACAAATAAGGCAATTTGTTTGCTTATTAGGTGACAGGAGCTTCAGATTTTCCTGAGGAAAAAGAATGATAGTTTTTTTTAAAAGAAAAGATTAATTACATCTTAAGCGGGGTGGGGGGGGGCGCTAGATGCAAGGAAAAGTAAAGCCTATTTGAACCCAGTAGATTCCGTCGGCATTAACAGACATTGCCTCTTATGTCCTGGAGTAGCCTTGGGCAGTTGGCAGAGCCTAATTGGGAAATAAGTCTTAATTCTAAGGTAAATTTGTTGTTTACTGTGAAACCCCTGGTGAATGGCCTCTGCCAAAGCAGGTCCCGAGTCATGAAAGATAAACAATTTTCAGACACATGCTAATTAATTTGTCATATACTGGTGCTAATGGTCTTCTGTGAAACACAAGGGGTTTTCAGGGGGTACAGCAACAGGAAGGCAACTATCTCTTCTAATTCAGGCTTCTGGCAACTAATAATATGTCCTACATGGCGGTGAAGGGAAGTTCCCCTGATGATTGAGGAGATGAGAAGAAGTAGCAATTCCGTGGCGTTTGCTCTTCTCTTCTGATCATGGTTAAAAGGTAAAGGTTCCCCTCGCACGTATGTGCTAGTCATTCCCAACTCTAGGGGACGGTGCTCATCTCTGTTTCAAAGCCGAAGAGCCAGCGCTGTCCCAAGACGTCTCCGTGGTCATGTGGCTGACATGACTAAACACCGAAGGTGCACGGAACGCAGTTACCTTCCCACCAAAGTTGGTTCCTATTTTTCTACTTGCATTTTTTACGTGCTTTCCAACTGCTAGGTTGGCAGGAGCTGGGACATGTAACGGGAGCTCACTCCGTTATGCAGTGCTAGGGATTCGAACCGCTGAACTTTCGACCTTTCTGATTGACAAGCTCAGTGTCTTAGTCTATATGTTAATGGTAAATGGGATATAATGGATTGTGCAGGTGCTTGATCTTGTGGTGAACATTTCAGCCCATGTTTTCGGATGTGAACAAGCACACACACACATGAAGAGTTTACATTAGCTACTTTACTGTTACAGTGCCTGTTTTACAGGAATCTTCTCAGACTGGCACAGGTCCTGGGGAAAGGCAAGGTGAAGTTCAAGAGAATTCAAGAATTCAGACATTGCCCTCTTGTGTCTACATAATGATTCCAGACTAATTCCCCGCTTAACCCTTCCTTCAGATTTGGATAGTCTCTCTCTCTCTCTCTGACAAATGTTGCATGTTGTGTGTTTATACAGAAAGAGAGGGGGGGGGGGAGAGAAACGTACTGCCATTAAGAAAAAACCATGTGCATTGTTAACATTTATTTTCCCCATATTCTTTTTTGTGCTCTTTCCCTATAAATTATGCATTTTGTGTGTGTGTGTGTGTGTGTGTGTGTATGTGCATGTGTGTGCATGGTTTAATGCTGCAGCATAAGTACATACTTTCCAAGCTAAGAACTGAACCACAAAATTCAAAGCAAGGGAACAATTAAAGTTGGTAAAATATATGAACTAGATTTGAAAGCATGAATGATATATTCCACACAGAAGAGATGGTTAAACTATTTTTTTTAATCCAAATAAGATATTATACTTAATTTTTATCTATTTTGAAATTGCTCTCCAGATTTTGTTTGCAATGAGAAAAAAAAAAGAAACTTTGATTCTGTTTTTGCAAATTAGACAGTCTTATTGTTATAGAAATGGCCTGTACATAACTGTTGTGTAAAAGCAAAAAGTTGTAGTTGTAATGTTGTTACCTGCTCCTGTGCCAAAGAGAGTCAGAAATCAGTGCTTTTTTTCTTTTTTCTCTCCTGTTACAATATATCCCTTCTTTTCTCCTTCCTCTTTTCTTACTTTTCTGTGTTTTTTTTCCTTTGCATTTTATACTTTAATAAACTAATAAAAAGTTAAATCATTAAAAAAAAACCAATTAAAGATGTTATGTAGAGACCCACATCTTCTTTTGGAACATGCAGAGCAACTTAGTCATTTTTTAAAAAATGTAGACTGAACCAGAGGTGGGTTTCACATAATGTTACCACTGGTTTGCCATGCACCGCAACTGTGAGTGTGCACACATGCACGCTCACTTCGTGCATGCACTTTGCTTGTGTGCATGGCTTGCATGCATGCACATGACTTAGAAAACGTGGCTAAATAGGAGAGCATAAAGCCAGAGCGGGAGGTGGGTCTCCACCCCCTGCCCACCCACAGGTCTCCACTACCAGTTCGCCTCAACTGGTCCGAACCTGCTGAATACCTCCACTGGACTGAACCAATCTTTAAATATCTTTAAATATCCACGCCCTGCATTGTTACTAAACTTTATTGACAAGGCTGCAAGGATGTGACCTCCAGGTTGAAGTGAAGAGAGTAAAGCAATTGTTCTGTTGGGATAGGAATAAGCCCATATAAGCATTAACCAATTCAGAGACGTCTTATTGCTTCTATTGTCTGACCCTGTTGTGGGGTAGAAGACATGCCCTCTCTGTGTTTGGGACTTCAGTTTCAATCAGCTCCAGCTAGCAAAGAAGATGAAGTCCAGGAATCTGGAAGGTCCACAGCTTTTTCTGCTCCAAAGGTTAATCCCAGATCAATTTGTTTAGACGTATAGCTTGCTTGATGTTGTGTGAAAAAACAAGAACAACCCTTTGTGTCTGAGTATCTTTGACTCTGGATACCTCATTAAAACCGGATGAACTTCAGCCCAGCTTTAGTTGAGTATCTTCTTAGCCCAACAGCAGAAGGCTTGTCTCTTCATTAGATTCTTTCCTTCCTCTTCTGTGGTTAATTATAATGCTGAAGAAATCATAAAACATACCACTTTCCACTTTCTCTTTAAAAATTTGTCCTTGGTCTTTTTTTACCCCAATAAAAAATGTTCACCTGCCTTCATTTATCATGTGCACTTTAATAACGTCTCCTGTTGACCAGATCATCTGGACTGTTTTGAGAAAGCCCTTTTCTCTTTGCAGGCCATTAATTTTACAAATTTTAATTGTGCGCCTATCTGACAGTTTTAATTTTCCTGAGATCCTGGGTCTGATTTTTTTTTTTTTTTAATCAAGATGCGAAACTTCAGAGCCAGTTTCTTTGTCCTGGAAATTTGACGGAAGTGAGACCTTACCGACGGAGATGGGCAGAGAAATATGACATTACTAAGGGCTTGAAATCTTCCAAGTAAAGGGACATCTACTAGGTGAAACTGCCCATTACAGGTAAGTCTGTGGATCACAGCAGAATTTATGGGGAAAACAGAAAGTCGGCAGAATTGAGATTTACGGTTGGAAATATTGCTGTTTCACCATTCCTGTAAGACAAATGTGTTTGATCCTGTCAACACAAGATGCTGTTCTAGTGTACATAACAGATTTGTATCTCCTCATGCTGACAGCAAGCTGAACATGGTGATCTACACACCACCAAATGACTTAGGAGATACTCCACTCTTAATAAATAACCAATTATACTCAAGGTCTGCTCAGGCAGGGCACTTTCCCCATACCAGGTTCTCTCCAACCAGTTTAGGAGCACTCTTTCGCATCAAAATATAATTTCGGAAAGCAGGATAGAAGCTTAGAGAGTTTTCAGGAAAAGAACCATTCCAAGTCTGCCGTTTGGTTCAAAAATTTGCATCTTATATAGGTCTGGTTTGCGTATTTCAATTATTTATCATTACCTTTCAGAAGAATGGCTCTACTTTCCCACCAGAATGGCTCTACTTTCCTTTCTCTCTCTCTCTCTCTCTCTCTCTCTCTCTCTCTCTCTCTCTCTCTCTCTCTCTCTCTCTCTCTCTCTCCATCCATCTATCCTGTATATAAAAATGGCTATTTTTGTGTGTGTATGTTCCAGCATAACTCTGGAATGCCTCGCGCAATTTCAACTAAACTTGGTACATAGATTACTTACCCTCTGGAAACAAATACTGGGTGGGGGGAGACACCCCTAACACCCCTTGGGGGGATGTTTTGCTAAGATACAGCCTGTTGTGCCCTACAATGGATTCTACCGTACTGCCATAAAATGGCTTATACTGTGCAACACAGTGGACTCACCATGGTAACGGCTTCACAGTACTCCACAAGGCGGCTCCCTCAGAGAAGGGGGAAACTCCAACACTAGAAATTAAGATGGTATCATTTTTTCTGATGCTTCTCGGCGCACAGGGAAAACATTTGGAACTAATTTAATTGTCGCCGAAATATGGGATTTTCCTGTCTAGGATAAAAAAATACCGGGGGAACGCTGGGCTATCGGCTAGTTGTAAATAAAATAACCTGATTATTTCTTTCTTTATATATTTGAAGAGAAAGTCTAAACCAAACTTAACGTCATGGAGGCATACCAGTGAGGTAATGAACCATCTTAGTCAATGGTGGGTTTCAAATTTTTTAGAACCTACTCTGTAGGTGTGGCCTATTTTGTGGGCGTGGCTTGGCAGTCATGTGACAGGGTGGGAGTGGCCACCTTTTAAAATGTGGTGAAACTCATTTAACAACGCTCTTGCTTAGCAACCAAAATTTTGGACTCAATTGTGATGATAAATTCTTTCTTTCTTTCTTTCTTTCTTTCTTTCTTTCTTTCTTTCTTTCTTTCTTTCTTTCTTTCTTTCTTTCTTTCTTTCTTTCTTTCTTTCTTTCTTTCTTTCCTTCCTTCCTTTCCTTTCCTTTCCTTTCCTTCTTGTTGGGTCACTGGCAGCGGCGGGCCAGATTTACTTCCAGGTACGCCGGTGGAACCCCCTCTCAACGGTTCTCTAAATTTCACCAACCAGCTCTCGCGAGTAGGTGCGAGCCTGCAGAAACCCACCACTGATCTTAGTGAGAGGATGGGAGAAAGAGTGAGCAAGAGAAAGAGCATAATAAACACCTCTATGTTCATGTACTGGTCGTCATTGTAGAGCAGGGCTATCAAACTTGCAGCCCGTGGGCTGGATGCATCATGCAGGACAGATGCATCACACCCAGTTTAGCAAAGGGGGGAAAAAGTCACAACATGTCATGTGACACCACTGTGACAACACCCTTGAAATAGACCAACTGGTTAGCGATATAAAGAATTGAACCCCTTATCTTTTCCCACCACAGCTTGTCCAGTTAGCTTAAGGAAGCATCGGTTCATTGAATTTCCTTTCCTTGATGCTGTTACAAAGGAGAAGATTCTGTTCTGAGCTAGACTTCCCCCAAAAGCACACAGCAGATTCCTGGTCCCGACAAAACCCCTTTTATTAAACAAATGTGAATTCCTCTCACTCGCATTCAGCGAAGGCCTGGTAAACAGTCTTTCAAAGGCGGATTTATGACCACAGACCTTATCTAGCTTGGAAAACTGCCATGTAAATATTTTTCAAATGTAGTGCTGTGCAAGGAAAGACTTGCCACAGAGTCTCTGAGATTCACAGACAGATTTTCATACTCCTGGGGAAAAAACAACAAACAAATGAATTGCTTCCTGCAAAAGCCCACTTCCCTTTCTCTCCTCTTTTATTTCCACCCATGGCCAAAATCAATTTGACCCTGATTTCTTAAGTGTTCCCTTTGCTGGCAGCTCTGCACATGTGCACACTAGGAACAGGCTCCAGATGTTCCTCTGCCTCACTGCTTTCTAGCTCAGAAGGCAGCTGAGAACTCCCAGACAGCCTTGGCCTCGTCTCTGCCTCTGACACAGAGCCCTCATCAGAGCCTTCCCCAGCCTCCAGGACTGGCCTATGTTCTTCCCCAACCTCCTCACTGTCCAACACTGCAGCCACTGGCAGGCCGCAACAGGTTCTTCCTTATGAAAAGACCCTTTTGAAACATGCCCTTCTCTGAATATTGCCACGCTGTTCCCCAAATAACACAACTCAAACAGGAAAGTCTGTAGAAAAATGCATGAAGTAGCAAAAAATCATGAAGAAAATGTATTCTGGGAAGAAAAAAAAAACCACTTTGTAAACATTATCAACATTAAGAGCTGCAGATTTTATTCTGCTAGTTGTTTCCGACTATAATGGTGTGTCTCCATTTCAGGGCCATTGATCCTTTGAAGGCATTTCCACAGTCAAGTGACTTGCATGACATCATGAAGCAGTGTTACCATCCCATCAAAGTTGTACCTGTTGCTCTACTCGCATTTGCATGCTTTCAAACTGCTAAGTTGGCAGGAGTTGGGATGATGACAGAAGCTCACCCAGTCGCATGGTGCATGCGTCTTGAGCCTAGGCTGCCAGCTTTGCCAGCTGAGAAGCCTACCATCTGACCCCCTCACCTGACCTAAAAGACAGGACATATATTTGAAAAAGAGACTGAAACTAGTTTTGAATCAGGACAAGCCGAGTTTCTGAAAGAAGGGGGCTGGGGAAATGAGGGAAATGAACATTGATGCATTTTTCTATCCCTAGCTACAGTCTGATTCCAGGGGTTCTCATAGGATAGTTATAAAACTAACAGAGATATCCAATTTGATTGATTAATTTTGACATTTCCTAAGGCCTTGCTTAAGTCAGGAACCACAGGATACAAATAAGAACAAGAAGGATTTATTGAGATTTTTTTCCTTACCTTGTTGGAGAGTTAAGCAAAAAAACAACCCCTGTTCTATTATTACATGCAATAGGGAAGGTAATAAATAAAGGTCAGGTTTCTTTGCAGGTATATTTTATACATTTCCTTCTTTGTCTGGCATTTCGTGCATCAGGGAAAGGGGAAAAGAGGAAATTTGTGTAAGTTCATGGAATTCTAGTTTCTAGAATAGGCAGCTTTGAGAGCATGTAAAATCTTATTAGGTTTGACTCTGTTGCCTTGCCCACCAAAGCAACATACCTCATCTGTGATCTTGGAGGTCAGCAAATCAACATATTACACAGTGGCACCTTCATGTGGGTTTCCTGGCAACAGTATAGAAGTGTTTTGCCAGTGTCTTCTTCTGAGATAGTTAGGACTGCAGAGATGATTCTTCTGACATAGCTAGGACTGCAGAAAGAACAACTGTGATCAATCTGCTTTCCATAGAAAAGCTGTATACTGTGTGGGTCAGAAGGAGGTCTGAGAACATATCTGCAGACCCTACACATCCTGGATATAAACTGTTTCAACTTCTCCCCTCAAGATACTGCTATAGTGTGCTACATGCAAAAACATATTAGATACTAGCCATTCCCGGCCATGCGTTGCTGTGGCCCAGTCTGGTTAATTGGCCAATCAATCTGTGTGAAGATCTACACCTGCACACACAAACATGTACACGCAACCACCATATAACCCCCGAACTACCTACCTCTCCCTCTCTCCCTCTACCTACCTACCTGCTCTTCCTACCTACCTGCTGTTCACATGGAGAAGGGTTCCATGAGAACAGCAGTTGAACATAGATCAGTCAGTCCTGAGAGATAGGCGAGTGCTGTTCCAAAGGGACAGGCGATAGCCTCCGTCACCCTAGGCCTCTCTCTCTCTATACCTATCTACCTACCTACCTACCTACCTACCTACCTACCTACCTACTGTATTTCTCCTTGAATCTTATGGACAGAGTATTATGACATTTTGTATTATGTCATCCTGTGGCTCACTGCTCTCTCTGTATCCATCTACCTACATTTTTTACATTTCCATTGTGTGTACCTGGCACAGGTGTGACATCTACACAATCTATATATATATATCATTGGTGCCGTATTTGTAAGGATCGTTGTGTGAAAATTTGGAAGCCATCAGTGCAGTACTTTCGGAGATTACTGTTTTTGAACAAACTCATAGTTACATTTTTATTTATATAGATAGGGACAGTTTTTCCCCCTGGTGCTGTCACTCTGCTGAATACTATTTTTCATAGTACTGTCTAATTTCTACAGGATGTACTATTACAATTGTCATTATTGTTACTATTGTTACTATTGTTATATACTTATTCATTAAACATGAAAATCAGTCAACTGAACATTCAAAAATGCATCACAAATACCATTAACTGGTGCTGATGGTTGATACTGGTTGATGCCAGCATCCTAGGTATCAACCAAGTATCTTCTTAAAATATATAATGTTCCAAACAGTGCATTTTTTTGCAGTTCCGCTGGTGTTACTGCAGGAAGTGGCAATTTCTTTATGACTTTTGTAAAATTCTTGGACATGGTACCAAGTGCCCTGATGACAATGGGTATCACTGTTCCATGCTTCATCCATAGCCTTGTAGATTCGATGGCCAGGTTGTGATATTTCATGATTTTTTTCCAGTTCTTTTTCTTCGACTTTGGCATCTCCTGGTACCATGATGTCAATAAATTGTATGCTTCAGTTTTCAACCACTGTGATATCTGGCATGTTGTGTTCCAAATGTTGATCGGTCTGTATTCAAAAGTCCCACAAGATCTTCACCATTTCATTTTCGATAACTTTTTCCACCCTACGTTTCCATGACTTTTCTGGATACAGGTAAGTGCTATGTTTTACATAATGACCACTGGATGAATTTAGCAACTTGGTAATGTCAATCGTTGTTATTACTGTTTACTACCCCTCTTATTGGTATTATTATGCTGGTGGTTATTATTCTGTTCATTTACATGTACACTGATAACTTCTACACCCAATATAAATTATGCGAACTGTCTAATCACATTTGGCCAAATTAAGTACCTGTTCTGTTCTGTTCTGTTCGGCAGTTTCTCCTTGCAACCCTTTAATTTCCCCCATCTACCTCTGATTTAGTAACCAGAGCTTAGCTTCTGAGCCAAAACATGGACACGCTTAAGTTCAGAAAGTAGCAAAATCCAATACTTGTTAGGGTTCTCTGCCATCCTGGTATGTTTCTTCCTAACAGCATGTAATTCTCAGAAGAGCAGTGTAGCATTAAAGAAAAAATCTTATAGCTATGACACACTTCTCTTCTAAACCTGTTAACTACTGCTAATTTTTTGTGTTTCCCATTGTTAAATGCTCCGTTGCAGAAATTCTACTTCATTTATTTATTTAATAGATTTATAGGCTGCATAAACAGAGGGATAGAATCTAGATCACGTGAAGTGTTAATGCCACTGTATGGTGCCTTGGTAAGGCCACACTTGGAATACTGCATACAGTTTTGGTCGCCACAATGTAGAAAAGACGTGGAGACTCTGGAAAGAGTGCAGAGAAGAGCAACCACGATGATTAGGGGACTGGAGGCTAAAACATATGAAGAGAAGTTGCAGGAACTGGGTATGTCTAGTTTGATGAAGAGAAGGAACAGGGGAGACATGATAGCAGCCTTCCGATATCTCAGAGGGTGCCACAAAGAAGAGGGAGTCAAACTATTCTCCAAGGCACCTGGGGGCAGGACAAGAAGCAATGGGTGGAAACTAATCAAGGAGAGAAGCAACTTAGAACTGAGGATAAATTTCCTGACGGTTAGAACAATTAACCTCTGGAACAGCTTGCCTCCAGAAGTTGTGAATGCCCCAACCCTGGAAGTCTTTAAAAAGATGTTAGATAGCCATTTGTCTGAAATGGTATAAGGTTCCTGCCCACACAGGGGGTTGGACTAGAAGACCTACTAGGTCCCTTCCAACTCTGCTATTGTATTATTGTATTGTATACGGCCCTCCAACTCACAGGGGTTGTTTTTTCCTCCCTTTTTTTTAAGCTAGCATTTAATTGTTTAATCAACATGCAGTTTGATGACAGTTGCCATAACAATGGAGGTTTTAAGACAGCTGTTGGCGTCAGCTTCTTTGCTGCTGTTATTTGCCCATCGCTGGAGTTAATTTTAAAAGGAGCTGCGATCGCTCTTTATCAATCTTTAGCAACAAATATCTGAAGCAAGATGATTTTCATCACCTTTCCCCCAAGTTCAATCAGGTGACGTACTAAATATTTATGGGCAATCACACCATATATATATATATATATATATATATATATATATATATATATATATATATATATATATATATATATATATATATATATATATATATATATATATATATGTGGCCTCTGCTACTTTTCACTTTAATTACTGATACAGATGAAATACTCGATATGAAGCTGGCTAGAGTTTTTCTTTAGCACATCCAATAACAAAACATACACAGAAATCTTTTTTTAAACACCTTTTTCTCCCCTGAAAGTATTTGACTTTCAAATGAAATTTGGGTTACCGTCCTGAACATTTTAATTTTTTAAAAAAATGCCAAGGTTTGTTAAAATACTTCCAAAGCTACACTGCTGATTTACCAAACAATTTGCCAGCTCTTGACTCTGTCCCTTAACTGCTATGACTATAGTAATTTTCCTAATAATTCATTTCTTTGTTGATTTATTTACTTATTTGTTTATTTTAATCCATCTCCATCAGAGAGGCATCTGGCAGGTGATTTTTCTTTGATAGACATTTGGTTTCTTGGGGCGTGACAGCTCAGTGGTTAAAAAGGCTAAGCTTGTCAGCTGGGGAGCGTAAAGCCAGGGTTTGAAACCCAAGCTCTGGGCAACAAGGTGAGCTCCCGTTCCTTGCCTCAGCTTCTGCCCAACCAGCAATTTGAAAGCATGCAAATGTGAGTAGATGATTAGGTACCATTTTGATGATAAGGTAACAGCATCCCAAGAATCTTGGATGCATAGCCATGGCCACATGATGGTGGAAATTGTCTTCAATCTTCCTCAACCAACACACAGAGATGAGCACCCTGCCTTTTATATTAGACTTAATTTTGGTTGGCAAATGTATACAAATAAATATATACCAAAGGCAACATACTGTGTCCTCTGCAGGAAAATCTCCTAAAATATGACATTGCCTATACAAGTTTTCATAATTTTCTGCCCTTAAAAACTTACCTAATCCTATCAATATATTGTTTTTGATGGAATATAATAAATGTCCACCATGCAATTGGAAAACAAAAAGGTAGAACATGTCTGTTTTTCTACATTGACTTTATCTTTGTTCCTCGAGTTCCTTAAATTGGAGGGGAAATTTTAAAAAAATGAGTATTCAATAGCAATCTCAACAGCATCAATTGCAGCAGTGGGTTTCACATTTTGTTACCACCGGTTCTTCGCAGGTGCACACACCCCTCGGTGCATGCGCCTGGCCTTCTGCCCATGCGCTTTGCTCATGCATGCACCTTCTGCGCATGCACACGGCCTCAAAAGCGTGCCTAAATAGGATGACATAGAGCTGGGGCAGGTGGGTAGGTTCACCCATGATTTCTGCTACGGGTTCGGGTGAACTGTTCCAAACCAGATGAATACCATCTCTGATCAATTGTATATATCTGTTTATCCAAGGGATTGTGATTGCTTTTTTAAAAAAAAAAATCTGAATTAATTTTCTCAGGTTTTGTCTCTCAGGTGTAGTTTGGATCTCTGCTGTTAAAATTTGAGGACATCAAGAGACTTTGCTGCCTGAAGCATCGTATTAAATTCAACAATATCGCTTCAGGCAAAACCTGAAAGCTTATGAAAGCAGCTCCTAGCTCTTTTGCCCTGGCTGAAGCCCATGGGAGGCGTAATCTGAAATGGCTCGAATAGATAAGGAAGCATAAATTTAAATCTGTCTTGCACATATTTTTAAATAAACAATAATTATCCCAGGTCCTTGGGAAGGACTCAATGGGTGGGTGGCAATGCCAAATCCCAATTGTCCATCTGGCTGCTTTTGCAAGGAACCCTAGAAATAACTCAAAATGTATTATTGAGTATTAAAATGCAACATATATAAAAAAGTAGATATGGAGTGCAAACAAAATAGGGAAAAAAGAGAGGAAAAAGCAAGATGACACCAAAAGAGAGGACTACATTTAAATTTTAGAAAGAAAACCACAGTTGGAATTAAAAGAAGGCGCTGATTACACTTAGTCTGTTGAGATTCTCAGTCAACAAGGTTATGGTTTGCCCAAAGATGCTTTTTTCAAGAGGCAACTGGACATTCATTTTTGCTTGAAGATGTTTGGCTTCTCATCAGAAAGCTTATTGCACAAGAAGTGAAATTTCTTCAAGGAAAAAAAAAGGAAGCCCATATTACACCTTCACTTCCCTATCATTTATATCCACAACTACGTTTCCTAGTTTAGATATTTGATGGAGTGAATGATGATGTGCCATCAAATTAATATCAATTCTTGTTTTCTTTTGTATATATATTTATTTGTAATTTTCCTTTAAAATCCATACGTATTTTGAGACAGTATATTGACTGGGTCAATATATATATATTTACACAATGCTAGCAATAATAATACAATTAGGTTACATAATCCTAGTCTTCCAACTTCTGACTTTAACCTGCACATTGTACTTATAAGCTTCAATAACATTTCTTCATGCAGAATGTTTGTTATCCCCTGTTAAATCACTAGTATTTAAATATTTTAGAAATTGCTCAATATTCCACCATAAATCCAATATCCCAATTGTTTAAAAACATTTTTAAAACAACATTAATGCCAATTCTTCTTGACCATACACAATACACTGTGTTTCTCCCTGATGATCTGTCCTTAACTTGGTGTCTTAGCTCTTACAATGGAAGACCCATCACTGTTGGGTATCAACGGAGGAGATCCACCTTGTTTCTTGTCATCCTCTTCTTCTCTTTCCTTGCACAATATCAGGGTCTTCTCCAGAGAGCTGAGTTTTCATGTAATGTAGGGTTGCCAAACTCAAGGCCCGTGGGACAAATCTGGCCCATGGGTAGCTTAGAACTGACCCGCAGGACCACCCTGAAAATTGCAAAGGATCAGCACACGGTGCCTCTCCCAGCAAAAACAGAGCTAAGGAGAGCTGTGCACTTGCGCGAGCTGCACTGGCTGCCTGTCATCTTCCGAGTGCGCTTCCAGGTTTTAATTACCATCTTTAAAGCGCTCCATGGCTCGGGACCTAGCTATTTGCAGGACCGGATCCTGCCTCATACATCCTCCCGGCCGATTCGCTCCCACAGAGAGGGGCTTCTCCGGGTGCCGTCCACTAGACTTTGTCAGCGGGCGACGCCCAGGGGAAGGGCTCTCTCTGTGGCGGGCCCGGCCCTCTGGAACGACCTTCCCCCCGACATTAGAACGACCACGGACCTCCGCTCCTTCCGTCTTAAACTAAAAACACATCTGTTCTGCTTGGCCGGCCTAGGGTAGTCTCCCGTCTATAGGACTGTTAATTTTAGTTAGGAATTTTAGTAGTTTTAACTGGGATTTTAGCGCAGGGATGTATTTAATTCGTTTTTATTGTACGTATGTTGTTTTTTATGGTTTTATTTGCCCTGTGCACCGCTCCGAGTCCCCCCAGGGAGATGGAGCGGTCAATAAATTCAAGATTTATTATTATTATTATTATAGCTCCATCTTCAGCTTTGATGGCCTCCTGCAGCCCTCAGCCAGCAAAATCAAAGCTCCATTTTCACTGGGGCATAGAGCTGCAGGAGGATTGCCCAAGCCCCACCTGGGCCACCACAGATGCCCCCAACATGAGTGACATCGAGCTGGTCATGCCCATTCTGGTCATGCCCACCTCATCCATGCCCCCCCCCCCCTGAAGTCAAACACAACCTGTCAGGCCTGCAGCCATCTTTTCTTTTGAATTTTTGGCCTGCCACACTTTCTATTATTCTACTATGCATGTGGGAAAATGGGAGGGGGGATTGTACAGAGTCACATACTGTGTAGTTACAACAACATTCTTTCTAGAAAGCCAAGGTCATCCTTTGTCTCTGCACAGCTGCACCTGACAGGAACTGGATGGGTGGAACTGCCAGCATGGCAGTGGGAGATTGGACCATATGATGGACTTGTGGGTGTGGGGGCAAGATCTTGAACTTTCAACTGGATGGGAAAAACCGAGAAGCTTTCAGATTCAGGTTTTCCCAGATGTGCCAACATGGCTCTCTTAATAAATTGCAACTTTGAGCAATACTTTGCCTTGGACTCTGATTTAATTTTGGATGTTATTTGGAACCTTGACATTAACCCGAATCTGACACAACCCTAATAAGGCCCTCAATGAAATTGAGTTTGACACCTTGATTTCATTGTAATTTTTACAATGACAATAAAGATTATTATTGGTCCTACAACACCTCAGGTCCTGTCTTCCACCAAGTTTTGATCAACACCAGTTTGCATATAGAAACAACAGATCGACAGGGGATGCCATCACCACTGCTCTCCATATCGCACTGAGCCACCTTGAGAAATCTGGGAATTATGTCAGAATACTTTTTATAGATTATAGCTCAGCCTTTAACACCATCCTACCAGGCATTCTCATTGAAAAGTTAACTGACCTGAATTTCCCTCCCCTTACTTGTGAATGGATCAAAGACTTCCTGACCGATCGTCCACAAACAGTAAGGGTTGGGTCCTTTACATCTTCCACACTGAAGCTCAACACAGGCTCCCCTCAGGGTTGTGTGCTCAGCCCCTACCTCTACTCACTGTATACATATGACTGCATATCCTCTGATCCATCCAACATCATAATAAAGTTTGCAGATGACACAACGGTGGTGGGTCTCATAATTGGAGGGGACGAATCAGCATACAGAGAAGAAGTCCAGAAGGTATCCGCATGGTGCTCAAGAAACAACTTACATCTAAATACTAGCAAGACAAAGGAGATGGTGCTAGATTTCCGGAGGCACAGTATATCGAGGGGGGCTGTGTGGAGAGGGTTTCCTCTTTTAAATTCTTAGGAGTGCTTATTAGCCAAGATCTCACCTGGAAAAACAACACGTCTCTGGTGATTGGAAAACCTCAACAGAGACTTCATTTCCTTAGAGTCCTGCGGAAAAATCAGGTGGAACAACGGCTGATGACCTCTTTCTATCGGTCCATCATAGAAAGTGTCCTCACATATTGTATCACAGTGTGGTATGCTGGTTTAACAGTTGCGGAGAGGAAGGCACTACAGAGAGTGATCAATTCGGCACAAGAAACCATCAGTTGCCCTCTGACATTGCTGGATAACATTGCCAGATCTCGCTGCTTTAGCAGAGCAAGGAAGATTCTCAAAGATGATTCACACCCTGGTTGGTATCTCTTTGCCCTTCTACCATCAGGCAGAAGATATCAAAGTATAGCCAGCCGAACGAACAGGTTTAAAGGTAGCTTCTATCCATGGGCTGTGAGACTTTTAAATTCAACCACAATCACTCCATGCACATGCTAGTTTTTTCTTTTTTCTTTTCTCTCTTTTTTGTTTCTGTTATAATTTTGCACCAGTGAATTATTATTATTATTATTATTATTATTATTATTATTATTATTATTATTATTATTATTATTATTATTATTATTATTATTATTATTATTATTATTATTATTATTATTATTATTATTATTATTGATGTAACACATCCAAAGTAGCACAATTTGAGCCTGGTCATTTCTGGCTCTTATGAGAACTCTTGGATGATTTATTTGATGCTACATTTGTTTGTTTTCTTCTTTCCTTTCTTTCCCTAATATACTTGGTAACCCCAGCCACCTAAACCCACTTAGCTCTGTGATTTACTGTAGGCAAGTGAAACATTGCTTTGTGAGTTTAGTTATACTTCTGTTATGGACATATTCTTTGCAATGTTGCTATTGAAACATGTTTTCTAATTTTAGCCTCCCAATCATAGATCAAATATGGGTTGTTTCTCCTCCAATCTTCTCCTAGTTCTATTCCTGTTACAACATGCATCTTAGTAAATCATCTGTGTCATAAACCTAAGCCTTAGTAAATCACCTCTGTCATAAACTCAATCCTTCTGCATGGAAGCGCTATGTAGTTAGCCCTAGCAATAGCACTTAGACTTATATACCACTTCATAGTGCTTTTACAGCCCTCTCTAAGCAGTGTACAGAGTCAGCCTATTGCCCCCAACAATCTGGGTCCTCATTTTACCCACCTCAGAAGGATGGAAGGCTGAGTCAACCTTGAGCCAGTGAGATTTGAACTGCTGAACTACAGCTTAGCAGTCAGCTGAAGTAGCCTGCAGTACTGTACTCTAACCACTGTGCCACCTCGACTCTTAGATGCCAGACAGTTGTCAGAGAGTTAAGCTGAGAGGTAGCAAGGGAATCTTCCCCTGTAGCTCTTTACTTTAAGCACTGCTAAGCTTGGTTCACTTACCCTTGAAAGTGAGTGGCATTGCAGCGTTTTTAATTTGGTACTGCCATCTGTGTTTTTGTATGGCTTTCCTTCCTTTCAAAACAATGCGATGATGAAGCATCAAATGCTTGTGACATTCTTAACAGAAAGACAATTTGCCTTAATGGGGATATGAATAATACTCAAAACAAACAAAGATGCCATGTGAAATGGATCTGGTTGACAAGTCTTAATCTCTGCTTCCCCATTGAATACAGTCTGTCATTTCCTTTCTTGGCAACATTCCGTCTTTTGACTTTTTACACTGATTATCCTTCAGATTCAAAGGCACTTTATCATATATGGGGAATTGGGGATTAAGCATCAGTAGAGTTCCAAATAATATGTGCTGTTTCCCATTGTTGAAATGAAAGATGAATGTTGACAGTTGCAGGTAGATTTCAATAAAGCAACACGTTTGAAAGGGTTTGGCAGAATTCCATCAAAGAAAACAGAAACGGACTTGTTTCTCAACCCTAATCATTACATGCCACGGATAAAAGAAGCCCAATTTATTTTTTTATTTTTATTTAGGTTTGGTTACTTTTATAAATAGTGTTTTAAATAGGGAGTATGTGAGCCACTTGACAGAGATCAAACATTAAGTCTGATCAATACCTGCATGGAAAACAAAAATTGAAATATCTACCAGAGTGAGAAATATTTCACACATTCACAACAAACCTTTCTATAGATTGCTTCCTACAGCATTCTCTTGCTTTCTTGGATGGATTAGAAGTCCTTTGTAATATCTTTGCCTGCTATAAATTTATAAATGTAATGATCCAACACTCAAGATCTTCTCCAGTCACATTGATGGACATAATATGCAGTTGATAGATACAGAATAAGAGTTGGAAGAGACCTTGGAGGTCTTCACATCCAACAACCTTGTCAAGCAGGAGACCCTAACTATTTCAGACAAATGATTGTCCAGTCTCATCTTAAAAGACGCCAGTGATGGAACACCCACAACTTCTAAAGGAAAGCTGTTCCACTGGCTAATTATTTTCACTGTCGGGAAATTTCTCCTAAATTCTACGCTGGTCCTCCCCTTGATTGGTCCATCCATGGCTTCTTGTTCTGCCTTCTAGTGCTTTGGAAAATAGGTTGACTCCCTCTTCTTTGTGGCACACCCTCAAATATTGGATCACTGCTATCATGTCAGTTCTAGTCATTCTTTTCACTAGACTAGGCATACCCAATTCCTGCAACCGTTCTTCATATGTTTTAGCCTCCAGCTCTCTAATCATTTTTGTTGATCTTCTCTGTACTCTTTCTAGAGTCTCAACACTTTTTTTGTATCGTGGTGACCAAAACGGAATGCATTGTTCCAAGTGTGATCATACCAAGGCATTTTAATATCTGTGCATCAACATCCAGCTTCAATTTATACATATAGCTTACCTGTGCATATGTTTTGTGCATTTCAGCAGCATATTGGCAAGAATCTTTAGATTTCCTCTGCTCACTGTTTACTAAAGCACAGAGAGATTAGCATGAAGATCAATGGATGAGGTCCTAATTCTTTTCTCCCATGGATTCTAAATAGGACTGCCAGCCAACATTACTCCAATGTAACCCATCTCTTAATAGATGATCTACTCATTTACTTAAAGAACATTACTAGATATTCCTGAGGGTAGGACAAGAAGCAATGGGTGGAAACTAATCAAGTTGAGAAGCAACTTAAAACTAAGGAGAAATTTCCTGACACTTAGAACAATTAGTCAGTGGAACAAATTGCCTCCAGAAGTTGTGAATGCTCCAACATTAGATGTTTTTAAGAAGAGATTGGAGAACCATTTGTCTGAAGTGGCGTAGGGTTTCCTGCCTAAGCAGGGGGTTGGACTAAAAGCTCTCCAAGGTCCCTTCCACCTCTGTTATTCCATTCCATTCCATCCTGTTCCATTCCATTCCATTCCATTCTATTAAGTTATTGTTGAAAAATTTTTTTGGGGGAAAGTGGGTAAAAGAAGAAATTCATATGGCTAAAAGTATTTGAATACCTTATCTCCCTCCCAAAATATGCAAAGGTACATTACGGTTAATGGTAGTTTTCCCTCACTCATACACATTCCCCCCTCCTCCCAAATTTGGCACAAAAAGATTCTGAGAACAGTGCACAGAGGAACACCTTGCTGTAATATAATTCAGGCAGTACAAACACTCATGGGTTTTTTCCTCCCCACCCTGTGTATCAGGTATACAAAGTTGGATTGAAGTAAATATTGACACGTCGGATTGATGAATCAATGCCAAGGGCTTTAAGCAATCTAAGAAAGCTTCTCCATGAGAGCAAAGGAGGGTCAAAATGTCAGCATCTCACATCTCAGGCCAGGGAAGAAGGCTTCAGATATCCTGACAAGGAAAAATGAGAGGTAAGCCAAGCCATAAAAACAATATTACTTTGTGTGTACCAACGGTTTGGCTTAGAACAAAGATGGCCGCAGGATAACTTTTTGGAAATATAAGGTAAAGGTAAAGGATCCCCTCGCACATATGTGCTAGTCGTTCCTGACTCTAGGAGGCAGTGCATAACTCAGTTTCAAAGCTGAAGAGCCAGCGCCGTCCAAAGATGTCTCTGTGGTCATGTGGACGGCATGACTAAACACCGAAGGCGCACGGAATGCTGTTTCCTTCCCACCAAAGGTGGTCCCTATTTTTCTACTTGCAATTTTTACGTGCTTTTGAACTGCTAGGTTGGCAGAAGCTGGGACAAGTAACGGGAGCTTACGCCGTGACGCGGCATTAGGGATTCAAACCGCTGAACTGCGGACCTTCTGATCGACAAGCTCAGCACCTTAGCCCCTGAGCCACTGCGCCCCTCATATATAAATGATGATGCAAAACATCTGGATCCAACTGAGGTTTGTAATGATAATAAACATTTTAAACTACCTTCAACGTACGGTCACCATTGAGCCCGATATTTCTGCTGCTAAGTGAGATATTTGTTGAGTGAATTTTGCCCAGTTTTGCAACCTTTCTTGCCATGGTCATCAAGTGAATCACTGCAATTGTGAAAGTTACTCACACGGTTGTTAAGAGAATTTGGCTTTCCGTTTGCTCGTCAGAAAGTCGCAAAGGGGGATCATATGGACACTGCAACCGTCATACATATGAGACAGTTGCCAAGCCTCTGAATTTTGATCATGTGGTTATGGGGAGGAGACAACTGTTGTGTGTAAAACAGTGACTTTTTTCACTGCCTTTGTAACACCGAACATTGCTAAATGAACTGTTGTAAGTTGAGGACTGCTTACAGGTTGGTGGAACACTCTGAAGCTTTAGTATGACATCAGTTTAGTTTAGTTTTATTTAGTTTTATTTAATTTATATATCCCGCCCTTCCCCAAAAGGACCCAGGGCAGCGCCCAGGAATCAGAGCTGTAGTTAGGAAAGGAGAAACCTTAGAATAGAATGAATTAGTTGGAAGGGACCTTGGAGGTCTTTGAATCCAGCCCCCTGCTCAAGCAGGAGACTATATCATTTCAGATAAGTGACTTTCTAGACTCTTCTTAAAAACCTCCAGTGATGGAGCACCCACAATTTCTGGAGGCAAGCTTTCCCACTAGTTAATTGTCTTCACTGATAGGAAGTTTCTCCTTAATTCCAGGTTGCGTCTCTCTTTGATTAGTTTCCAACCCTTGTTTCTTGCCCTGTCCTCTGGTCCTTTGGAGAATAATTTGACCTCCTCTTCTTTGTGGCAGACCCTCTGAATTCTGCTCTCACATCAATACAATACAATACAATACAATAGCAGAGTTGGAAGGGACCTTGGAGGTCTTCTAGTCCAACCCCCTGCCCAGGCAGGAAACCCTATACCATTTTAGACAAATGGCTATCCAACATCTCCTTAAAGACTTCCAGGGTTGGGGCATTCACAACTTCTGGAGGCAACTTCTGTTCCACTGATTAATTGTTCTCACTGTCAGGAAATTCCTCCTGAGTTCTAAGTTGCTTCTCTCGATTAGTTTCCACCCATTGCTTCTTGTTCTGCCCTCAGGTGCTTTGGACAATAGTTTGACTCCCTCTTCTTTGTGGCAGCCCCTGAGATATTGGGAGACTGCTATCATGTCTTCCCTAGTTCTTCTTTTCATTAAATTAGACATACCCAGTTCCTGCAACCATTCCTCATATGTTTTAGCCTCCAGTCCCCTAATCATCTTTCTTGCTCTTCTCTGCACTCTTTCTAGAGTCTCCACATCTTTTCTACATCGTGGTGACCAAAACTGAATGCCGTATTCCAAGTGTGGCCTTACCAAGGCCTTATAAAGTGGTATTAATACTTCTTGTGATCTTGATTCTATCCCTCTGTTTATGTAGTCTATAATTGTGTTGACTTTTTTGGCAGCTACTGCACACGGCTGGCTCATATTTAATTCTTTTTCCCCCTTTTAGATTAGCCAAACCCAAATCCTGCAGCTGTTCTTCATATGTTTTAGGCTTCAGGCCTTTGATCACTTTAGGTGCTCTTCTCTGAACTTTTTCCAAAGTCTCAACACCTTTTTTGTAGTATGGTGACCAAAATTGGTTGCCATATTCTAGGTATGGTCTTAATTTCATCTAAGTTATATTGGGTGTAAACTTGCATTAATCAGTATAGTCACTATGATTATCTCCTTTCTCCATACTTTTTATTTGTGTATTTGACCATTTCTCCTCTGGTCTTAAAAAAATGAACATCTGGCAACAAGATCTGAACGGGTTGCACTTAAGCTTTTGGAGAGCCAAATAAATGTCCGAGGTTGTTCTAGAGTTAGGTGGTAGATTTTAGGAGAAACCATCCTACACTACCACCTCTTACAATACTAGACAACACAGAATCAACAAGTTTCTAGGTTCTATCATACCTCAAGACTTAAAATGGACACCTAACATCAAAAATGTAATCCAAAAAGCACAACAAAGAATGTTATTTCTGCACCAACTCAAGAAGCTCAAAGTGCCCAAAGAGATCCTGATTCTCTTCTATAAGTGTGTCATCTGCACCTCTATAACTGTCTGGTTTGGATCTGCAACCCAACAAGACAGACACAGACTTCAGAGGATAATCAGAACTGTAGAAAAAAAATAATTGCTTCCAACCTGCCTTCCATTGAGGACCTGTACACTGCACGAGTCAAAAAGAGGGCTGTGAAAATATTTATAGACCCCTCACATCCTGGATGTAAATAGTTTCAATTCCTACCCTCAAAACGATGTTATAGAGCACTGCACACCAGAACAACTAGACACAAAGACAGTTCCCCCCCCCCACAATGTCATCACTCTGCTAAACAACTATTTCCCACAATTAGGAATTGTCAAAATATTTACTAATCTGTCAAAATATTTACTAAAACTGCATTACTATGATTCTTCTCAACCTTCCTAGCACCTATCTCTTCCCATTTACGACTATAACTATGTTGCTTGTATCTTTATGCTTTATATTGTTTTATTTGTTTCCTAGTATGATTTGATTGCATATTAGTGACCTATGAATATCACTGTATCTTATGATTCTTGATGAATGCATTCTATTTTATTTTTCTTTATGTATGCTGAGAGCACATGCAGCAAAGATAAATTCCTTGTGTGTCAAATCACAATTGGCCTCTTCTCTCCTCTCCTCTCCTCTCCTCTCCTCTTCTCCCTTCCATTCCATTCTATTCTACTCCTCCCCTCTCCTCCCCTCCCCTTCCATTCTATTCTATTTTACTACTCTTCTCTTCTCTTCTCTTCTCCTACTCCCTTCCCTTCCATTCCATGCTATTCTACTACTCTCTTCTCTTCTCTTCTCCCTTCCATTCCATTCCATTCCATTCTACTCCTCTCCTCTCCTTTCCTTTCCTCCCCTCCCCTCCCTTCCCCTTCCATTCTATTCTATTTTACTATTCTACTCTTCTCTTCTCTTCTCTTCTAAAAACAAACAAACAAACTAACGTGTAGTTTCTTGGAAGTAATTTGAGTCCACTTATTCACTAGTAGCTGCCCCAGGCCAGATTGCTGGGTTGAGTGTTATACAAAAAGGGATCAAAGAGAGATCTGTGTGCTGAGTCCTTAAAGCTGCAGGTTTCAGGGCCTTCTTTGCTCCCTAATGAGGCAGAGTAATGCCAGGTTTCCAAAAGACACAATTCACACACCACACCGGGAAGTAAATTAGAGCAGCAATTGTGGGATCAAACGAGTGGGGGTTTCCCTCTCCTGCCTTCTTCTGCTCACCCTAAAAAGCCTGAACTCCAAGGAAACACAATGCAGGGAAGCAGAAAACGGAGGGGATTCTTACAAATCCATGCTAAGTGTGACTTGCCGTGCTGAATATTTCTTAAGCAATTTTTAATTGACAGCATATGTTCGACATCACATAGCAACATGCACAAAGCACTTTACATCTGTCATCGACTCCTGAAGCTAATCCTGCTTTAATGTTCTGGCCTCCTTTAAATGCTGCGCGGTTTTGTTTCTGTTTACTGTCTGCCCCAAGGAAGGGGGTAAATGGGCTGTCAGCAGAAATGGGCTCATTTAACAAAGATCTTAATTCTATTAATCGTTGACTGCCTTTATATATATATATATATATGTATGTATGTATGTATGTATGTATGTATGTATGTATGTATGTATGTATGTATAAAGATGACAGTCTGTCTCCTCCCTCAAAGGGGCCCATAACAGGAGTTGTGAAAATATTCTCTCATTAATAGAGTCCTGTAAATGGCTGATGTAATCAGGGAAACCGGATAGCTCAAGGCATAAAAAGGCTTGCCTGATATGCTGGAAAGTGCCGGTTCAAATCCCAGTAGAAAAGAGTATGGCCAGCTGAAGAGGGCTAATAAGCCCGAAATGGATCCATCCTGGTCTCTTATTTATTAATCAGCCCTTAAAAATCTAACACATATCTTAAAAATTTCACACAACAGTAATCTCATTTGGCTCTCTGTCTAGATGATCTCTGGGTTGAGTCGAAAGGCAGAGAAGGATGACAGTTTGTCTCCTCCCTTAAAGGGACCCTTAACAGGAGTTGTGAAAATATTCTCTCATTAAAAGAGTCCTGTAAGGCTGATGTAATCAGGAGAAGCCGGATAGCTCAAGTTATTAAAAGGCTTGCCTGATTTGCTGGAGAGTGCCGGTTCAAACCCCAGTAGAAGGAGTATGGCCAGCTGAAGAGGGCCAATAAGCCCGAAATGGATCCATCCTGGTCTCTTATTTATTAATCAGTCCTTACAAATCTTACATACATACATACATACATACATACATACATACATACATACATACATACATACTTATTTATTTATTTATTTATTTATTTATTTATTTATTTATTTATTTATTTATTTATTTATTTATTTATTTATTTTTGGTGAAATCGTTTTGCAAAAGCAAAGTCTGCAAGCAGCCATCAGGAATGCAAATAGAATAAAGGGGTGAAGATCACACCTGTTGATAATAACATACTTCTTTTGACTAAAGTTGGGGAGAAAGGATGGCCTATTTCTCATTGATAAACATTAATGACTTGGGATCTGCAAGGAAGCAGAATGAAGAGAGAGGGAGGGAGGGGGGAGAGGAAAGGGAATAGGGACAGAGAGAGGGGGGAGGGAGGGAGAGGAGGAGGGAGGGAGGGAGAGGGGGAGGGAGGGGAAGAGGGAGAGAGAGAGAGAAAGAGAGGGAGAGAGAATACATTCTATGATTGTAAAGGTAAAGGTTCCCCTCGCACATATGTGTTAGTCGTTCCTGACTCTACGGGGTGGTGCTCATCTCCGTTTCAAAGCCAAAGATCCAGTGCTGTCCAAAGACATCTCCATAGACATGTGGCCAGCATGACTAAATGCCAAAGCCACACAGAACACTGTTACCTTCCCACCAAAGGTAACTTGCATCTACTTGCATTTTTACATGGTTTTGAACTGCTAGGTTGGCAGCAGCTGGGACAAGAAATAGGAGCTCACTCCATTACTCGGTACTAGGAATTCGAACAGCTGAGCTGCCAACCTTTCTGATCGACAAGCTCGGCGTCTTAGCCACTGAGCCACTGAGCCCTTGTATGATTGTGATGAGTTAAGAATTTGAATAATTGGAAAATCCAGGACATAGAAAGAAATCCACTTTCCCCAAATTGAAGTAGGTGAAAGGCAACATCTGGAATAAGTGACAACATCATGGGAATACAAGGAGGGTTAGCCTTGATCTGCTGATGGATTTATGTCTCCTTCTTCAAGTGCCCTGATCTATCAGTATTCTATCATCTATCCACCAAATCTGGCTTCTTCCTGTGCAATTGGTTGGAGATAAGCTTCTCCTTTTTCAGTGTTCAACATCTTTACAGAAGAACCATCTATAGAGAAAACCAGAGTTGGAACGGACCTTAGAGGTTTTCTAGTCCAACACCCTGCTCAAGCTGGAGAACCTATACCACCCCAGATAAGTAGCTGTCTATTTGGTAGCACCCACAGCTTCTGAAAGCAAGCCATTCCACTGGTTAATTGTTCTCACTGTTATGAAATCTCTCCCCCACCCCCAGGCTGCTTTTCTCCTTGATTAGTTTCCATCCATTGTTTCTTGCCTTGCCTTCTGGTGCTTTACAAAATAGGTTGACCCCATTTTCTTCTATGGGGCAGCAGTCCCTCCAATCTTGGAACCCTGCTCATCTGTAATTATATGCGTCTGAATATGATAATGTAATTATTGTGTTTTAACTCTGTCTCAAATATTATTCCCATTAAGGAAAAGGATGAAGTGGGGCCTGAGTAAGAGGGGGGGGGGAAATAATGCCACATCCTTTTATTGCAAAGGTTTTCAATTTAAAATGCAGTTCCTTGGCTTTATTTGTTGACATGGAGAGCATTGCAGAAAAGCTTGGATTTTTAACAGTTATGTTTAATTTGAATATTGATTCCTCTGGGAGATAAAGATTAATGAAATCGAAGAGTGTGCAAGACTCACAAAAGCTCATTTATATTAATCTTGGTTTCTTATTAACTTTTTTTAAAGGTGCAGTTTCCTTCTCCTCTTCCTCCTCCTCCTCCTCCTCCTCCTCCTCCTCCTCCTCTTCCCCCATCCAATTCACGGATGAAACTGGTCATTGACATCAGAGAGAATTTGCTTAAACTAGTAAATTCCAAAAATGTGCTTTGGAGCTCATAGACACACAAATGTGGCATCTGTTTGCAGGTGAAGCTTTTCCTACAACTGCACATTATCTGCAAAGGAAAACCCCAATATTTCAAGAAAATATCTAAGGAATTGCAGATGGGAATGATGTTCCTGGATTTGGATGAAATAAATGGTTTGGCCAGTGTGTCCCAAACCTTTTACTACATTTCCCAAAACTGCTCGTCAGAAAGTTCTTTCTACCCAAAATGGGTAAAATATTTTAATTAAGTATCCCTCTTGTGATTGGGTAATGGAGTTGTGTATTATTACCCCCCCCCCAAAAAAAAAAACCCCAGCACTTTTTTTTTTAAACTGAGGTTTGGGAAAGACAGAAGCAGGGATCATGTTTAGTCCTTCACTCATTCTTTCTGGAACTGAATCTGAAACAGAGGCATACTGAATAAACAAAAATAGCAATAGCAACAGCACTTATTTATTTATTTATTTATTTATTTGTTTGTTTGTTTGTTTGTTTTTCAAATTTATACCCCGCCCTTCTCCTGGCAAGGACCCAGGGCGGCGCACAGGCAATCTTAAAAACCATACAAAAAATACAAAAATACATTATTAAAAACTAATTAAATTATATCCTGTGCTAAAATCCCTTATAAAACCTTACGAATTAAAATTTATCAAAATAAAAGTCAGAAACGGGGGGGCTATGCTAGGCCGGCTTGCTGGAATAAATACGTCTTAAGACGTTGGCGGAAGAGGCGGAGGTCCGAGGTAGTGCGTAAATCGTTCCAGAGGGCTGGGCCCGCCACAAAGAAGGCCCTTCCCCTGGGTGTCGCCAACCGGCATTGCCCAGCTGACGGTACCCTGAGAAGGCCCTCTCTGTGGGAGCGGATCGATCGAAGGGATGTATGGGGCAGGAGGCGGTCTCGTATGTAACTAGGCCCCGAGCCATGGAGCGATTTAAAGATGGTAGTCAGCACCTTTAAGTGCACTCGAAAGGCCACAGGCAGCCAGTGCAGCTCGCGCAGGAGAGGTATTATGTGGGATTGCCTTGAGGCACCCACTTAGACTTTTATACCACTTCATAGTTCTTTTACAGTCCTCTCTAAGTGGTTTGCAGAGTGAGGATATTGCGCCCCCCCCAATAACCTGGGTCCTCATTTTACCCACCTTGGAAGGTAGAAGGCGGAGTCAACCTTGAACGTGGTGAGATTTGAACTGCCGAACTGCAGCTAGCCATCAACGGAAGTGTCCTGCAGTACTGCACTCTAACCACTGAAAATGAAACATCCCTAAGATTTAATGGTTCATGGTTGGGACAGCTACTTTCAAAAATAAAACTGCATTTCACGTAGCAGATTGATATTTATATGCCTTGCTAGGATCACACTTGGAATATTGCATCCAGCTTTGGCCTCCACGATATAAAAAAGATGTCGAGACTCTAGAAAGAATGCAGATAAGAGCAACAAAGATGATTAGGGGACTGGAGGCTAAAACATAGAATGGAATTGGGTATGTCTAGTCTGATAAAAAGGAGGACTAGGGGAGACATGATAGCAGAACTTCCAATATCTCAGGGGTTGCCACAAAGAAGAGGGAGTCAAGCTATTCTCCAAAGCACCTGAGGGTAGGACAAGAAGCAATGGGTGGAAACGAATCAAGGAGAGAAGCAACACAGAACTAAGGAGAAATTTCCTGATGATGAGAAGAAGTAATCAGTAGAACCAGATGCCTCCAGAAGTTGCAGGTGTCCCATCACTGGAGGTTTTAAAGAAAAGATTGAATGGCAATTTTTCGGAAATGATATAAGATCTTCTCCCTTGAACAGAAGGTTGGAGAAGGTCTCTTCCAACTGTGTTACTCTGTTATACAATATCATCATCATCATCATCATCATCATCATCATCATCATCATCATCATCATTATTGTCATTGTACTACAATTACAATGAAATTGGTTTTAACTTCACTGGTGCAAAATTATAACAGAATCAAAAAAAAGAGAGAAAAGAAAAAAGAAAAAAAACTAGCAGGTGTATGGAGTGATTGTGGTTAGAATAGAATAGAATAATTTAATTTATAGACCGCTCCTCTCCCCGTAGGGACTCGGAGCGGTGCACAGGGAAAACTAAAACCACAATACAATAAATATACAAATATAATTAAGAACAAATTAAATCTGGGCCTGTGCTAAAATCCCCTTAACATGCTAAAATACCCAATTAAAACAGCTAGACCCTGTAGAGAGAGGCTACCCAAGGCCGGCCAAACGGAAAAAAATGAGTTTTTAATTTCAGATGGAAGGAGCGGAAGTCCGTGGTTGTTCTGATGTCGGGGTTGAATTTAAAAGTCTCACAGCCCAAGGATAGAAGCTTTAAACCTGTTTGTTCGGCTGGCTATACTTTGATATCTTCTGCCTGATGGTATCTTCTTTACAATGAAGATGTTCCTACAAAGACTTTTTTCCACAATTTGTGTTAGAAGAAAACAGGAAAGTTGATCAACTTCCTTGCCTCCTATCACTGATGTGAAGCACTTCAAATCAGTGGACTAATGTTTTGTGAAGGATAAAGTAATAGTCATGAAAACAAAGGAGAATTACTCAGTCTTTCAGTTTCAAGCTTTGAACGATGCACATGGGCATGTACTACTTTGGAGTTCATGAACATGAACTGCGAAGAAGGCACAGAAGAGCTTGCACTGAGCTTTCTCAGGAAGATAAATCTATCTCAGCATCTACTTCTGTCCTACTATCGCAGCACCATTGAGAGTGTCCTGACATATGACATTTTTGCATGGTATGGGAGCAGCTCTGCAGCGTGCAAAAAAGTTCTACACAGAATCATTAACACTGCCCAGAATATCATTGAGCTCCAGTTACCATCCCTGGAAGATGTTAAGTCCTCAGGTTTGCAAGTCTGGTGAAGTCTGGTCCCAGCAAGTCTGGTGAACTCTGAGTCACCGCATTCCGGAACGGAGCCGGCAGCTGCATATGATTGGCCCAGACGCAGCTGGCCGGATTCTGTCTGGAGATCTGATACAATGTTGCAGCTACCTTGTTGAAAGGTTTCCCTCCTAAAAGCTGTATATAAACGGCTGTCAGACAGGGAAACCTTGCCAGTAATGATCCTTGTATATTGTAAATAGTTGCTGAATAAATGTTCCTGTTGTTTGACCATGCCTGAGTCGGAATCCTTCTTCTAATCTAACAGAAGACATCTTCACAACTCACTGTTTGAGGAAGTTGCACAATATTCTCAGAAACTCTTCCCATCCTGCTTACAATCTTTTTGGACTGTTGGCTTCTGGCAGAAGATACAGAACAATTAAAACTCGGACCTCACGTCTTCCGAATAGCTTTTATCCCAAAGCTGTAATTGCACTCAAAATGAACTAAAAGGGCCATCATCAGTGAGTTCTTGGACAGCATTACTTGGTCTGTTGTGTGGATGCTTGGGTGGTTTACGGGCAGGCAATTTTTGGGGTGTGTGTGTGTGTGTGTGTGTATTTGGGGATTGTTATGTGTGTTGGGCCTGGTCTCTAGATGTTCTGTGAATTTTGTTGTGTGGGTATACTGTGTTTTATGGAGTCATCAGTTCTGACAATTTGCTTCAAAACATCAAAAAAAGGTGAGAAATAAATTTCACCCTCTTCCTTGTCATCCAATGTCACTTTTGTGTACAATTAACTTTGCAGAGAATCAGCCTTCGATACTCAGATAAAGCGATGACTTGAAAACGGTCAAATTGGTCAAGCTGGAAGGGAAATATCTCATCATTTTAATTGAAAAATGATTAAAAACTCAGCAAGTGTTAAAGACTTAGGAGAAACGAACAGGTACCATTTGTTAATATTGCATGCGTTGCTTAAAATTTCTGTACATGATACTCTAGCTAACAACTAACTGCAGACTTTGATATTGTTCCTAAAGACACTAAGTTACCTAGCAGTCATGGATCATCTTTGTATCTTTAGAACAAAAAAAGAATGATAGTTTCCACAAGGCAAAACACTCGTGAAAAAAAAAAAAGTCTATTCATCCAGGTAAGAAAAGATGTTTAAAGATATTCAATCACAAACCTGTTCTTCTCCAATTAAAGTTGAATGTCAGAGGGTATCTAAATAAATATAAAATATCCTTCCACTTCATGAATAATATTAACACCATCAAAACATTTTTCCCCCTACTTGGTTTCCTTGAGAATGCAATCTATGTACACTTCTTTTTCCTCATTTTAACCTTGTTATATTGTGATGGATTTTATTAAATGCAATATTCTTCGTTCTTTTATATTTCAACAACATGGGAAGAGAATTGCAATTTGGGTGTGTGGCGTGTGTGTGTGTGAAAAACTTTCATCACTGGCTATTTTTACACATCATCCGCCCAGATTCTCGCCTAACGTAACTAGAAATCCAATTATGAATTTGAAGGAAAAGAAGTGAAGGTTCTGGATTAAACTTTGGGATTAAATAAACTTCTTCAAGGTGGATCAATCCATTAGTTAAAGGGTAAAGGTTATTTTCCCCCCTAATCAAGGGTTCTTGGTGCAATTATTTCTTGTTGCAGGAAGTAGGCAAGAAGTGAAATTGTTTTGCTCAATAACCTCCAGAACCAAGTCTGAAAAGGTCAAATTTGAAAAGATCATAAAACCATGAATACATTAGTGCCTAAGATGAGCATTAATTACTTTTCAAAAGGGAACATTCCAGTAACAATTATGAACAATTATGGAGGAGGAGAAGGAGCAGGAGAAGGTAGGGAATCAATCAATCAATCAATGGTTATTCAGTGGGGGGGGGGGAGGGATGATAGACAGACAGACAGACAGATACATGCATGGATGGATAGATAGATAGATAGATAGATAGATAGATAGATAGATAGATAGATAGATAGATAGATAGATAGATAGATAGATAAATATGCATGCATAGATGATAGATAGATAGATAGATAGATAGATCGATCGATCGATAGATAGATAGATAGATAGATAGATAGATAGATAGATAGATAGATAGATAAAGAGAGAGACAGAGAAAGACAGAGAAAGACAGAGAGACACAGAGAGAGAAGGACAAAGAGACAGAGGTGAGCGATGAGTGATTTTAATTTTCAGAAGGCAATTCTCTAAACTTCCATAGAAAGAGCAAAGAGTTTTGCAGAGTTCTAAAATTCATTTATCTTCAATTCTGAGCACCTGGAGGGAGGTTCCCCATAATGTTCTCCTGACTTCCTTCCGGCCAGGTGGTTGTCCTCCTGTGTCAGGTCACTATAGAAACAATACAAACTAGCATTGTTTCCATGGTGATCTTGCAGAGAAACAGCATTGCAAGTAGATTCAGAAAGCTGGAGAGAAAAAAAAAATAACTTTGGGGTTCTTCCAGATGCATTGTATCACATGATCAGCAATATTGCCAGGGATTTTGCCCATCAGTTCCAGTAGCTATCAATGCTTCTCCAACATATATACTCAAAAGAAAGATCACCAGAGTCTCTTCATTTGTTAAGTGAGAAATAAGATCTCCAATCCACAAAGTCCTGATAAAGTTTTCCCAAACTGCAGTTAAAAAAACAACATTCCATTCCAAGTGTTTCCATAATTTTTTTTATGCACTATGCATATGAGGGAGAAAAGGAAAAGGGAAAGAGACTTGACTAACTTTATTTAAACTAACTTTATTTAAATTTATCAACAATTAATTGGCAGACTAACTTTATTGTCACTTTGAATGCACCCTAATTGGCAAACATTAAAATTAAATCTCATTGCATGCAGCTCTGAAAGGTTCACCACCTCCAATATACACTACATAAATAAATAAATGCAAAAGTATACATATAGCCACCTATATTATATGATATAGAGAAACAACACAGTCAAGGTCAGATGTATACATATATATGGCAAGAAAAACAAATCTTGCAAGTTTAACTAGACAGATGGCCTAGGGAGCAAAGCTGTTACAGAATCTGGTAGTCCTGCTAGAAATACTTTGAAACCTCCTCCCAGAGGGGAGCTACAGAAACAGACCATGGAGTGGGTGTGTAGCAGAGGTGATATTCAGCCAGTTCTGACAGGTTCTGGCGAACTGGTAGTGGAAATTTTGAGTAGTTCGGAGAACTGGCAAATAGGCTGGCCTCGCCCCTGCTTCCTCCCAGTCTCCCAGCTGATTTTCTTCTGTTGCTCTGAACAGGAGAATGGAGCTGGAAAGATGGCTGTGAGGTGGGGAGGGAATGGGGATTTTGCAGAATCCTTCCCCTGCAACGCCCACAAAGCAATGCCCACAAAGCAATGCCACATTTACCAAGCCAAGCCCACACAACCAGTAGTAAAAATTTTTGAATCCCACCACTGGTGTGTGGGGTCTCTAACAATGCTTTGAGCTCTAAGCACATAGTGCTTATAAACAGCATCCTGAATAATGGGAAAAGAGCATCCTATAATCTTCTCCGTTGTCTTTACCACTCTCTGTATGGACTTTCTATCTGAGGCACTGCAGCCACCAAACCAAACAGTGATGCAGTTTGTTAAAACATTCTCAATAGTCCATTTTAATTCACTTTGTACACCTGGACCAGAGGTAGGTTTCAGAGGTTTGGTTGCTACCGGTTCACCCCAGATCGAGCGAACTGGTAGTGGCAATGGTGGGAGGCTCCGCCAACCTGCCCAGATGCTTCTGCACATGCACAGAAGCTTCTGCGCATGTGTAGAAACAATGTGCAATTGAGCAAACCAGTATTAAAATAAATTGCAACCCACCACAGGTGAGTTTCTGCTGGTTCACCCCAGATCGGGCGAACCAATAGTGATGGCAGCCGGAGGCTCCATCCACCCAGATGCTTCTGTGCATGCACAGAACTGTTGCCTGAGCACACACGAGCAAACTGGTAGTAAAATAAATTGAAACCCAACACTGACCTAAACTGGGATTACAATACACCTACATACAATATATACATGGTGTATATGTCTTGCACACATGCTGTAAACATGTGCTGAAGTCCTGGGGGAAAAAGATATATTTTTCTTCAATAGTCAAATAGGGACAACCGTTTTCAAAAACATTTTTGAACTTTACATGCCCCAAACTATTGGAGCCTATAGACCTCATCAGTGAAGACCAGATTTCTTGCAGATTACAGCTCGAATCCAAATCAATCACCTCTCTCTCCCATAATGTAATTGGAGTGTTAAAATAATCCCAGGGAGACGGTTCTTTATTTCCCTTCCGTGACCATTCTTATTCTTTTGTCAGTCTGCAATTTAGAAGAAAGTTGATTTGATAGACCATAGCTTTGGGTGGGTGCCGTGGGGGGGAGTGAAAGGGAAAAAAAACCCACCAAAAAAGCAAAACTCTTGTTTCTCTATTAAGAACTGAATTAAAAAGTGCAAAACTAAAGCCGTCTACTACGTTTAGCAGTTACGCTCCAAAGAAAGATATTTTCTTTTTTTCCACACTAGGAAATCTTTAGTGTAGCATTAACGTGTCGATAAGCTTTCTTGCAGTGCTGGAGGGCTGGTTAGCATTTTAAAAAAAAAAAAATACTATATTAGCCTTTGCAACAACAGGCTTTTATTAATTACCAATTGAAATCCATCGACTGGTACATGGGTCACCGGTTAGTGGATCATGTTGACATGCGCAGGGCAAATGTAGAGGTGTGTTTTCCACCAAGAGCAAGGCGTAAACTCCATCAGATTTGCCTGATGGTAATTAAAATAAGCACGTAGCATAACCTATTTATCACGGCAAGCGGGAAAACCTAAGACACTTACATGGTGTCACTTTTCATAAAAGGTAGTATCTGATGGCCGTTGCAGTCACATTTTCATTTCCCATAATCGAGTCCAATTAAGAGAAACTAGTTTATTTACCTGACAGTAAGAAATATGTTGGCAAGCTGAGTTGATCTAATTGCTAAAGTCTTCCAGGACCACCATGGGAAATTCCTCACGGCGTTAAATTCCATTTAAAGTGTTGGAGGCAATTCCATCTCAAAGCATAGGTTGCTGTTGTGTTTCCATCTCTGCCGAAAGAGAAAAAGGGAATCAGTTTGACAGGTTTTTGAAAAGAGACAGGCCATTGTAATGGAAAGGATCCTGGGAAAGATCCATCATGATCACTTAAAACCAGGGAGGTCCTCCTTCAAATGTACGTTCTCACAGGCTCAATGTTGACTCAACCTTCTGAAGGAAGTTAGCACCCAGCCTTCTCCTAGAACAGGGGTCTGCAAAGTTGGGTCTTTGAAGACTGGTGGACTTCAACTCCCAGAATTCCCCAGCCAGCCTGGCTGGCTGGGGAATTCTGGGAGTTGAAGTCCACCAGTCTTCAAAGACCCAACTTTGCAGACCCCTGTCCTAGAAGAAGGAAATATTCTAGGAAAGATTAGAAAGGCAGAATGCTATGTTTCCCAGGATGAGAAAAGGAGAAATATGTTTTAAAGACAAAACAGCTCCCTGCAGCTCGCTGACCCCGATCAGCCCCAAGGTGATGGAATTAAGACATGGCCCTCAGGACATGATAGGATTAGTTCTCTACCCATCTCACCACGAGGCACCTGGGAAGATTACATCAAGATTCAACCAGGCCTGGGACACAGACAGCCTATAAAGTTATCTAAGACCTCCCACCCCCTGGGAGTCTGACAGCCAATGGGATACATTTCTTACACAGGAACAGGAACCTAAAAGATGGAGCCCAAGAGAGAGTATAAATTGATCCCTCTCTCTACTCCATGTGCCTTTTCCCTCAGGACCTCAAACCATGTGGCCCTGTCCACCGTTAAAAAAAGCAATCTTTCCAAATCAGCCTCCATGAATCCAATGTCTTTTTCCCCACTTGGAACTGAACCCAGAAGGACATTTCTTCCAACAGCACATTGCTCCCAACCATTGGTGTCCTCATTTTACCAACCTCGGAAGGATGGAAGGCTGAATCAGTCTTGAGCCTGGTGAGATTTGAACTGCCAACTTGCAGTCAGCCGGCAGTCAGCAGAAGTAGCCTGCAGTGCTGCACTCTAACCACTGTGCCATCATGACTCAATATATATATGATAACTATTTACATGTATCTGTATTTATGTGCATCTGTATGTGCACACATGTATACGCATACATAAGTAGGAATGCATATATGGGCATATGTATATTTATTTATATATATTTTGAATATATGTGTGTGCATGTGTGTGTATATGTGTGAATGTGTAGATATATATCAGGGGTGAGTTCCAGATTCTTTTACTGCAGGTTCGCTCAGGAATGTGTTTTGGGTCACTGGGCGCTTTGGGTGTGCACATAATGCATTCAATGTGCACATACGGTAGTGAAAAAAACAAGTTGGCAGCACCTATGGTGCCCCCGATAGAACAGAGGCATAGGCAGTTAAGTTACTACCTACTTGGCTGAACTGGTCAAAACCAGTCAAAACCTGTAGGAACCTTCCTGTGGTATATATATGTGTGTGTGTGTGTGTGTGTGTGTGTGTGTGTGTATGTATGTATTTATATGTATGTATACTGTATACACCAGTGATGGAGAACCTATGGCATCCATGCCACAAGTGGCACATGGAGCCATTTGGCAGGGCATGTGAGGCATTGCCCTGTCAGCTGGCCAGCACGCATGTGCGCACTGGCTAGCTTTCAGCCATTTTTAAAGCCAGTTTTCACCTTCCCCAGGCTTTATAGGAGCCTGGGGAGGGCAAAAACAGCTCCCTGCCCCCCCGGAGGCCCTCTCGTTGCCCTTTCCGGTTTGCTCATAGGGCCTTTTTGTAGTTCTCTGGAGACTTCAGGGACCTTCAGGAGGCTTCCCTGAAGGTCCAGAGGACTAAAAAAGGCCCTACGAGCAAACCGGAAGTCACTTCCGGTTTGCTCGTAGCATCATGTTAGGTCCTCTGGAGGCTTCAGGTGAGCTCCCGACGCCTCCGGAGGGCCTCCGGGTGGCAGTGGAAGGGTTGTTTCCGCCCTCCCCAGGCTTCTATAAAGCCTCTAGAGCATGGGAAGGGCAAAAAGCATGTAAAAAATGGGAGGGAGCACCTTTCGTGCGTGCATGCACACTGGGGGGCACGCATTGCATTATGGGGGCATCACACTGGCGGACGACTCCCCCCTGCACTCTCCTCCTCCCCCCCTTATGCAAGCCTAAAAAGGTTCACCATCGCTGGTATACACTATATATATTACATACAGTGTGTGTATATACCTGCATATACCTGTATATACATATATATGCATGAGAGAATATTTTCACAGCTCCTGTTCAGGGCCCCTTTAAGGGAGGAGACTTAACGTCATCCCAATATTCTCTCATTAATAGTCCTGTAAATGGCTGATGTAATCAGGGAAACCGGATAGCTCAAGGCATAGAAAGGCTTGCCTGAAATGCTGGAAAGTGCCGGTTCAAATCCCAGTAGGAGTATGGCCAGCTGAAGAAGGCTAATAAGCCTGAAATGGATCCATCCTGGTCTCTTTATTTATTAAAAACCAGCCCTTAAAAATCTAACACATATATATGCATGCATATATACATACACTGTACATACATATTTGTTGTTGATACTTTTGTCCAACATTTATTTCTAGCATAAGCCACTCTATCAAGCAACAGAAATCAATATAGCCACCAAATGTAAGAGAGAAAATTCTACAGAAGCAGAAAAAGGGAAGCAAAGGAAGAATAGAGAAACTTTTCACCCCCTCCAAAGAGCAAATGGTTGACATTTTTATCATCATTATTTTTGGGGGGCCATTTCAAGTAGCTGAGATTAATTTTCTTTATGCACGTTAAGCTAAAAGGGAAGAAAACTGCCTTCTCTAAATAGATCACAAATCGAAAAGAGAGGTTGGGGGATTCAGGCCAACTCTAGAGGAAGAATAAATCAAGGAAAGCAGACTGTAAGCAGAATCATTTGTATAGGATGCAGTTCTGTTTTCTTTGCCTTTTTTTTAAAATCAGGGAGACAAAAGCACTAAATTCTTTATGATCAAAATGAAGTGAAAATGAAGCTTCGGCCTCCCGTAAGGCTTTCCCATGAACCTTTGGGGAGGGAAGGATTTTCTACATTCCCGAGGGACAGTGCAGGTAGTTCTTGGCTTACTATATTTCATTTAGTGGCCATTCAAAGTTACAATAGCACTAAAACTCGATTGCAGGAAATACAACTTCAGCCACAGAGTGGTCAATGCTCTACCTGACTCCGTTGTTACATCTTCAGTAACAACTCCGAATTCAGAATCTGAGAAACTGTTCTATGAAAAGCTATTTCCAAGTCAGCCCTGAATTAGATTCCAGAGAAATGTTTCTTTCTTCCAGCATGAAGCTTTTTTTTTTTGAAGAAAAAAAAACTCCTAAAATAAAAATGTCATTCCTATAAATGTTAAGCATTATGATTTAAATCACATAAGTTGTTCCAGTATTACTGAAAAACATGATTGAATTAATGTATTTGACTTGGGAAATTCACCAGAGAGATAGGAAAGTACATTTGCATTTCATACTTGAGTAGTTCTTGGTTAACATCTTTCTTTTATTTCGTATTAAAAATGTACGCGGTGCTGTATTTTCCCAAGCATTAATGCTAAGCCATTTTAAATACAACGTTTCTGTAGAATTTCAAGTTCATACACAGGGTATTTTGTGAGGGCTTTTTTTTGTTTAGCATCAGATAAAATAAGTTTGGGACTGATTCAGAGAATATTTAAAGACATGACCGGTTTCATCTAGTGCTTAACTAAAGAAATACGAACGTGTTCTTTTAATTAAAACTTCTGATCCTTTAAGATGATTTGGAAATAGAAATAATTGCAATCTGGAAAATATTCTTTGCTTTGAAAAGTATCAGAAAGGTGAGAAGATATCTATTTTACCAAAACAATGAAGCAAATATTCCTGTTTTGCTGACTTATGATCACAATTATTTCCCAAATTTCCATTACTAAGCAAGACTGTTCTCAAATGAATTTTGCCCCATTTTTATTTTTTTTATTTTAATCACATTTATATCCCGCCCTTCTCCACAAAGGACCCAGGGCGGCGCACAGGAATTTAAAAACATACAAAACAATAAATACAGAATTTAAAAACATATTAAATTACAATCCTATGCTAAAATCCAAATTAAAATAGCCCCAACAGGAGGTTAGGCTAGGCTGGCTTGCTGAAAGAGATGTGTCTTTAGACACTGGCGGAAGAGGCGGAGGTCCGAGATGGTACGCAGTTCAGGGGGTAGGTTGTTCCAAAGGGCAGGGCCCGCCACAGAGAAGGCTCTTCCCCGGGGTGTCGCCAGCCGGCATTGCCCGGCCGACGGCACCCTGAGAAGGCCCTCTCTGTGGGAGCGGATCGGCCGAAGGGATGTATGGGGCAGGAGGCGGTCTCGCATATAACTAGGCCTCGAGCCATGGAGAGCTTTAAAGATGGTCGTCAGAACCTTGAAGCGCACCCGAAAGGCCACAGGAAGCCAGTGCAGCTCGCGCAGGATCGGTGTTATATGGGAGCATCTAGAGGCTCCCGTAATCACCCACGCGGCTGCATTCTGGACTAACTGTAGCTTTCGAGTGCACCTCAAGGGAAGCCCCATGTTTTTATGACCTTCCTTGCCACAATTGTTGAGTGAATCACTGCAATTGTTAAGTTAGTAACATGATTGTTAAACAAATCTAGTTTCCCTATTGATTTTCCTTGTCAGAAAGTCGCAAAAGGCGATCACATGACCCTGGGACACCAATCATCATAAATATGAGTCAGTTGCCAAGCAACTGTTTTTTGATCACATGACCCAAGGGATGCTGGCAACCGTTGTAAGTTGGAAAGTGATCAGATGTCACTTTTTCCCCCCAGTGCCTTTGTACATTTGAACAATCACTAAAAGAATTGTGGTAAGTCAAGAACTACAGGAAGGTATTTTTAGATCTCCTAGTTCATCCATTGAAAATAAACAATCAAACAAAAAAATGTATTGATCATCAATAACTCTGTTACATTGTAGCATTGTCTCATTCTCTGTGCTGCTTTCCAGATAATTGGTCCTGTGGATAAATTGAGAAGTCTAATTGGGACAGGTATTGATAGAAACATAGGAAAGAATGAAAGAAAGAAAAAGAAAGAAAGAAAGAAAGAAAGAAAGAAAGAAGGAAGGAAGGAAGGAAGGAAGGAAGGAAAGAAAGAAAGAAAGAAAGAAAGAAGGAAAGAAGGAAGGAAGGAGGGAGGGAGGGAGGGAGGGAGGGAGGAAAGGAAGGAAGGAAGGAAGGAAAGAAAGAGAAAGAAAGAAAGAAAGAAAGAAAGAAAGAAAGAAAGAAAGAAAGAAAGAAAGAGAGAGAGAAAAGAGGCAGGGAAAGAAAAAGAAACAGAGGGTTTGAGGGAGGAGGGATGGAAGGAAGAAAACAAGTGTTGGAAGTTATCACCCAGTCCTCTCCTAGAAAAATGAAATATCCTAGCAAATATTGAAAAGACAGAATATTATTCTACTCTGAATGTGATAAGGGAAAAACATGTATTAATTCCTGCAGCTTCCTGCCTACCCCACCTTTTGTCAATGGGCCATTAAGATGCCAAGCCAGTCTATTCACATAACAAAAGACCCCTCCCCATCAGCTCCAGGGTGATGTGGCCTTACTGACCATATGGCATCTGAGAACTCAGCCTAGAGAGTTGCCCATGCATTGCCCCATGTGAGCCTGGCAACCAACCAGGAGTACATTTCTTACACAGGAAGAGGAAACAGATAGATGGGAGCTGAACAGATCATAAAAAGCCCTGCAAGCCCCTCACTCAGCCCTTTTTTTTCTTCTGCCCCTTTTTCAACCAACACCTGGGAGCATGTGATCACCTTTTTCCCCAGGACCTCAAGCCATGTGGTCCTGTCCACCATCAAACCATCTTTCTAAGCAGCCTCTATGTCTCCAGTGTCTTTTCCCCCACTTGGAGCAGAACCCAGAAGATTTCTTCCAACACAAGAAAGAAAGAAACAATTTAGAAAGATTTTTTTTTTGGAAGAAGACAAGTTATTAAGATGGATGACACATAAATTTAATAAATGAAATATAAAGTAACATTTAAAAAGAGCAGAATTCTACTGCATTACAGGTAGAGCTTAAAGCAACATAGTGCTGTTTACTAGTAACTGAATATGCCCAATAGACCTTTTAAACTGTTTTGCTTAATTCTAATTAAGCCAATTCTAATTAACATTTAAAAAGGATATTTAAAAGATAAAAAATAAAACTTGGGAAATTTTCTTAAATTTTAGGAATGATGACAAATGTCTTTCATTCATGAAGTGAATGAAAGTATTCACTAGCAAAGATTTAATATTGCACTTGTCACAAATAAATGAGGTCATTGATATCAATGCTACAGTTATTTAGCTCAATTCTGTATTTCTTGTGTATTGTATAGATTTGGTCTGCAGTTACCTCTAGGTCCTTCTTATTTTATAGAAAAACTTCAGGCTAAATCAAACAAATTCAATACTTTTTTTTTAGCAGACTAACAAAACTACCAGAAGGAAAATTGCTAGTTAAGTTCACCTCCAATAAAATTTATTTAACAACTTGGAAAGTCTTCTCCAGATGACTTTTTGAGGTATTTCATGATATAAAGCCAGTAGAAAGTACCCTGATTAAAAAAAGAAAAAAAAATATTTCCAGGTTGATAAAGTTGCTATTCTTATGCCTAAATCATTTTCTGGGTTTTCCTTCCTTCCTTCCTTCCTTCCTTCCTTACTTCCTTCCTTCCTTCCTTCCTTCCTTCCTTCCTTCCTTCCTTCCTCCCTCCCTCCCTCCCTCCCTCCTTTCTTTCTTTCTTTCTTTTCTTTTCTTTCCTCGGTTTTCTCATCTTTTAAAAGCTAATTGCATGCTCTTCTGATGAAGACTCGGTAGCATTCATTGAAGTAGAGACCTCATAACCATCTTCCGTTCTTCGTTGTGAATAATGAAAGCGTCCAAAATACAAAGAAGCTTAAATAGCACATTCAATGTGAGCAAATAATGAAGGGTAATAGATTTTAGACTGTTACTTATAGTGAATGCAGGGAATTTTTTTTGTCACAACTTAGAGGGAAGGGCTTTTTAAAAAAAAATAAATAAACCTTATATGATCTTTCTTTGAGTTATCATTCTTAACAATTTTATAAGGTCCAGGATTCTCCTTTTAGGGGCTTTCAGAAGAAGAGAAGTTTGTCTCCCCTTTTCTTTCTGTATGTCTGCTTTCTCCTTTGAGGCTATCTGAACGCATCTAAGAGTTAAAGTCCCTGCAGTCACTAACAAGAGAACTGGATCTAGCAATCCATACAGCAGTCATCAAGTCAGTAGAACTGATCAAGATATTAAATCTGTCTTAGAACTAAGGTCTGGGTTGTGTGATTTTTTTTTGTGGGGGTGGCTATTGTGTTTTGTGTGTATGTGAGTGTGTGTGTGAGATAGAGAGACAGATAGAGACACACAGAGAGAGACAGAGACACAGAGAGACAGAGACACACAGAGAAACAGAGACAGACAGATAGACACAGAGAGAGAGACACACAGAGAGAGACAGAGAAACAGAGAGACAGAGACCCAGAGAGACAGTGAGAAACAGAGAGACAGAGACACACACAGAGAGAGACAGAGACAGAAAGAGAGAGAGACACACACACACAGACACAGAGAGACAGACAGACAGACACACACAGAGAGACAGAGAGACACAGAGAGACACAGAGAGAGAGAGAGAGGGTGGAGAAAAGTTGGTCTAGAAGATCTCCAAGCTCCTTTGGAGTTGTGATATTCTTTGTTCTAATAAAAGTATTCCCTGGATATGCAGATTTGTTCTCCTTATTTTCATCAACAGCAGCACAGTACTTGTTGGAGTACTCCAATGTCCAAAATAGACCACCTATCTACACTCTAATGGGCAGATTGTCAGTAATATTGCTGTGATTGCATCTGCAGGAAAATAGGTCCCATAATCAAGAAAATTGTTGCTGATCACAAATCAGTTGATAGCCTCTCAAACCCTTCTGTCCAGCATAGCTCCATAGGAGCAGCTGTGTGAGAGAAGTAATGAATGACGTTGTGTAATCATAATGACACAGTGGTCACTCACAAATTTAATTCTTTAGAGAGGTCACTGGCTTATTAGAAACAGCTAACAGTCTGCTGTGGCCCACTGGAAGCCTTCAGAGCTGACAGCGGAGTTGGACAGTGAGGAGTTTGGGGAGGAACATGGGCCAGTCTTGGGGGCTGAGGAAAGCTCAGATGAGAGCTCTGCATCGGAGGCAGAGAGGAAGCTAGAGAGCAGTGAGGCAGAAGAACAGCTGCAGCCTGTTCCCAATATGCGCATGCACAGAGCTGCCAGAAGACAAGAACAATTAAGAAAGCAGGGTCAACTTAGGAGTGATTGCCCCCCTCCCACAGGAAACAAAAGTGGAGTGAATGGGGAGTAGGGTTTTGTAGGAAACAATTTATTCCTTCAGTTGTTTCAAGTGTGGAAAGTTCTGTTTATGACAATAAGCGACTCTGTGCCAAGTTTTGCCTTGCCCTGTGTTTGGAAGCTAGTTATTTGGCAGCTCTCCAAACGAGATAAGGTTCGTGTTGATAAACATTCCTCTGAAAGATTGTTTGCCAAGCCTTGCTGATTGTGAATGAAAGGAATTCATGGTCATTTAAATAAAAGGTTTTTTTTGCCAAGACCAATACTCTGCTTCTTGCTTTTTAAAAGAGGCTGGGTCAGTCTTGGAGACTCCTTCAGATTGGTAGCCATCACTTCATAATATCTGAAACGTTCCACAATTTAATTTGGCATTATGTGAAACTCTTCTTTAAACTGTTTATGGAGATTCTCAGTCCTCCAGGTCATGGTTGTCCCAAATGTGCTTTTTCAAGAGGTAACTGGACTTTCTGGTTTTTCTTTGAAGATGTTTCACTTCTCATCCAAGAAGCTTCTTCAGCTCTTAAAGGTGAAACATCTTTAAAGAAAAAAACAGAAAGTCCAGTTGTTCCTTGAAAAAGCACCTTTAGGTTTTCTTTAAACTGTTTTATATTGCTTGACCTTATTGGATGATCCTGAATTCTAATATTCTGGGAAAAGTCACCTTGAGATAAGATGATGGCCTATAAATTTTATAAGGGAGGGATGGAAGGAAGGAGGGAGGGAGGGAGGGAGGGAGGGAAGGAAGAAGGAAGGAAGGAAGGAAAGAAGGAAGGAAGGACAGACAGGGAGATGAAGGAAGGGAGAGAGAGATGAAGGAAGGAGGGAGGGAGGGAGATGAAGGAAGGAAGAAAAGCAGGCAGGAAGGAAGGAAAAAGAGGGAGATGAAGGAAAGAAGGAACAAAAGAAAGAAAGAAGGAAGGGAGGTTCCAGTTTCTTTTTTTTTCTTTTTTGACTTTCCCTTCTAAGCTAAAAAGACCCAAACATGCTCAAACTTATTTTATTTATTAGATTTATCACCCACTTTAGTTACAGGAGTTCTAGGGTACACAGTTTTCTTCTCTCTTTGACCCCACGACAGCATCCTTGTGGCTTAAGAGAGAAAGACTGCCCAACTGCAGTCATATTCTTTGCTGGATCTTTGGCCTGCCACAATCTCTAATATTTTACTATGCTGTTTCTTTAGTGGGGAATTGGGAGGGGGGAATACTAAGGAGTAGAATGTGTTGTTGTCAAAATTAAAAAAAATCCTTTTTAGAAGCCCAAGGTCATCTTTTGTCTCTACACCTCTGAGACCTGCCCGGAACTGGATGGGTGGAACTGCCAGTGTGGAAGTGGAAGATTGGACCATGGGATGGACTTGTGGGTGGGTGGGTGGGGGGCAAGATCATGAACTTTCATCTGGGTGGGAACCCCGGGAAGCTTTTAGATTCGGGTTTCCACAGATGCACCGACATGTCTCTCAACAAATTGGAACTTTGAGGAAAGCTCTGCCTTGCATTGTGATTTATTTATTTATTTATTGAATTTATACCCCGCCCTTCTCCAAACGGACTCAGGGCGGCGCACAGGAACATTAAAAAACATACAAAACATATAAAACTTTTTTTTTTTTAAAAAGGGCCTGTGCTAAAACCGAATTAAAATCCCCATTTTAAAACTATCTACGAGTCGGTATTGGAGGCTACGCAAGGCCGGCTAGTTGGAATAGGTGTGTCTTCAGACACTTGTGGAAGAGGCGGAGGTCAGAAATGGTACAGAGTTCAGGGGGCAAGTCGTTCCAAAGGGCTGGTCCCGCCACAAAGAAGGCTCTCTCCCTGGGTGTCGCCAGTCGGCATTGTCCGGCCGACGGCACCCTGAGAAGGCCCTCTCTGTGGGAGCGTATCGGTCTAAGGGATGTATGGGGCAGGAGGCGGTCTCGCATATAACTAGGCCCCGAGCCATGGAGCGCTTTAAAGATGGTCGTTAATATTTAATTTGGGATGATATTTGGAACGCTGTCAGAAAGGGGATTAAAAGGAATTTCTGCATTGACATCCAGCTACATCTTCATAATCTTCCGCCCGCTATTCAATTTCTGGCTTATTTCATGTTTAAGATCTTTTGTTTACAACGGTGAATCTTCCATCCGTACTTTGAGGGCACAAAAATCGCAGCTATCTGCAGCATGGCTGTTTCTCTCTCTCTAAAGCTAGCCATTGCCGTCTGTCCAGCTGTGTAACTCATTTCTGATTTGCATAGCAGTAAGTTGGTGGAAAGCCTAATATTAGAAAGCTCTTGGACACCACCGGTCCTCAGGGCAGCTCAACCAGCAGAAGTCCCAGTACAACTATTGCTGTTCCGGTGGAATGCTTTGATGATCGGGCCATAAAGACTGCTGATATGTTTAATTATTTGTGAGTTGGGAATTAGATCGTATTCCCTCCTGTTTTATCGAAAATCTTCAGGGATTTGGTAATCCTGGATATTTTAAATTTAGTCCAAGTTTCTGGCTCCTACTGCTTTTATATTTCTTAAGACCTTGCATGTCCATAGGGGAAAATATTCAGTTTTATGTTGGTGAGCTGGAAAAGAAAAGAATGATTTGTGATGTTCTGGGGGTAGGGTGGGGGCAGTGGTGGGTTTCAAATTTTTTAGAACCTACTCTAGGTATGGCCTATTTTGTGGGCGTGGCTTGGCAGTCATGTGACAGGGTGGGAGTGGCCACCTTTTAAAATGTGATGAAACTCATTTAACAACACTCTTGCTTTGTTAAACCAAAATTTTGGACTCAATTGTGATGATAAATTCTTTCTTTCTTTCTTTCTTTCTTTCTTTCTTTCTTTCTTTCTTTCTTTCTTTCTTTCTTTCTTTCTTTCTTTCTTTCTTTCTTCCTTTCCTTTCTTTCCTTTCCTTCCCATTGGGTCACTGGCAGCGGTGGGCCAGATTTACTTCCAGGTACGCCAGTGGAACCCCCTCTCACCGGTTCTCTAAATTTCACCAACCGGCTCTCGCGAGTAGGTGCGAGCCTGCAGAAACCCACCACTGGGTGGGGGGAAATCCAGGAATTTGCCGTTTCTGGAAGAATCTAGAATAATGTTGTATAACTGTTAAGTCTTCGATTTGTTTTTGAACAAGACTTCATGGAATATAGAATAACAGAATTGGAGGGGACGTTGGAGGTCTCCTAGCCCGACCCCCTGCTCAAGCAGGAGACCCTATACCAGTAATGGCGAGTCTTTTCAGAAATGAGTGTCCAAACTGAAACAGCCAGTCAACTGGTCTTCATGCACTCTGGAGTACTTGAAACCCCAAAGACCAGCTAGCTGGTGTGCAAATGCTTGTTTTTGGGTCAGCTTTGGCCATTTTTCAGCCCATTTTTAGGACTGGTTTTGACCCAAAATATGCCCTGAAAAATGCCCTGTGAAACAACAATTTTATGGGATGTTTTCTGCCTGTTTTCAGTCCAACATCTAGCCAAAAGTGGCCTAAAGAACAGCCTGAAAATGGCCTGAAGAACAGCCTGAAAAATGCCTGAAAACAGCCCCAGAACAGCCTGGAAAAACAGGCCAGAAAACAGGCCTGAAAATGCCCCCCAAAATGCCCCCCAAACTGGCTGGTTTTTTTGGCTGTTTTGGGGGCATTTTCAGGCCATTTTCCCTAGCTCTGGCACCCATGAAGACAAGCTGGCCGGTGCACATGTGCCTGCCAGAAACCGGAAGAGGATTCTGCGTGCCACATCTGGCACAAGAGCCATAGGTTCGCCATCATGGCCCTATACCAATTCAGACAAATGTTTGAAAGTCTCCAGTGATGGGAGTACATACATCTTCTGGATGCAAACTATTGTATTAGTTGTTTGCTCTAACCATTAGGAATATTCTCCTTTGTTCTGGGTTGCATCTTTCCCTGGTTAGTTTCCATCCATTGTTTCTTGCCTTGTGTTTTGGTCCTTTGGAAAATACTTTGTGGCAGCTCCTCAAATATTGGAACTCTGCTATCACATCACCCCTACTCCTTCTTTTCATTAGACTAGACATACCCATTTCCTGTTCTTACATATTTTAGCCTCCAGCCCCCAAATCATTCTTGTTGCTCTTGTTTACTTCCTTAGGACAATTTGCATCTTCCATTTCAGAATATCTGCTTTTGAAGTTGTGGGTTACTTTAATAATCAAGGCAACTTATGTTAATGTAGTAGTAATAATAATAATAATAAATCTTGTTTATCAAGGATTCCTTTAGGCACAACTTTGCTAACGCTCTTTAATATTCCCAAACCTCACTTCAAAATAATTAAGTGGCTAATTTGCAGCCATTCAAGAAATATTTATTCCTCAGCGTAGGAATTTATCTGTGGCTGTTTTATTTTAGCGGCCTCTGAGATTTTGGTAGTCCAGATATGGTAACCTTGAAGTTTCCCTTTCAATCTCTTGCCTGGGTGTGAATGTGTGAGGATGCCAGGTTAAAATAAATATCCCAGTAACAATAAAACTCCAATTTATTAACAAGCAAACAAAAAAATCTCTAGCGATTAATAACAACAACAACAACATGTCATAAAACAGGGGGAAATATTTTCTCCACGTGTGAAGTTTTATTTGTGTAATGTAATAAGGGAGATATTTTTTTTAAAGACCGGAAGGCGTGCAAAACTATTGCTGCCCAAGAAAATCTGTAATATTTTTGGAAGAGTAAAAATGCAAATTGAAATTTATATTTGGGTGGACTAAAAAACCCTCCAATAATGTAGGATTAATCATGGCCAGCTTGACTTCTTCCATAAAATTTCCAGGACCAGGAATTGCGGCAAATTCTTCCTTCATCTGATTACACACACACACACACACACACACACACACACACACACACACTAACTCACAGAGAGAGAGAGAGAGAGAGAGACAGACAGACAGAGAGTTTGGTTAATTAATTGGTAGCGCATAACTGAGGATTATCTCTGGATCTTTTTCCTGGTCAAATGCTTGTTCCCCAGAGGTGGGTTGCTGCTGGTGTTATGGTCAGTTCGCACCTGCATGCAAGGAATGCATGCTGTGTGCGCGCAGTTCAATGTAAATTGTTCTGGCGCATGTGCATAACAATTTACAGTGAACTGCATGCGCACAGTCAATAAAATCCAAAATGGTGGTGGCCAAGCAGCTGGTTCTGTAACCCAGGCCTGAATTCCGCTACCGGTTCTCCTGAACCAGGCCAAACCAGCAGCAACCCACTCCATTGTTCCCAGATCCGTCCTGTTGGGTTTTTTGATGCCTTTAATTCTCATCCAACCATCTTCCTTTTCTTCTACTGCGTTTTGAACAATCCCATATAAACACATAAAGGATTGCAGCCTTATACAAAAAAAAACTCTCCAGTGGTTAGGTTGTTAAATGCCTTTTTTTCTCTCTCAGCGGTGTATCATTTCTACAGCTTTATGGAGGTCTTGCACTTGGATTTTGTCTTTTAATTGTTATTGCTGTAACTTAACACTAAAGCCTCTTAAATTATTCATCTTATGGGCGGCATTATTTAGCAGTGTGACCTCTGCTTTTAGGTTGAGCAGTTTAAAATCCCAATTATCAACATTTGCACAAGCGATTTTCCTTTAAAGAAATGAGTTTCTGGGCTTGTACATTTTGATTATAAGATCTGAGCACCGGAGCTTGATTTCAGATTAATTAATTGTACTTCAAAATTCTTTGATATGTCCCTTCTGTCCCCTTAGAGTTACTTTACGTCAATCAAACATTAAAATGGGATAAAGTCTAATTTGAGTCCAGCTCAATGAATACGTTTAGAAGAATACATCTGACTCAGACAATGATGTGCATATAACTATAATTTTCTAAGTAACTTCAGGTTGTTGTTGTTTTAGTTTCTTAGTTTAGTGTTCAAACTAAGTAAGAAGTATGTTTAATTATTCTTCATTAAATTTTAATCTTTATCTCTATGGAGATTCTCAGTCTTCCAGGTCATAGTTGTCCTGAAGATGCTTTTTCAAAAGGAAACTAGATTTTGTTTTTCCTTGGAGACATTTTGCTTCTCACCCAAGAAGCTTCAGTCAGAACTTTTTTCCCTTAAAAAATGCACCTTTGGGGATCCTATCGTTACGTTTGGTCAACTCAAGGAGATGTAGATACCTATTCTCTCATTTTTTTATATAAAAACAACCAGATGGGGTGTGTGCTTTTTGAGAGAGAAGGATGGGCCGAAAGTCACCCTTCTGCTTCCATGCCTAAGAGAATACTAGGTAAAGGTAAAGGTTCCCTTCCCACATATGTGCCAGTTGTTCCTGACTCTAGGGGAGGGAGGGAGGGAGGGAGGGAGAGAGAGAGAGAGAGAGAGAGAGAGAGAGAGAGAGAGAGAGAGAGAGAGAGAGAGCCTCTAAATGAGAAATTAAATTTATTTATTTATTTATTTATTTGGATTTATTGACTGCCCCCTCTCTCCAAAGAGACTCAGGGCGGTGTACAAGAATTTAAGAGCATATACATATATAACAATTATAAATAATAAAACTAAATTAAATGTTTTACCCTGTGTTAAAATATCTCGTTTAAATTTATAACGTAAAAACCCGATTAGGTAATATTTACTACAACTAGGCTAGTACGGTAGATTAGGTTAGGCCAGGCCGGCCTGCTGGAAAAGATGGGTCTTTAATTGTTGACGGAAGGAGCGGAGGTCCGTAGTAGATCTAAGCTCGGGGGGTAGGTCATTCTAGAGGGTTGGGCCCGCCACAGTAATAGCATGCTTCCTGGATTTAAAGATGCCCTATGACTGAAAGTTTTCAAACAAGGATTGAACTGCCAATTTTCTGGGATAATCTGATAAATTTTGCCATGGCCAGAAGATTAATATAGAAGACCTTAAATTCCTTCCAATGTTATTATTCTATGAGTATTCCATGCTCAGGTGACCTTGGATTGGATAAGGGACAGCCAGGCATGTTCCTTGCAGAGTGACAAAGAGAATAACTCAGCTATGAGTGCACACCAATGCTTTTTATTTATTTAATTTTTTAAGCCACGCATAAAGTGACCTCAAAAGCACCATCAATTTTATTCTCTGCATGTTCCTCTTTGCTTCTGAAGCATTCACAGAAATGGAGTAAATTATGGAATGTGACGACCTCATGTGATCTAGGATCTAAAAGATTTTCCTACTTTTGTCCTAAATAACAATAATCAAAATGCTAAACTCCTGGATTTAGTCTCATCCATTTGGAGTTTCTCAAGCTTTTCACTAATATAAATTTTGACCTAAATCCTTAAAAGGATGGTCTAAAAATGTAGAAGACAGTCAGTCAGTCAGGCAGGCAGGCAGGCAGACAGATAGACATAGACATAGACATAGACATAGAGATAGACATAGACATAGACATAGACATAGACATAGACATGCCGATAACCATGCTTTACTATGAGAGGCTTTTTTAGGTGGGGAGGGCAAGTAGAATGTATAAACTCCCAGCCCACAGGCTGAATGAGTCACACGCTGGCCACATCAACACCTGGTCCAGTGAAGGGGCAGCATCAGAGTGTGTTAATATAATAAGCAACTGGCAGTTGGAACAGAGTTCTTTTCAGGTGGGGTGGGGGAGTAGAATGTCTAACTCCTTAGCATCAGAGTGGGTTAATATATAACGCTGTATAAGAAACACTAATTATGTGATGGTCATTTTGAAAAAAAAAACTTTTCTTAGCAAGCACCTAGAAGCTAAGAGGAACATAAGTGCCAAATTTCAAATTTGTAAGCTTTACAGTTCTGAAGATTTTGTGATGAGTGAGTGGTATTTATATAGATATAATATACTTCAATATTTGATATGGATAGAAGATAGAATTCTTTATTGGCCAAGTGTGATTGGACACACAAGGAATTTGTCTTTGGTACATATGTTCTCGTGTGTGTGTGTGTGTGTGTGTGTGTGTGTTTGTGTGTGTGTATGTAAATGCTTAGCTTTGGAGGATGGATGCAATGCCAGAAAAATTAATCAGTGAATCTGTCCCATTGATTTCTCTCTTTTGTCCTGATTATTTCATCAATGAAAATGAGAACGCATCTCTTGCATGCTACTAAATTCAGATTCAGGAAATATTTTAAAATTGGCTTTGCTGCTCCAGCCGTCATCAGAGTTTTAGATCCAGAGGAATCATAGATTCGAACATCCCTCATATTTTTTAATAGGTCAGTCTTTTATTAAGCCGTGTAATCAAAAGAACAAATCCAGCCAAATCAAATTCTACTCTGCCAGTTTCATTTTTATTTCTCGGGTTTGCGATTCACATTGAATGAGGAGGGGATTGCTAATCCTTGGTGGAAAAGACAGAATTACTAATGCAGTTAAGTACTACTTGACATGTTAAGTACTTTACTTCTGAATAAGGAAGTTAAGCAGTATAGGATAAATACTGTTCGTTTCCCCCTCTACTTCTTCCTTTTCCTTGTTTGCGCTGGAAATAATAATACCCCCAAAAAATGTAAATCCCTTTAATGTTTCTTCTACAATTTCTTCATCTCTTGCTTTGTGGCATCATGCTCTGACTCACGGTCACCTGAATGTTTTTCTATTTAGCAATTTGTACAAAATTATTTCATTCCTTAAGAAAATGCCCATGTCATGTTTCAAAAACTATCTATCTAACCTTTATTGTGGCCATAAAACAGCGTCTGTCTAACTAATGTTTTGTCTTTTTCTCATTAAGTGTTAGCATTAAGATCAAGAAAAATAAGATTCCACAAATACAAATGCCATTTCTTCCAATCCCATTTCAAATGACAGGATACCCTCTTCCTGCGCAGGATGGAACAGACAGACCTTCACCGATTCTCATCAAATCTCTATCAGAAGGGACTTTCCAACAGTGAGAGCATCTCCTGAGAATGCCTGCTTTTAACGTCCCATCAGGTGACAGTCCTCTCCCTCTACTGCTGATCGGAACTGACCTTTCCATGAAAGAGAAGAACCACTGGAGAACAGAAAGAGAACAACTACATGGACAGAGAGGACCGCGGGCTTGGAAGAGGGGTGAAAGAGGTAATCTAAGTCAAAACTGAACAGCCTTCTCTCAACAGAGGGGAGGGATACAACATCACCTATCTCCAATCTACAACAAAGTCCTTTCAACAGTTCCAAGAAGGCTCCACACCAACTTGTACCACTCAGCTGACCCTGATGTCAGTGATAAACCTTCAGGTGACCTTAACAGTCTGCAAAAAGAATGGAAATGGCCAGCTGTCTTCAAGGAGAATGAATCCTTCCATTCCCCACCATCCAGTCAGAGCTAAAGAAGCTTCTTGGATGAGAAGTGAAACGTCTTCAAAGAAAAACCAGAAAGTCCATTTGCCTCTTGAAAAAAGCACCTTTGGGACACTGGAGAATAGAGCTTCCTACTCTAATCTGCCGGAAATAGCCAAGAAGAATGGCACAATAGATGGTATCAAAAGCGACCAGGAGATCACGGAAGGTTTCCACTTTCCTGGTCCCAGTGTTTGAAAGCATAATGAATGCAGTTTCCATGCTGGATCCTGGTCTGAACCCCAGTTACCAGGGCTCCAAATAAAACAATTTAGGTTTCATGCAGCTTGTTCCTCTTTAGACAGGTATTTGGAGAAATGACGCCAAAGATTACAAGTGTAGAAGAGTTTGAAGAAATGCCTTGATAAAATGGGAAAACATGACATCTCTCAATCATTGCCACTCACATTTTATCAGCACCTTCTAAACGAGGATTTGTTGGAAGTGGGAATAGAAGATACATTCATTTTTAAATGGATTAATAGACTTTGTTTCTGGGCTTTAGAAAGACATGAATCTGGGAGAAAAGAAATAACTTAAGGGACACCGATTTCAGAGTTTTATAATCAAAGCAAGTTTCATGGGAAGCATTCAGCTTTTCCATTTCTTACCTCCCTTGCAAAGAACCTTGAAAATAAAAAAAAAACCACCTCAGTTTGTAGCTTCTTATGCAATAAGAAGGCTTCCGCAAGGGCTGATAGAAGTTGGCATTGTCCTGACTCTATTTATCAACCATGTAGAAGAAGATTTTTGGCAGGGTCAGATTGGAAAGGCTGACCTAACTAAGTGAACACTGAGGTTCAACTCAGTGTCTGAATCCATGCCTGCTGTTTCATTAAACAGTATAGCTGACTCAGTCAAGATGTCTAGGAATTGTTTGGGGTACCAAATAGAATTAGATACAGGAAAGGGTTAACTGCAGGAGTGGATACCTAGTGATAGAATAGAATAGAATAGAATAGAATAGAATAGAATAGAATAGAATAGAATAGAGTTGGAAGGGACCTTGGAGGTCTTCTAGTCCAACCCCCTGCCTAAGAAGGTAAACCCTATACCACTTCAGACAAATGGTTATCCAGTCTCTTCTTAAAAACTTCTAGTGTTGGAGCATTTACGTCTTCTGGAGGCAAGTTCTTCCACTGATTCATTGTTTTGTCAAGAAATTTCTTCTCAGTTCTAAATTGCTTCTCTCTTTGATTAGTTTCCACCCATTGCTTCTTGTTCTGCCCTCAGGTGCTTTGGAGAATAGCTTGACTCCCTCTTCTTTGTGGCAGCCCCTGAGATATTGGAACATTGCCATCATGTTACCCCTAGTCCTTCTTTTCATCAGACTAAACATACTCAATTCCAGCAACCATTCTTTATATGTTTTAGCCTCCAGTCCCCTAATCATCTATGTTGTTTTTTCTCTGCACTTTTTCTAGAGTCTCAACATCTTTTTTACATCGTAGCGACCAAAACTGGATGCCGTATTCCAAGTGTGGCCCTACCAAGGCATTATAAAGTGGTATTAACACTTCATGTGATCTTGATTCTATCCCTCTGTGTTGGCTTTTTGGGAATCCAGATTACACTCCACCCCATCAGCACTCTGCATGAAATTGTTTTTATTTAACAAATTCCTTGTTAAGGAAAGTGTGGCCTTACTTAATATATATAAAAATACTTACTTAATTAACCATAAGACCTGGGAAGTCAGTGTTCTAATTTAGAGACTGTGTCAGCTTTGAATTAATCCAATCTTACCAATCACAGTGACTACTATAGTTTATTGCATGACTAATAACTTTGTGTAGCCTTGGTATATCAAGGAATAACTTGCCAGGTATATCAAGGAATAACTTGCATAAATCTATAAGGAGGCATCACATCTTCATCCTTCTTTAGGTTTTTCTAGTCTGTCTCTGCTACTGACAATAAACCAATTGATCTCTGATCTTCAAGCATACCCAGGAGAAATGCTGCTTCCCAACTTACCATTTCATGTTGCTGAAATGACTAGCGTGCATTTTTTTTCCAGCATCCTTTGTAAAGCTGGAGTTTGCGTTCATTGTCTGTAAAAGCAAACCAGGACCCTTTGATCCTCTTTAAGGTTTCATCAATAACATTCAAGTTTTAAAGGAAGGATGAAGCTCTTAAAAACAACGTCCACTGTAGCACTTTTATAATGCACTGTTGGGGCACATTTTCTGTAATCACTCTGACTTTACGCAACCTGGGGAATATCAAGAGGAAGCCTACTACTCCCTCAATGGAGCAGTTTTCCTGTAATTAGATGTGTCAGAAGAAAGCTAACATCATAATACTGGGGAAGCAGGAGAGGTCCATTCTGAAATGTAGAGTGTCAGGTCACCTGAGACTTAGTTAAATCTGATATATTAGTAGCGAAGTATTAATAAGGGAAACACGGCTGTTTGTCATTCTTGCTTATGGCTACTACCAGAAACAGGGAGCTAACAAGGATACTTCTTAATAATCATTGAGCTCCATTTCTGTGCCATAATAAGACCATCCGTTGTTCTTCCTTTTTTTTAGTGCTTTATAACACCCCAGTGTGCATAAAATATGAGATTCCACTCAATGATTTGAATGCATATTTGAAAATATAGTATTACTCCGTGCTTTGTAGTACAAATGAGAGAAAGCAGGAACAAACGTCCTTCTAATCAGTGGCTAAGGCGCTGAGTTTGTCGATCAGAGAGGTCTGCAGTTCGGTGGTTCGAATCCCTAGCGCTGCGTAACAGAGTATGCACCTGTTACTTGTCCTAGCTTCTGCCAACCTAGCACTTCAAAAGCACTTAAACATGCAAGTAGAAAAATAGGAACCACCTTTGGTGGGAAGGTAACAGCGTTCCATGCACCTCTGGCGTTTAGTCATGCTGGCCACATGTCGACAGAGATGTCTTTGGGCAGCGCTGGCTCTTTGGCTTTGAAACGGAGATGAGCACCACCTCCTAGAGCCATGATGGCCAACCTATGGCACGTGTGCCACAGGTGGCACGTGGAGCCATTTCCGAGGGCACGTGAGGTGTTGTCCTGTCAGATTAAGCACGCATGCACACATTGGTCAGCTGATTTTCGGCCTTGATTTTCAGCAGATTTTTGTCCTCTGGAGGCTTCAGGAAAGCCTCCTCAAGCCTCCTCAAGCCTCCAGAGAGAGAAAACCTTACCAGGTTCACCGGAAGTTGGAAAATGGGCTGTTTCCGGCATCCAGAGGGCCTCTGAGAGTGGGGCATTTTCACCCTCCCCAGGCTCCAAGAAAGTTGTGCATGCATGCGTGGGACAGCAGGGTGGGGTGTCACGCACACATGCACAGGGGCCATGGCATGGGGGGATTAAATTATGGCGGTGGGCACCTGAGTGCATGCAATGGTGCGCAAGCGCATGCTTTGGCACCTGAGGCAAACAAGGTTCGCCATCACTGTCCTAGAGTCAGGAATGACTAGCACATATGTGTGAGGGGAACCTTTGCCTTTACTAAACACCCCGTGTGCATAAAACACGGAATTATATTCAATGATTTGAATGCACGTTTGAAAATATTGTACAACTCTGTGCTTTGTAATACAAATGAGAGAAGGTGGGAACGAATGTCCTTTGAACCAGCAGCCGTATTTCAAGTTCAGCTCTTTTGACAATGATTACGTAAACAGAACAGATAATTGAGATCCACTTCTAAAACTATCCTATGTGGTTGTCCCTTTCTAAAAAGTGAGGACACCTCGCCTCAATAACCTTTTTGAAATTCGCAGCCAAACTAAACTCCGCTAAAGATTTTATTGTCTGTTTTGTTTTATCGTGGTGCATTTTACATCACATTTTAAATATTTTAACCATATTTATTATCTCTGGAAGGGACATGGTGGCTCAGTGGCTAAGATGCTGAGCTTGTCAATCGAAAGGTTGACAGTTCGGCAGTTCAAATCCCTACCACCGTGTAACGGAGGGAGCTCCTGTTACTTGTCCCAGCTTCTGTCAACCTATCAGTTCAAAAGCAGGTAAAAATGCAAATAGAAAAATAGGAGCCACCTTTGGTGGGAAGGTAACAGTCCTCCATGCACCTTCGGTGTTTAGTCATGCTGGTCACATGACCACGGAGATGTCTTCGGACAGCGCTGGCTCTTTGGCTTTCAAATGCAGATGAGCACCACCCCGTAGGGTCAGGAATGACTAGCACATATGTGCAAGGGGAACCTTTACCTTTATTATCTCTGGGCATGGGTCCGTTTCAAAGAGAGCCGTGATTTAATCAGAATTCTTGAACCAGCCTTTGAAAAAATAATTCAAGGGAAAGATATATGAGGAAATGTGGAAGCCAGACTGCAGGATCTGAATATGTGGTGTAGAATTTAATTGAAGATAGCCTAATAATCAAAGCCTCCAAAGTCTTTCCATTTGGCCTTTCCATTATGGTCAAACCATCCTTTAACCTTACATATTTGGAGAAAAAGGCATTCTTTGATACTTGGAAGAGCTGTCATGGCTTATTTCATTTATTTCCCTAACATCAACCATCAGTTGAGATTTCTAGCAAAACGAATAAAGAGATCAAAAAAATGAATAAAGAGATCTGCTTCAAATTGGCTATGACTGGCAAAGAGAATTTTTTCCTGTCTAATCTGTGTAGGTGTGCCCTCATAACTGTAGCGCCAGGATAAATCAACATCCATGGGCTTCTTTGATATCTTTTTAGCGTTGGGGGGAATGTCAGAATTCAGCTGTTCTTCTTTGAGATCAGAAAAGGACCAGGATTGGGTCTTGTACATATTCACATTGGATATGAGAGGTAATTCTAGGTTGTCGATTAGAAGGGAAGTGAAAATGAAAAACCAGAATAAAACAGTGGTGAGTCTTTAGAATCAAGGTGAATCTCTAGAGGTGGAGCTCCCACCTCCCAATCAGAAGGTTGTGAGTTCAATCCTAGGTAGAGGCAGATGTAGGGTCTCCTGCTTGGGCAGGAGATTGGACTAGATGATCTGCAAGGTCCCTTCCAACTCTGTTAATCTGTTATCTAGAACTTCTAGAATTCTGATTAGCATCTGGATACTTGGTATCATCTAGAGCAGGAATCTCCAACCTTGGTCACTTTAAGACTTATGGACTTCAACACGAATCATGCTGCAGATTGGACACCATGCTGACTGAGGAATTCTGGGAGTTGAACTTCATAAGTCTTAGTGTCGTGAAGGTTGGAGACCCCTGATCTAGAGTCAAGATGATATGGACTGTCCAGATGCTAATAAAATGTGAAGCTTGATTAATCATACAATAAGAGGTAACTTTGTAAATTGTATTTGTATTTCTTGCAAGCAAAATCAGAAGCTTCTTTTTCTTTTTTCTTTCTGCCCTTTTGTCTTTCTTTTCCGTTTTTCCCCTCTTTATTAATTTATTTTTTTTACATTTTTTGTAGAACTCTTAATAAAAAATATTTTAAAAAAGAAGACAAGCACACATTTATTTCCCCTTTAAATATATTCATTGTAAAAGAATAACAGTGTAAAGTTTCAGGGGGAAAGGTTGGCTGATATACTCCTAATGAGCCCAATTAGATGATGATTTAGCTTAACACAGTTTAACGTAGTCAAAAAGCCATTATCTTTGTTATTTTGTTAATGTTTTGTTGTTCCATTGAACAATAAATGTGATAGGAAGTCCATGGGAAAAGGTCATGTAAATGGAGATAAAAAAAATACATCATAGAAATGAATAACTACATTCACCCTGTGTGAATTTAAATCTGCATCTTACCAACCAAAGAATTCAAAAAGTTTAAAATTAATAGTACAATATAAGCAGAGAAACATCGAATGGACATAATCTCATATATTTGAGGCACCTTCTCCCACCACCTTCAAGATTGGTGTGTGTGTGTGTGTGTGTGTATGTGTATGTGTGACATTTTCCCATATATATTTTCCCCAGATGCAGCATGCCTTCAAGCTTCCTTTTCCTAGTATTCTCCCCACCCCAGTGTAAACAGGAAGTTCTTGAGATCATCCGAAATGGAATTATATCTGAATTACAAATGGGTGGGAAGGAGGATTCAAACATTATGGGTTTAGACATTGTTCCTTTGTAAAAAAAAAAAAAAAAGAGTTTCTGAATAATTGCAAGTCCTTTGAAATGTCCTTGTATGGAATCACTATGCCTTTGGAACACCTGGGGTGTACAATTCTCGGTCTGGAGCAAATGATTTGTATATGTGTGTTAAAGGATTAAGTATACACTGTGAGAATTTTATGCTAAATATCAGCCCTTGGTGTCTCACTGTGAGTGGTTCAATGACAGTCTGAAGTCCATAAGAAATAATTTGTACCAATGAGCCAAATCCTTGTGCAAAGTAGAAGATCAGCACGTGTTATGTACGTTTGACCGATTGAGGGTCTCCTTGGTTCTTAAAAGACATGGTAGATAGCTTCAGAAGTTTGCCCATCCATCAAAGATTTTGCAGCATCCTTCCCCTGGAGTGGGAATGGGGATTTTGCAGTATCCTTCCCCTGGAGTGGGGAGGGAATGGAGATTTTGCAGTATCCTATCCCTGGAGTGGGGAGGGAATGGAGATTTTGCAGTATCCTATCCCTGGAGTGTGGAGGGAATGGAGATTTTGCAGTATCCTATCCCTGGAGTGTGGAGGGAATGGAGATTTTGCAGTATCCTTCCCATGGAGTGGGGAGGGAATGGAGATTTTGCAGTATCCTATCCCTGGAGTGGGGAGGGAATGGAGATTTTGCAGTATCCTATCCCTGGAGTGTGGAGGGAATGGAGATTTTGCAGTATCCTTCCCCTGGAGTGGGGAGGGAATGGAGATTTTGCAGTATCCTATCCCTGGAGTGGGGAGGGAATGGAGATTTTGCAGTATCCTATCCCTGGAGTGTAGAGGGAATGGAGATTTTGCAGTATCCTTCCCCTGGAGTGGGGAGGGAATGGAGATTTTGCAGTAGCCTATCCCTGGAGTGTGGAGGGAATGGGGATTTTACAGTATCCTTCCTGTGCCACGCCCACCAAGTCACGCCCACTATGCCAGGCCATGTCCATCAAGCCACGCCCACAGAGCCAGTAGTAATTTTTATTAAATCCCTCCACTAAACTGTAGGTCAGATATTTTAAAAAATAAATAAATAAATGAAAAAGGTAATTACAAGGAATGGATGCTTTGTTGCATAAATACAGATTATTACTTACCGTCCTCCAGTCCTAGATTTCTCTTAAAATAGACTTTGTAGAGTCATATACCCTGGGAGAAACGATTCCAAATGGCACTAATGAACATTGAGCTGCTTTGGAAGGCGGTCTAAAATTGTCCTATTAATTAATAGTGTAATTAAGCTTTTGTCATTGATGTATCATATTTCTGACAGGACTAGCTGTACTATGGAAGCTGCTGCTTAGCTTGCAATCCAGGCACTTTCTGTACATAATAAATGGCAGCAATTTTATGCCAGGTTACCATGATGAGACCACCTGCATCGGAGAGAGAGTGGTCACAACAGCATACCAAGCAGTTCTTTGCGCCCAATCTCAATCAAGTCTCTTTGCTTAGATTGGTGGAATCCTGCATTGGATGACACATGGGCTTCTTGCCATTGGACTATTAAAAGCAACCCCTGTTCTTTGACGCTTTCGTGACCAAATTGTCGATTAATTTCCAACTTTCATTTCCGTGCAATTTTGTATTTTGGGTTCCACTTGCATATTAACGTGAATGTGGCATAGAACCATTAGATTGGAAGACCTTGCTAAGGCTAATCACACATAATGCATAATTACAGGGCGTAATCATTGCAATATATAGGAGAACCTGTGGCTTAGTGGCAATTGCAACTGCTTCACATGTAATACTTCCCAGGTTCGAATCCCAGTAAGGGATGAGAGCTAAATAGCTTGCTGATGAGAGCTAAATAGCTTGAAATAGATCTATACTAGTCTCCTTTTATTTATTTATCAACACAAACGTAACACACACGCACACACATATTTGTTTTTGTAGATTTTCACGGGTGTAGGTATGCTGGTCTTGTTGTATTTGGGTGTTTTCCCATGTAAGAATGAGATTGTCTTGATACAACTGCACAGCTAATCAACCCACTCACAGCAGCAAAGCCAGCCCTCCTCCACCAGCTGATAAATAAAATAAAAATAAAAAAGACACAACGAAACTAATAGCTTTCTGTCTAGATGGTCTCTGGTGATGAGCCGAAAGGCAGAAAAGGAGAGCAGTATGCTTCCTCCCTTAATTGGGGCTTATCAGGGTGTTGTGACACAAGTATATACTTATCCTCTTATCTCAGCTGATCAGGAAGAGAACCTGGTGGCTTAAGAGTCTAAGGCTTCTGCCTAACATGTAATACAGCCCCGGTTCAAATCCCAGTAAGGGTGTGGCTAGCTGATGAGAGCTAAAAAGCTCGAAATATATCTATACTAGTCTCCCTGATTTATTTATTGATCAGCTCAAAAACCTAACACACATAAAAAAAGACACAACGAAACTCATAGGTACCACTCATAGGTACCACTCATAGGTGGTACCTTGCTCAATAGTAGCAACTGTGAGAGGGATCTAGGAATCCTAGTGGACAACCATTTAAATATGAGCCAGCAGTGTGCAGCAGCTGCCAAAAAAGCCAACACAGTTCTAGGCTGCATAAACAGAGGGATAGAATCTAGATCACGTGAAGTGTTATTGCCACTGTATAGTACCTTGGTAAGGCCACACTTGGAATACTGCATACAGTTTTGGTCGCCACGATGTAGAAAAGACGTGGAGACTCTGGAAAGAGTGCAGAGAAGAGCAACCAAGATGATTAGGGAACTGGAGACTAAAACATATGAAGAACGGCTGCAGGAGCTGGGTATGTCTAGTTTGATGAAGAGAAGGACCAGGGGAGACATGATAGCAGTGTTCCGATATCTCAGAGGGTGCCACAAAGAAGAGGGAGTCAAACTATTTTCCAAGGCACCTGGGGGCAGGACAAGAAGCAATGGGTGGAAACTAATCAAGGAGAGAAGCAACTTAGAACTAAGGAGAAATTTCCTGACAGTTAGAACAATTAACCTCTGGAACAGCTTGCCTCCAGAAGTTGTGAATGCCCCAACCCTGGAAGTCTTTCTGTCTAGATAGTCTCTGGTGATGAGTCAAAGGCAGAAAAGGAGAGCAGTGTGCTTCCTCCCTTAATTGGGGCTTACCAGGGTGTTGTGATACAACACAATCCCAGTGGGGTGTGGCCAACTGATGAGAGCTAATAAGCTTGAAATAGATCTATCTTGGTCTCTCAAATTTAAATTTATTGATCAGCTCATAAAACTAACACGTATGTATGTATGTATGTATGTATGTATGTATGTATGTATGTATGTATGTATATATGTATATATGTATAGCTGAGCAGCTGAACAGCTGAACAGCTGAACAGGAGAATAATCAGAGAAGCTATCGAAATAGAGAAGCAACCTAACAATATGAACAAACGTGACGACATCTCCCGCCTACCAGACATCTGGAAACCAGCACTGACCAACAGACGAGCCCCACCCTCCACCCAAGTCGTTGAAATTCAAAATATGGAGAAACATAAAAATAAGACCAATCAGCATCAATCTACCAATCATGATACAGCTGCACAGCCAATCGATCCACTCACAACAACAGTCAGCACTCCACCCCACCCCCCCAAGATTTAAGGAAGGGCGACGCCTTCGTCATCGCAGACTGAAGCCTGAGAATGGCAAGTGAGATCTTGCCGAAACGTTGCAATAACAATTTCATGCTATATACATGGGAAAATACCTGAAGACAGCAATACCAGCATACCTACACCCATGAAAATCTATGAAAGCAAATATATGTATATATGTATACATGTATACATGTATATATGTGTATGTGTATGTGTATGTGTATATGTATATGTATATGTATATGTATATGTATATGTATATGTATATGTATATGTATATGTATATGTATATGTATATGTATATGTATATGTATATGTATACATACATACTTACATACAAAACTGTCCAAGAGAATGGACTGAGACAGCGCTATCTTCTGGCAATGGGGGAAAATAAAACCATGCTCTTCATGACCATGAGTAGGCGACTGGGCCATTGATGCTTCCTAAAAATAGATGGTGCATCGAGAATAAATATCTGAGTGCAAATGACTGCAATATAAACCATTTTATTCTGTTCTTCCCTTGGCAACAGATCTCTATTAATTCTGACATTAATAATTTATAGCCAGTGCAGTTAACAAGGACTTTAGAATTCCATCTTAAGGCAAAGGAACATCACTGACAGACAGATTCTAACTTTCTTGTGCCTACATTGGTTGTGTGCTTTGGGTTTATAACTTCACGTCCATGGCTATACATGTGCTGTTTGCAAAGCTAAAGAGATAATGTGGGTTGTTTTTTTCTTCCTGAGACAGAATAAATGTAACATATGGTTAAAATAAGATAACAGTAAAAAAAAAAAAAAACTCCGATGCATTTATTCAGGAGGTTTAAATAATATTTTAGATGCTGACTCAAACCGAATGAAGAAAAATCTGTCCATGTGCCATGGGAAGTTTCTTTGGAATATTTTATTTATATAGAGAGAACTTACTGTATTTGCGCACTGAGACGTGTTTGTCAGGGCAGGGCACATATTTAAAAAAGTAATTTGGATGAGCTGCATTAAATCCTAATGCAAGTACAAAAATAGAATATCTTTCTGAAAATAACCTGACTTTGGTTTGATTCTGGTGGAAAAAAATGCTGCTGCTTTAAAAAGATACTCATTAATGAGTTGACTTACAAAACAATAACAACAGGTGTCCACAGAAGCTTGGGGGGGGAAAGCAATAAGATGCTTTAATTTCATTTCATTTCATTTATTTAATTTATATACCGCTGTTCTCCCTCTCGGGACTCAGGGCGGTGAACAGTCACAATAAAAAGAGGAAATACAAAAGTTAAAACAACAAATTAATAAATATTAAACAATTTGGCCCATGAAGAGCAGTGAGGTTCTATGCAAGATCCAAAATGCTTCTTCAGAATCATTGTTGAAGGAGATACAACCTAAAATTTGCTATCTATGGAGGTGGCAATCAGAACATTGGGTAGCCATTGAAGAGGTGATACTAGTAAGGAAATGATGTCAAGATCCTTCAAGACAAATCTTCATCCAATAGCCGGAGAAGCAAAAGGACAAGGGGATGGAAAATGCTGGTTTTCATGAACTAGCCCAAAATTCACACAAAATCAACCCTCGGTGAAAACCAGTTCTCGTGCGCCCACTAAGATGATGGCATAGAGTTACAGCAAAGAGCAGAGAAACAGAAGAGTTCAAATTTTAAGACACAGTGCCATAGGAATAATAGTGTTCTTTTTTTTGAAAAAGTTATTTTATTTTATTTTATTTTATTTTATTTTAATTTAATTTGATAGATAGATAGATAGATAGATAGATAGATAGATAGATAGATAGATAGATAGATAGATAGATAGATAGATAGATAGATAGATAGATAATTGTTTTCACAACTTCCTGTTAGGGCCTCATTAAGGGAGGAGACATACTGTTTCCCTCTCTGCCTTTTGGCTCATCACCAGAGACCATCTAGACAGAGAACCATGAAATTACGTTGTGTAAATTTTTTTTAGATATGTGGCCACACCCAACTGATGAGAGCTAATAAGCTCGAAATAGATCTATCTTGGTCTCTCAAATTTAAATTTATTGATCAGCTCATAAAACTAACACACACACACGTGTGTGTGTGTGTGTGTGTGTGTATGTTATGTTTTTAAGGGCTGATTAATAAATAAGAGACCAGGATGGATCCATTTCGGGCTTATTAGCCCTCTTCAGATGGCCATACTACCTCCACTGGGGTTTGAACCGGCACTCTCCAGCATATCAAGCAAAGCTCTCTATGCTTTGAGCTATCCGGCTTCCCCTGATTACATTATATATATCCATAAGTATACCATTACATCTGAACAAAAGGGTTTTTTTTGTATTGTCCATGATTATATCATTCCCTCAACCACAAAGAGCTATCATTTGTTCTTCTGCTTTCAATACATCATATTATACCCTATTTCACCTCTCCCCTCTCCCTCTCTCTTCCTCCCTACCTCCTTTCTTCCTTTGGCCATCCTGCTCTTCTCTACTTCCCCTTCCTCTCTCCTTCTCCTCTCTCCTCCCTCCACTCCTTTTTTTCCCTTTCCTTCTTCTCCTCTTCCTTCTATTTCCCTCTCTCCTATCTCCTCTCTTTCTCCTCACTTCTACCTTTCCTTTCCACTCTCTCCAACTAATTTACATGGTATATTTCAACATCTGTGCACATTTCATTTAATATTTGCTGGTATTGATAATTACATTCCAATAAACATCTTTTATAATTATATTTTACATGCATCCCCTTTTTTTAGTGGTATGCATATTTCAAAATTCCATTATTTGTTCCCACCACACCCCCCCCCCCCCGGCAAAAAAAAACTACCACATTTTTCAGAGTATAAGATGCATCGGAGTATAAGACACACTAAGGTTTCGAAGAGGCTTTTTTTAAAAAAGTAGGTAGGTAGATAGAGGGATAGTGAGAGAGAGAAAGACCGAGAAATACAGTAGGTAGGTAGGGAGAATGAGTAGTTAGATAAAGGTGGAGAGAGAGAGAGAGAGAGGAGGGAGAGGGATAGAGAGAAAGAAAGAGAGAAATACAGGAGAGAGAGATACAGTAGATAGGTAGGGAGAGAGAGAGAGTAGATAGATGATAGATAGATAGATAGATAGATAGATAGATAGATAGATAGATAGATAGATAGATAGATAGATAGATAGATAGACAGACAGACAGACAGACAGACAGACAGACAGACAGACAGTAGGTAGGTACAGATAGAGAGACTAGGTAGGTAGGTAGATGTTTCCAGGTGTATTTATCCAGGTGCTGGAGAAGGAAATCGCTGACAATTTGCAGCATCTAAGACTTTGTTTCTGCTGGCACAGCACTTGATCAACGTAATTCTCATCAACCACTCTAACTAAAGAACTGTCCTAAAGGGGAAAACAGTTTTTACACTCTTTATTCCCTATGGGAGAAGCCATTCACCGTCCACCTATGCCTTTACTCCTGAGTCGGCTCTTGTTCCTTAACTGTTTCCTTCGCCTGGCAGCTCTGCTCATGAGCACATCGGGAACAGGCTCCGGTTGTTCTTCTGCCCCTCTGATCTTCAACTCCGAAGGCAACTGATAACTGTTGGATGGTCCTGGCCCCATCTCTGCCTCTGATGCAGAACCCTCATCAGAGCCTTCCTCAGACTGCGAGACTCGCCCATGTTCCTCCCCAACCTCCTCACTGTCTGAGTCTGCCACCATCTCCTCTGGCTGCTGGCAGGCCACAGCAATGTCATTCTCTTTCTGGTGTCTGTGACATGTGCACATTGTGACTATTTCTAAGGCAGAAGATATTACTTATGCAACTATCTGTGTAGAGCAGTATTTCTCCAGCTTGGGAACTTGACGATGTGCGGATTTCAATTCCAAGAATGCTCCAGCCAGCATGAATTTTGGGAGTTGAAGGCCAGGCATTTTCAAATTGCCCCAGTTGAAAAATATCTGCCCTCTGTTACAGGAACCCTGATTGGGTTGGTATCATTTAGAGAAGGAATACAACCTTTTCCGAGTGTAAGGTTTGAGAGTACGTTGAGACCCATAGAAGTTTGAGAACACATCCAAGTCACCATGAGCCAAACATGAGACTTAAACAGAGGCTTGAATAACAATCAGCATTTAAGCTTTGATCATGATGGTCAGTTGTTGCCAACATACCTCAAGGATGTGAAGGAAGATGTGAAGGAAGAACGAGCTTTTACCTGAAGCTGTAGCTGCTTTTCATACAGTTAGAATAACATCCTGGCTTTACAATCTTGTCTCTTTGCTGTTCCCACAATTGGTCCTTTGGCCCCCTGTTGTGAAGGGCACAGATCAAAGGTGAGATACGTTCTCAGGCAGGATGGGGGGACGACGACGAATCAAAGGTGTCAGTTTTATAGTTCTTTACAGCTCCATTCTGGGATAGGTTCTATGCCCATAGATTGTAGATGGATAAGAGTTCAAATGGCAAGGATCCCACATTTGCCAGATATTTTACAGACCCTAATAACAGTGCCACAGGAAGTCAGGTGCAGGGAACAAGAGCATGCAAGCATATATGTTGCAAATACAAGGCATAATGTGTGTGTGTGTTACATAAAACAAATATTTGTATTAATCAACAAGCTTGTATCCTTATTACTATTCCCTTTCTAGTATGCAAGGAGGAAAAATGTTGCAAAGAAGAAAATCAGAGTTTCTAAGCGCCACAAACAGCTGCACAAAACCCCCTCTTGTTATGTATCTTAGCTGGTCTCACATTGCCTAAGGAATTCTCCTCTTATAGAGAAAGAAGTGTGAAGTTTTTTTCTCCCCTTGAATGGATCCTCAGAGACTTTGGTTGAGAGAACATTAACCAGAAGGCAAGAAGTTGTAGTGGAATTTTTGTCTCGAATTGTTGCTCCCTTGCAGAAGCCACACACACACACACACACACACACATTGCATATCTTAGGGTCATTCCTACAGCCATAATTTACGTCTTTCTGATGATTGCAATAGGCAGGTATGACCATGTTATAGAAGGGCTTGTTGTCCTGTATGCTGGGCATAATTATGCCTTGATCTCCTCTCAGGCTCATAACTCAAGAATGAAAATAAAAGAGCCTGCTGAAGAGATAGCTTGCAGGATTTCTCTCTCGTCTTAGAACTGAAATAAATCTCAGTTACGATCTGCCCTTGCTTTGGTCTACCTAAGGGTCAGCAGGAAGCCAGATTACAGCTACGTCCTGCAGTTACTGCCAAATTTCAAAGGTGAACTAGGTAAAGATCCGACAGTTTCTTATGGAATGAATATACTTCTAAGCCAGCGGAGACATTGCACTCCTTTTGATGGCTCGGTAGACGAACAAGGTATTTAAATTAAAATGGGACTCCGTTACATCGGCTCAGACATGGAATTACTTTCCCATTAATTATAGGTAATCTGCACTTTTGCATTAAATCCATTACCAGTAATAGACTTTTAATGTGGTACTTATATTGTGCTTAGAGGGTGAATTTCGGAAATAGCGAAAGGAGAAAATGGGAAGGAAGATTTCAAGATAAGAGACTGGGTGGAAAAGGAAGAAGAGTAACAAGGCAAACTGACAGGCTAGTGGACAGGATGATATGGAAAGAGAATGCTTTGAATTATAGCCAAGATTATTCTTGTACTAATAGAGGACACTGAGGGAGATTATTCATGTATTAATAGAAAGGGCAGAAAGGGCGCGCAACTTGGGTGTCCTCCTGGACCCTCGGCTGTCCTTGGACGACCATGTGACAGCCGTAGCCAGGGGGGGCTTCTATCAGGTATACCTGATACACCAGTTGTGCCCCTTTCTGGATCGTGGCGCCTTACGCATGGTCACTCAAGCTCTCATCACTTCCTGCCTGGACTACTGTAATGCTCTCTACATGGGGCTTCCCTTGAGGTGCACCCGGAGGCTTCAGTTAGTGCAGAATGCGGCCGCGCAGGGGATTTTTGGAGTCTCTAGACACTCCCATATAACACCTCTCCTACGCAAGGTGCACTGGCTACCTGTGGCTTTCCGGGTGCGCTTCAAGGTCTTAGTGACCATCTTTAAAGCGCTCCATGGCATAGGACCTGGCTACTTGCAGGACCGCCTCCTGCCACATACTTCCACCCAGCCTGTCCGCTCCCAAAGGGTGGGCCTCCTTAGGGTGCCGTCCGCCAGACAATGCCGGCTGGCGACTCCCAGGGGAAGAGCCTTTTCTGTGGCAGGCCCAGCCCTCTGAAACGACCTGCCCCCTGACCTCCGCACAATCACGGACCTTCGCCTCTTCCGTTGAGCACTTAAAACACACTTCTTCCATGCGGCCAGCCTGACATAGCTATGTATATTATTGAATTTATTAGCTGGGTTTTTAAATTAAGTTTTAGCACGGGCCAAATTTATTTAATTTAATTTTAAACTTATTTGGTGTTTGTATATTTATATATTTATTTTCTTATTCCTGTGCACCGCCCTGAGTCCCATTTGGGAGAGAGGGCAGTATAAAAGTACGAACAAATAAAATAAAAATAAATAGGTATTCAGAGCTATAAGAAACAGCCAACAGTTCATGTTATCTCTAAAATAAGATGTTTCAATATTAGTTAGGGAAACTCTGGGTTACCTCAGAAGAGTCATCATCCAACAATTCAAAATGATAAACAAACAACATTGCCTGAAAAACAAACAAACATTGGCATTGTATTAATTTAATACATTAATTAATTAATTAAATAAACTAGTAATAAGCAAATATAACATATTTTATATATTATTGAATATAATAGGTATTTATAGATGTGAGTGGTGTGATAGCCTAATGGTGAAGACATTTGCCTCCTACTCAGAAGGTTGAGAGTTTCATCCTAGGTAGTGACAAATATTTCTCTCCTTAGGACACAAAGAGAAAAGAATTGCTCTGAACTCCACACGACATCAGGAAGGGCACCCACTCAGTAAATGTTCAGCTCCAACCAGTCCTTTGATTCTAAGACCTCCAAGGTCGCTTCCAACCCTATTATTCTATGTTCTATGTTTTAAGTCTAAATGGAATAATATTTTATTTTATTTTATTATTTTATTATTTTATTTTATTTTATTTTATTTTATTATTTTATTATTTTATTTTATTTTATTTTATTTTATTTTATTTTATTTTATTTTATTTTATTTTATTTTATTTTATTTTATTTTATTTTATTTTATTTTATTTTATTTTATTTTATTTTATTTTATTTTATTTTATTTTATTTTATTTTATTTTATTTTATTTTATTTTATTTTATTTTATTTTATTTTATTTTATTTTTTATTTTATTTTATTTTATTTTATTCTATTCTATTTTATTTTATTTTATTTTATTTTATTTTATTTTATTTTATTTATTTATTTATTTTATTTTATTTTATTTTATTTTATTTTATTTTATTATTTTATTTTATTATTTTATTTTATTTTATTTTATTTTATTTTATTTGTAAGGTAATAGACATAAGTAGATACAAGGTTATGAATAAAGGAAATGGGTACGAATAAATGGGGACAATAGGACAGAGACAGTAGGCATGCTGGTACCCTCTTAGGAAAAGGGTGAGGTCAATAATAGGCAGTTTGAGGTTGAAGCTGGGAGGGTTTGAGGATGTAACAATGGAGTCAGGTAGAGCATTCCAGGCGTTGACCACACTGTTGCTGAAGTCGTATTTTCTGCAATCGAGTTTGGAGTGGTTAACCTTCAATTCAATTCAATTCAATTTATTAAATTTATAAACCGCCCCACTCTCCCCAAAGGGACTCGGGGCGGTGCACAGGAAGTTAAAATAGAATAAAAAGACACACATAACAATAAATAGTACTAAAAATCCTAAAACCATTAAAATCCTAAAAACTTACCCTTAAAAACCGAATTAAAACAATTTAAACTTCAGTCTATAACTAATGGTGTGGATTAGGCCAGGCCGGCGAGATGGAAGAAATGCATCTTCAGACTTCGGTGGAAGGAGCGGAGGTCCGTGATAGTTCTAAGTTCGGGGGGTAGGTTGTTCCAGAGGGTCGGGCCTGCCACCTTGAGTTTGTATGTATTGTTTGCCTGTGGTGTTTTGTTTTTTTCAGTTTGTACTGTTCGTACTTTGTTTTCACTCCTGATGTGAAAAGAGCAATTTATGAGACATGCATTTTCATTAAAAAAAACAAAATAATGTATCTTCTTGCAGTGGGATAGTCTCTCTCTATATATATTTCTCTCCCTCTTTGCACTTTCTTCAAATTTTGTCATAAATATCATTCAGTTCAGACCTTACCTTATGCACTTAAGTAGAACATTTACATTGAATAAAAAAATAATAACATGCATAAATTAACATATTTTCAGAGGAATGGAGAAATCTTTATTAAAGTAAATATAATAATACCCTTTTAACATAAGAATGCACTAAGCTCCAGGTCTTTGAAAATGCAAATAGCAATGTACAAGGGAAAGATGTCAGATTTCTCTTATACAGCAACCTGGACTGGAAACACTTAATCCGGACACCATGTTTCTCAGAGCTCTGATTAGTGATGGGTATTAGCATAGAATTAACTTTACAAGGACTCTATTCTCAAATGAAAAATCTACATATGGGCTATGAAAAGAGGCAAGGTGCCAAGGTAAGAGAGAGAGGTATGTTGTTTTTCCCGGTACCTGTGGATCATTTTCTAAATAGCAATTAAACTTTTTTTTTGTGATTATAAGAACCAGCCCAAAGGAAAGAGAGAGAGAGAGAGAGAGAGGAAAGAGAGAGAGAGAGAGAGAGAGAGAGAGAGAGAGAGAGAGAGAGAGAGAGAGAGAGGGAGAGAGAGAGAAAGGAGAGAGAGAGAGAGAGAAAGGAGAGAGAGAGAGAGAGAAAGGAGAGAGATAAGGAAGGAAGGAAGGAAGGAAGGAAGGAAGGAAGGAAGGAAGGAAGGAAGGAGACAGAAAACTGCATTTGGAAAAAGAAAAACAATCAGAGTAAACAAGAAAAATATGCAGATATATTCATTCAGACCTGAAATTTCAAATACCAAAGGAAATATGGGTCTACAAAGGAGGGATGTTACAATGGAATTCCGACAGACAAAGGATAAACTAAACCCACAAGGTTATTTATAGCTCTAAGAACCATTTTGTTTCTAGTGGTGAACGTACCAGGCTAACAACTGGGAGACCATGAGTTCTAGTCCTGCTTTAGCCAAGAAAGTCAGCTGTGTGACTTTGAGCCAGCTCTTTCTTACTTTTACTTTACTTTAATCGAATTCGTATACCACCCCTATCTCCCCGAGGGGACTCAGGGCGGTGCAAAACAATACAATATATAACAGTTTAAAATGGAATTAAATCGGGATCTGTGCTAAAAATTTGAATTAAAAAGGTTAAAATCAATTGAAACTTTATCCATTAAAATTAAGCCAGGCCGGCTTCTTGAAACAGATGTGTCTTTAATGCCCGGCGGAAGAGGTGTAGGTCCATGATAGTACGAAGATCGGGGGGTAGGTCATTCCAGAGGGCAGGACCTGCCACAGAGAAGGCTCTCCCCCTGGGGGCCACCCGTCGGCATTGTCCGGCGGATGGCACCCTGAGGAGGCCCTCCCTGTGGGAGCGGACAGGTCTAAAGGAGGTATGTGGTAGGAGGCGGTCCCGCAAGTAGCCAGGTCCTGTGCCATGGAGCGCTTCAAAGATGGTCACTAGCACCTTGAAGCGCACCCGGAAGGCCACCGGCAGCCAGTGCAGCTCGCGCAGGAGAGGTGTTACGTGGAAGTAATGAGAAACTCCCAGAATCCCCTGCGCGGCCGCATTCTGGACTAGCTGGAGTCTCTGGGTGCACCTCAAGGGGAGCCCCATGTAGAGAGCATTGCAGTAATCCAGGCGGGAGGTGACGAGCGCTTGAGTGATTGTGCATAAGGCGTCACGATCTAGATAGGGGTGCAACTGGCGGATCAAGTGAACCTGATAAAAGGCCCCCCTGGTCACGGCTGTCACATGTCACAGCCAGTTTACCTCACATGGTTGTTGTTGTGCAGAAGGAAGGCATGTTAGATCTCTCTCTCTCTCTCTCTCTCTCTCTCTCTCTCTCTCTCTCTCTCTCTCTCTCTCTCTCTCTCTCTCTCTCTCTCTCTCTCGCCCATGGAGACTCAAGGTGGCTTATGTTTGCTGCCTTGAGTTATTTGTAAAAATAATAATAACAAAGGCAGGATGTATACAAACAAATAAACGTAGATTTCCAGAATGTTCTGCTATGATTGCCATTCTAATGAGGGAAATAAAAAGAAAGTGATAGGGTCCCTAGTTCCTTCTATCATCGTTCTACCCAACACAATAGAACAATGCTCCCTTGTGAACGATGATCCATATTTAAGGTTTCAGCTATTATACTCTGAATGATCAGAAAATGTTCCACACGCCAACACATGAGGAATGTTCTCAGACACTCCCTGGCTTGCAATCTTTCTCTCTGCTTTCTTGCAAAAGGCTTTTTAGACAGAACTTCTCATATTGTAACATTCCTTGCCTTATTATTGAAGTAGAAGCGGTCCTTGAAAACAGATAATGCGCTGGAAATTTCTTCAGGCAACCGCAGGCCAAGCTGTTTTGACCCACAATCTTTTTTCACCCTTTCATCGTTTCCGTGCTTTCAAAGATAAAAATATTGGCAGCCAAATCAAAATATAGCTAATTTACAATGATTATGTATATTCATTAATGACAGACTCTACTAATCTTCTGGATAAAGTGTAAAAGCTTCCTTAAAACTCATCGCTGTGCATTTTAACAAAATACTGTACGTTATTATCTTGCCATTGTCTTCTGGATTTTTTTTAAGCTCTCAAGATTAGCTTGGTGGCCTCTCATTTCATGATGAAGGACCTCTGAGATCAGACATGAACAATTTGATTTCTGGTCTACTTGATGAGGCCAGTCCTGGTAGATAGGTATTGAAATGGACCTGGTGTTAAAAGATCCACCATAGCAGGCATTGAGGAGGTGAAAAGCCACCTGGGAAAGCCAAGGGAAATCATCAAAACCACAAAAAATGTTAGAATATGTTGGACACTTGATGCGACACCCAGAAAAATATGGCATACTTCACTTACCATATTTTTCAGAATATAAGATGCATCATTTTCCCTCAAAAAAGAGGCTGAAAATCTGGGTGCATCTTATACACTGAATACAGCATTTTTTTGCCTCCTGAAATCCCACCTCCTTCACCAAAATGGCCGTACATAGCCTTTAGGAGGCTTTTAGATTGGGGAGGGCAGAAATGAGTGAAAAACAGGCCATTTTTAACTCTTTTTTGCCCCCCATCCCCCAGGAGCACTCTACAAGCCTCCTAAAGGCTATTCATGCCCCTTTTTCATTTGAAAAAAATAAAGGGCAGTTTTGGGGAGATCTGCAGAGTGCAAAAACCTTTTTTTTTAAATTTGCTTCTTCAAAATCTTAGTGTGTCTTATACTCCAGTGCGTCTTATGCTCTGAAAAATACAGTAATCCTTCAAGGGAAGAGAGAAGGTAAATGAGGTCCAGGCAGAAGACGAACATCATGGCTTCAAAATCTAAGGGACTGGTTTGGACAAAACTCAGCTGCACTTTTTCATGTGGCTGTTGATAAAAGTAGCATCGCCAACATCCAATGATGGACGTGGCAGAAAAAGAACATGAAAAGTGTTGCACCCAACCTAAGAATCTAGCTTTGCAGTTTCTATGATAGTCACACCATCTCAACTCAAACACTTAAAGCAACAATCACTTTTCACTATCTTTCAGGTAGGCTAGCTGAGGTTTTTTTTTCTTTTCCTTTTGGCATTGTCACATATTAAGCATGGTGGAAAATGTGCTTTAATGTGCCTTGCCATAATCACCGTTTCTTGAAGCAATTCTTATGTCAGAATGGAGTGGCCCTGCCGTTTCTGCTGCTTTCTGTCATTTGAAATGAGGTTTTTCTACAATTGGTGAAATAAAATGCCTACCCCAAAGTGTTCAGGAAGAGAGATTGCACCCAACCCAATGCAAACGTGCTGCAAAATTGCAAAGATAGATAAAGAGACGTTAGCACAAAGCTTTGTATTGTATGAAAAGAGCCTAGAAGAATTTGTCTGGTCCAATATTCAAAAAACCCACATGAAAATTGATATACATTTTTACATTCCATTAAAAAAAAAAAATTGGAAAGAGTGGCATGGAGTGACTGTGTGCTTGAAAACCACAAATACAAAAGAAAACTATATAGGCAGATTTGTCCACATCGGTAGAGAATTACAGCTAGAAAGAGTAATCTGAACAATCAAGTGGCTTAGAAATCTTTGTCACAAATACATTGTATAAGTAAATAAGTAGTAAACAGGTTCAGCCAGAATGTTTGACACCCATTTAAAGGCAATGTAAATTTGCAAAAAAGAAAAAAAAGCTTTAGAAGAAAGGATATTGATGGTGTTATGGATACTCGAGATTCAACAATGCCTGCATTTGGAAATGGATGAATATTTCTGCTCCTCTTACAAACATATCTAGCAATCACATAGGCAGGACTGGTCTTCTGAAAATGCCTTTACTGCCTCTACTATTTACAACTGGTCCTTTGTTCATGTTACTCTCAATTCTAGTGTGGGAAGCCACACCCCCTCCTAGAAGAATGAAATACTTTGAGGAATATTTTAAAAAGGCAGATTATTATGTTCCTCAAAGGGAGAAATGGAGAAACATGGTTTTCTTTCGAGGCAGAAAGCAAACCCCACTTTCCTTAATAGCCCCAGAAGATATGAGGCAATTATTTTTTTTTAGAAATTCAGATTTGGTAATCCATTCAAGGCAGGGTATTTTGAAACAATGGTAGTATTGGAAGCAGCCATCACTCAAGATCCAACACAGGACAAAGCCATTAAGCCACAATAGGAATTATTGCATCACCCTCACAGCAGTCCAAACTTCAACCAAACTTAGCTCCGACAAACACCTAGGATTTGTACTTCGCCTATAGAGCCACTTATGACCCCTACACAACCCCTACACAACTCCATGTGGTCAGCTGCACCAGGACCACATGCTTGGTGGTTCTGCTTCATCATTAAACCATCTTTCCAATCAACCTCCATGTTTCCAATGTCTTTCTCCCAGCTTGGAACTGAACCAGATGGATATTTCTTCCCACACTGGAATGCAAAATCCAATTTATCTCTCTTCTTTGATTATGTTTAGATGTCTTTTATTAGCTTTTTACTTTCCTTAATGCAACCTTTTTTTTTCCAAAAAAAATCATTTTGTGTGTCACTTTTCCCCTTTCTTCAGCAACCTAGACTACACAAAATTAGCAGAAATGTAGCAAATAACCAACCATCCAAGAAATAAATAAATGCTATTATGTTATGATGACTTATTTCTGTTCAATCAGAATAGTTTATGTATGTTTATTACGGAATTCTATTACACTTATTTATTTACTTATTCATTTATTTATTAATATAATTTCATTACATAATATTTGTATGTAATTTTATGTAATATTTTTAGAATTCTGGAACAATATAGAATCAAAATTCAAAATTGGTCCCAAATTTCTTTCTTTCTATCTATCTATCTATCTATCTATCTATCTATCTATCTATCTATCTATCTATCTATCTATCTATCTATCTATCTATCTATCTATCTATCTATCTATCTATCTCTATTGTTTCAAATGCATATTTATTAAATACAATTATTTCAACATACATGCCACAGACCTCAAACAAATAAGAGGAAGTACTTTTTCACCCAGAGGATCACTGGTCTATGGAACTCCCTGCCAGAAGAAGTGGTGACAGCTGTCAGCCTCGACACCTTTAAGAAAGGATGAGAGGAGTTCATGGAGAACAAGGGTATCCATGGCTATCATGATGGATGCCTAAGGACACCCTCCGGGTTGGAGAGATAGGCAGGATATCTCTCAATGCCATTTGCAGGGAATCATAAGCAGGTGAAGACATCTGCTTGGGAAGACCCTGAAGCAAATGGGGAGCCACTGTGGGAGACAGAATGCTGGACTGGATGGGCTGTGGCCTGTTCCAGCAAGGCTATTCTTATGTTCTTATGTTCAGCTTCAATCTCAATAATACACGGGCAAACAATCGATATAAACTCAAAGTAAACCATTTCAAACTTAATTGCAGAAAGTACGACTTCACCTGGAATGCTCTACCTCAGGGGTCTCCAACCTTTGCAACTTTAAGTCTGAAGGACTTCAGCTCCCAGATTCTGGGAGCTGAAGTCCTTCAGACTTAAAGTTGCAAAGGTTTGGAGACCCCTGCTCTACCTGACTCCCTGTTACATCCTCTAACTTTCACAGCTTCAACCTTAAACTATCTACCGTGGGCCTCACCCCATTCCTAAGAGGTCCGTAAAAAGGGTGCACATAAGCACACCAGTGTGCCTACTGTATTCATTTCTTTCATTAATGTCCACGTTTATATTTATACCTACTATCTTGTATATGTTTGACAAACTAATAAATACAAGTATAAATGATGGTATTTCTAAAATGGGGGGAAAAAAACTATTTGACAAGAGGTAAGTCAATTGAAAACCCTGTAAACATACCATATGTTTGAAGGAAAGGGATTTTTCAAGACTGCAGAGCATACAGGAGCATTCATTATGCACAATTCACTATGTTCACTCTTAAAACAGTCTGACGTACAAAATGTAAAACTAGAGAAAACACAAAGACTAGTTCCTGTTGCATTGTATTTATCATTATGCTTTGAAGTTTGACAAATTTGCAAGAGGAACTTTGAGCTGTAAAGATTTGCACTTCCCCTGAAAACTCCTTGTTATTTAAAGCATTTGTAAAAATGTTAGATGCTGCCTCCAGCCATGGTTATTATGTGTGAAAGACAATGAATTTTAAGGTTGTCTTTAATCATTTCCCCAACTTGCTTTCCTTTCTAGCAGCCGTGTCTCCCGAAGTACGACGCTAGCATCACAAAACTTGAGCCAGCTGGAAACCTATTTAAAAGGAGTCTGTTTGCAAACTGAGATGCTTTCTGTTATCATTTATCAAATCATATGGCAAGGACAGTGCTAAAAATGGAAATGCATACTAAGAAAAGATAATGTTGTGACTTTTTAAAAGGCAAATTGAGCGTATTGGAATAGATTTCCTCCTGGATTTCTATAATTTAACATTCATCTGAATTTCAGTTTGCTAGCAAAAGTCTGCCCCTCCCCCCCCCACCCTTCTTCAGGTATTTCCCCAGTTTTGGAGACTTCATAAGATCATCTCTAAGCTCCTTTTCCTGGTCATGCCCCAGATGAACAAACATGCAAAGTGCTCCCTTTTCAGCACTCAGTGCCATGCATGCGCCCGCACATTCCCTTTTTGGCATTTGGTGCCATAAAGGTTCACCACCATTGATCTAGAGCAGGGGTGGCCAAAGTTAGGAACTTTAAGACTTGTGGACTTCAACTCCCAGAATTCCCCAGCCACCCATGCTGGCTAGGGAATTCTGGGAGTTGAAGTCCACAAGTCTTAAAGTTCCCAAGTTTGGACACCCCTGATCTAGAGGATTCTATGTTCATCTTCTCATACTACTAAGGAATGTGTGGATGGAACAATTTGCTTCAGCCAACTGACTACAGTCAACGATGGTCAATTTGTCACGGTCAACTCGCCATGGCCAACTTGACGTGGGACAACAGCTACACTGTTCTCGAAGAAATGGTGGAATAGAATAATGAAATAAAGGATGTCAAAGGAGGAACAAAATAAAATGTGAATGAAAAAAAAATTAAAATAATGTTTTAATTATTTTAAATAATCAAATTGAATGGTTGAATTGTCCGGTGATGAATTTTCCTGCCTTGGGGAGTTGGCAATGGCAAATTCACCATAACAAGACGGATGTGATGAGATGGCCATGGTAAATTGGTTACGGTGAGTTGTCCCATTCCCTGTGTGGATAATGGATGGTCTTGAAGAATTCATTTGACTTCTTGTGAGCATTAACTATCTCTTCTCCAGTTGGTATGGACAAGGAAGAAAGGTTGAGAGAGCGAGAGAGCGAGAGAGAGTGAGAGAGAGCGAGAGAGAGAGACAGAGGGACCCAGAGAGAGAGGGGGGGAGAGAGAGAGAGAGACAGAGAGACCAAAGGAAGAGTTTTAGTTCTAAATTTACTCATTGCTGACTTCACTGCAGCTACCGCACTGACACCTTGAGGATATACAGTCATTGGCAAAAACAAAACAAACCATGCCTGAAATAAGAGCTATAAAGTTGCTTTTCCTTCTGAAAGCTGAGACTAAATTATATGGTCCAGACTACCCCTATTATTTCTCCATGCCTATGAAACTGTAGGAAATACAAAACACACACTGACTTTGGACTTTGACATATAATTTGGGTGTGGTTAAAAAAAACAGAACACCAAAATCCCTACAACTGTCACAACAACATCAGCTGAAGATTTGACAAACCATCATCCTTTTGAATAAGGAAAATAACACATTTAAAAAGGGTAACTGATAGGGGCACCCCTTTGTTTTTCAGTTCAATATATTTATTTATCTTTGTAAAAGATGGTTTACATTTCATCTGCATTGTTATCTTCTCTTTGGGCTATGTTGAACTTCCGAAGGGTGCTTCTGTTGCTGAAATCACATTTTGCACATGTGCAAAGGATTCTTTTCAGAGAAACAAGTGGTCTGCTTCGAAATTTTGATTATATGCTAAGCACCGTTCAAGGTGCTATGCTCACTTATAATGCTGTAATAATCTAGCTAATACTGTCAGGATGATAGGTTTTTTTTAAAAAAATTCCCTCATCAATGGAAAATTCAGAGGATATAATAAAAGAAAAACTAAAAAAAAATATTTAAAATCTTTGCATGCCATTTTTACAGGCAAAAGAAAAGCATTTCAGGAAAGGTTGCAACACGGAAAAATATCAATATTGCAACATTACAAGCAGAGTCAATTGCTAATAAGAGTCAATATTAAAAACACCAAGATCGCTAACAAAGTGAAATGAATTCCATTTATCAGGTCAATAAAAACCTTCAGATCAAACCACAAAGAATAAATCAGACTTTAAGATTCCTCGGAAGAACAATAAGGATTGACCAGCATACCCAAATTGGTAATAATATCCACACCTATTACAAATTGTCCTCAAACTCATCCCTTATTCTTTTCAAACAAATTCTTTTCAAGGATTGGTGTGTAGTTAACCATTTCTGCCCAACATCTATCCCAGTTCAAATGATGGAGTATCCATAGAAGAGATTACAAAGAATAATAAGCTGCGTGAACAAAATGATATGGAACACACACACACACACACACATTTGGAGTACTCATGCCATACACTTAATTGGATCATAAGAAAGGCTGACTGCCAAAGAATGGAGGCCTTTGAACTCTGGTGCTGGAGAAGACTCCTGCGAGTCCCTTGCACTGTAAGGCCATCCAACCGATCCGTCCTAGAGGAGATCAACCCTGACTGCTCTTGAGAAGGTCAGACCCTGAAGAGGAAACTCAAATACTTTGGCCACCTAATGAGAAGGAAGGACTCACTGGAGAAGAGCCTCATGCTGGGAAAGATTGAGGGCAAAAGAAGAAGGGGACGACAGAGAATGAGGTGGCTGGATGGAGTCACTGAAGCAGCAGGCGTGAGCTTATGATTAATGATCAGATCTTTTCTGCTGCCAAAACTCACATTTACTCACATTTACGCCCTGCTGCAGTGGAGTTTATTTTGTTTAAAGATCCCTTGTTTTCGTCTCCGGGATTGTTCTCCTAAAGCCCTTGGTGTTTGATTAGAAAGTGTGAGTTTCGGTCTATCCATGTGGAACTGTAACCAGGATATTCAAATCTATGTTAGAAAGCTTCATTTTTAACTCACTGCAGGGAGCTAATAACACAGTGAGATCACAGTTTAACGCACATATTGCAAAACCTAGCAGAACCCTGTAAGTTGGAAAAGGAATGGGAAAACCTGAAGATAATGTAACTTGAAATAATGGGTTTAAGAAAGCAGTACAGCCAGGTAGGAAATTATTATTATATCCCTAGATAGAGCTGTAAACCTTTACATTCAGATAACAACATTAGGTTTTCTTCACTTTTTTTTAAATGAATGTGTTCTGTACATTGTATTTTGGGCTATGGAACTCATTGGCCCTTAAAGATAAGGTAAAGTTAAAAGTTTCCCTCACATATATGTGCTAGTCGTTCCCAACTCTAGGCTCAATTCCATTTCAAAGCCGAAGAGCCAGCGCTGTCCGAAGATGTCTCCCTGGTAATGTGGCTGGCATGACTAAACGCCGAAGGTGCACAGAACGCTGTTACCTTCCCACCAAAGGTGGTTCCTATTTTTCTACTTGCATTTTTACAAGCTTTCGAACTGCTAGGTTGGCAGAAGCTGGGACAAGGGCCTTCTCTGTGGTGGGCCCAACCCTCTGGAACGACCTACCCCCCGGCCTCAAAACAACCACGGACCTCCGCACCTTCCGCCAGAAATTAAAGACACTCCTGTTCCATCAGGCCGGTTTGGCCTAAGTTATTTACCTAGCCCGCAGTCTGTATTATAAATTGTTTTAATTGGGTTTGTAAGGGATTATGTCTTAACTATTTAAATTTTAGCACAGGGATAAACTATTTAATTCAATTTTAATTATTTATATTTTGTATTTGTTTGTTTTAAATTTCCTGTGCACCGCCCCGGGTCCCTTCGGGGAGAGGGTGCGGTTATATAAATTTTATAAATAAATAAAAATAAATAAAGTAATGGGAGCTAATGCCGTTACATGGCTCTAGGGATTCGAACCGCTGAACTGCCCAGCTTTCTGATCAACAAGCTCAGTGTCTTAGCCACTGAGCCACCGTGTCCATATTCCCTTAAAGGTAGAAGTTAATAATTCTAGGTTCTCTCTGTTTCCTTTCTCTCAACCTTTCCACCCCACAATGTTTATACAACTTTCATTCTGCTTTGGGTTTTATCTCATTCTAAAGAGCCAAGGCACAGCTATCATTCTTGAGCCCACACAATTTTTTATACAAATTGTGTGGGCAGCAGCAACATCCAAATGTGAGGGAATTCACAAACAAACAAGAGTCCTTTTAAAAATAAGTCATTTGAGGACTGGAATCATTTTAGATAATTAATAGTGCATCATTAATGTTAGCCATTCATAATTGGCTAACATGGCTGCTTATTTATTTTATTTTATTTATTTAATTTGTCAAACATGTGCAAGATAGCAGGTATAAGTACGAACAATGACATGAACGAAGGAAATTAATACAAATAAATGGAAAGAGTAGGACAGGGGCAGTTGGCACACTGATGCGCCTATGCATGCCCCCTTGTTAAATGGTGTTTTAAATCTATACACTGCCTAGAGCAGGGGTCTGCAAAGTTGGCTCTTTGAAGACCGGTGGACTGGCTGGGGAATTCTGGGAGTTGAAGTCCACCGGTCTTCAAAGAGCCAACTTTGCAGACCCATGGCCTAGAGCAACTGTTGTGAGGTGTGCAGCTATGTTAAATGTTTTATTGTTGTTGTTTCAATCATTCACTCACACCCCACTTTTGGTGGCGATATGCTTGACCTACTAACCATGTCAAGTGCCCTTTCTTTCAGTTGCTGGATGCCCATCTGTGTATCAGTCTTGATGTTACCAAACCGGTGTGCTCTTTGCCTGCCTTTTCTTCTTGTTCCAGCAACCAATTCCTTCTCTAATGAAAATTGCACGCGTGACTAATAAATAATATTCCTGCATGGAGAAAGGATGTGGATTTGATGGCTGAAATAGTCTTAGGGTTAGGATCAGTTTTCTTACTCCATGAGAAGGGAATGAGGATGGGATGCACAGGTGGTATTCAGCAGGTTCTGACCAGTTCTGAAGAATCGGTAGTGGAAATTTTGAAAAGTTTGGAGAACTGGTCCTGCCTCCATCTATTTTCTGCCTCCCGAGTCCCAGCTGATCAGGAGGAAATGGGGATTTTGGGGTAACCTTCCTCAGGAGCGGGGAGGGAATGGAGTTTTTACAGTATCCTTCCCCTGCGACACCTACCAAGCCATGCCCACCAAGCCATACCATGCCCAGCAATCCACGACCACAGAACCAGTAGTAAAAATGTTTGAATCCCACCACTGATGGGATGGGGTGCATCACATTGTTGCCATACTATCAGTTTTGCTGCTTCTGAAGGCTGTGTGAAGATTGCAGGAAAGTCTGCAGGAATGTGTTGTCCTGCTTACACTACTATGTTAAGGTAAGGTAAAGGTAAAGGTTCCCCTTGCACATATTACATCTGCTGCTGTGGCCTAAAGGTGGAGCTCTCACCTCCCAATCAGGAGGTTTTGAGTTCAATCCTAGGTAGAGGCAGATGTAGGCTCTCCTGTTTGGGCAGGGAATCGGACTAGATGACCTGCAAGGTCCCTTACAACTCTGTTAATCTGTTAATATCTGTTAATATATGTGCTAGTCGTTCATGGCTCTACGGGGCAGTGCTCATCTCGATTTCTAAGCCGAAGAGCCAGCACTGTCCGAAGATGTCTCCATGGTCATGTGGCTGGCATGACTAAACACCAAAGGTGCACGGGACACTGTTACCCTTCCCACAGGTGATCCTTATTTTTCTACTTTCATTTTTTACATCCTTTCGAACTGCTAGGTTGGCAGAAGCTGGGATGAGTAATGGGAGCTCACTCCATTATGCTGTGCTAAGGATTCGAACTGCCAAACTGCTGATCTTTCTGCTCGACAAACTTAGCGTCTTAGCCACTAAGCCACCATGACATGTTAGGGTAGGGAGATACAGAATGAAGTCTATTCATAGTGATGAACCTTCTGCATGGCACTTTGGGCTGGCCAATGTTACTCAGCACAAGGACTTGTTGTAAGGAGAGAAAAAAGGAAAATCTCGAAAGGCCAAGTATTAAATCAAACTGACAAAACATGTTGGAATACGCATTTCAGAATGAATAAAAAAGGGGAAATCTATTTTTCCATGGTGTCTAAAAACACACTCTTAACACCTTCCATCCCTGATTTCGTGTTTCTTTTTAAATATTCAACCGAAACTAATCTACTGTTAATATTAAGTTCTCCTAAGCAAAACTTAAAATCCCTGGAAGCTACAAAATCTTTTCTCTTTTCCTGTCACTGATCAAAGCAAAGAATACCTTTTAATCTTTCATAAATTCATGTTTAATGAGAATTATAGCCTCAAATTGCATACCTTTTCCTAAATTATTTGGCCCAAGAGCAAGTCCTACAATCCAACTTACTTTATAGATATAGGGATAGAATCAAGATCACGAGAAGTGTTAATACCACTTTATAATGCCTTGGTAAGGCCCCACTTGGAATAAGGCATTCAGTTTTGGTCACCACGATGTAGAAAAGATGTGGAGAATCTAGAAAGAGTGCAGAGAAGAGCAACAAAGATGATCAGGGGACTGGAGGCTAAAACATAAGAGGAACGGTTGCAGGAACGGGGTATGTCTAATTAAATGATAAGAAGAACTAGGGGAGACATGATAGCAGTCTTCCAATGTCTCAGGGGTTGCCACAGAGAAGAGGGAGTCAAAGTATTCTCCAAAGCACATGAGGGCAGAACAAGAAGCAATGGGTGGAAACTCATCAAGGAAAGAATCAACTTAGAACTGAGGAGAAATTTCCTGGCAGTGAGAACAATGGAACAACTTGCCTCCAGAGGTTGTGAATGCTCCAATACTGGATGTTTTTTAAGAAGATGTTGGACAACCATTTGACGGAAGTGGTGTAGGGTTTCCTGCCTATGCAGGAGGTTCAACTAGAAGACCCTTCTAACACTCTTATTCTATTCTATTCTATTCTATTCTATTCTATTCATTTGGAGGGAGTCTGAACATTGTTTTCCCCCCTGAAGGATCAGAAAGCCCACAGGCTAAAAACAGATAACTGAGGAAAAATAAAATAAAAAACCCCTAAAGAAAAAGTATTTCACAATTAGATATATATCTTTCACATAACGCTACCTCATAATGGAAAAACAAAAACCTAACACAACGGGGCTTTGATAAGTTTTTACAAATCTTGAAATTTCAACAGAAACAGAAAAGACAACTCAATTACTTAGAGGAAAGAGAGCTCCATTTGAAATAATAAAATAACAACTAAGTAGGAATAATATTCTCCCTCATTCTCCTAGCTCTGTGCTGCATGTTGCATAGGAATTTATTTATTCATGGGACTTATATGGCCATTATATGTCATACAAGAACCCTAAGTGGCAGCCAATAATCCATAAAATATATTTAAATATATACCATTTCTTCTGGGCTAAACATCCTCACAGCTTTGCCTTCCAATCCTAGCCCATTGCTTACAAGCCTTCATAAGTTTTGAGGCAATAAATGAGTCATGTTAAGCTACCTGGAGTTATACTACTGATTAAAGTAGCCTGTAAATTGGTAAATAAACAATAATTAAAAACTATTATGGGAAATTGTACACCAAAAACCCATTTTTACCCCAAGGACGTCTTTATGCTTGTTGATACCCATTTACATTCAAATATTAAAGGAAAAGGAGGGGGGGAAAGTTGGACTTATTGCTGAATCATCAAGATGATCGTTCGGCTTCCGGTTCCGGCTCCTGCGGTGACGAGCGAGCCTAGCGCTCGCTCGCCGTTTTGTTGCTTCTTCTGCCCCCCCACGGGGGCGAGACGCCCCTTTTTTGGGGGTCTCCCGTAGGGCCGGCTTGGCAGGGACGCCCCCCCTCACGGCAGTGGGGGAGGCGACCCTTTTGCCGCGGCCTAGGTGAAGGAGAACATGCTGCGGGGGGTTCTCCCTTCGCCAACGGCTGTCGGCGCCATTCACTTTAATGAAGAGGGCTGAGCGGAAGAGATCGGAAGGTCTGCCGAGGCTTCAGCTGCGAGGGAGTGTGAGTTTAAAAAAAGACTTTTTTTCCTTGCTGCCAGCCAGGCTGAATGGACTGGGAGGGGGGTGTTTGTTTCCAAAAAACCCCCCTCGGACTTAAGCGGCACTTAAAAATGGCTTCTCTGGAAGAGAAAGCGGAAATCTTAAATCCGGACTGTCTTTAACAAGGGAAAGTGGAATGCGGCTATTTGCAACATTGTTTCTAGGTCTGGCTGGTTAAAAAAAAAAAAATTATTTTACTACTCTCTCCTCTGGGCTCTGAGATGGGCGGTGAAAAGTGGCTTCTCTTTGTCCCTGCCTGACTATTTTAACTATGGAAAATTCCCAGCATCTCTTTATAAGTGGGACTCTCTCTGGATATTAATGAAGAATTTTTTTCTGTTGGATTTGTGGTTCCTTTCTGGATTACCTTCGTTATTATAACTTTTGAGTTGGAAAATTGGCTCTCTCTTGGTTCCTGAACTTTACAACGTTCCAACCTTGATCTGAACTTTTGGCTCCCGGTTAGTCTCACCAACCCCACCCTGAAAACGCCATTTTGGTGGCACTGACTTTAACAGTTAATCATGGCTCAAGAAACAGCACTGGCAAGTTTAGAACAATGGATGGCTTCTCTTGAAACTGTTATACAAACTTTGGTAAACGAAATTCAGGCCCAGAGGGCTAAAAACATCAACTTCAAGAAGGAGCTATTGGACATAAGGAAGCAAACGCTGGAAATTACACAGAAGACTGAAGAATTGGAAGGGGGGTTGGTGGGGGTTAAGGGAGAGATTAAAAATGTTACTAAAGAGGTTGAGGAAACAAGTGGGCATGTGTCTAGGATTGATATGGAAAGAATGACATATTTTTGAGATTTCAGAATGTTTTTGAGCAACCTGGTGAATGCCTCCCTGATCTTATGAGCACAATTTTAGCAGACTATTTACAAAAACCTAAGGATGAGATCAGGGGAGACATTGACCTAGCCTATAGAATTAACTCAGCATATGCCAGGATAAATGAACTGCCTAGAGAGATACATGTGAAATTTGTTAGAAGGTCAACAAGAGAGGAAATTTTGAAGGCGCAGAGAGGGAACCCCTTAATTTACCAACAAAAAACGGTCACTATCTTGAAGCAGATTCCTAGAAAGATTCGAGAAGCAAGACGGAAATTTTCCTTCTTGTCTAAAATTTTATTTGATCATTGGATTTGGTTCAAGTGGGTGACACCCGAAGGGATGCTGGTGTTCTGGGATGGAGGAAGAGTGAGGATTAAAACAGTTGTTGAGGCGGAAGCCTTTCTTAAAAAACACTCCTCTATCCTGGGGGAAGATCCAGGGGGGACAGAGGGGGCCACGGCCCCGCCCGCTCGGGGCCAGGGAGGAGAAAAAGAAGATACAATAGCCAAGAGACTTAGATCGAAAAAATAACTTTGCCTTGATTTTCCTGAACAATTTTGCATAATATTTTCTGGATTTTTTGTAAATGTCTGACAGCATGGAATTGAGAATTTAGGTATATGTACTTGCTTTTACCTTGTAGTGTTATGAAAAATGTTTTTTTTTGTTATTTTTTTATTGTGTATTTTGAGGTCTCGGAAGGGCCGACGACTCTGACGTGAATGCTCTCAAAATTTCTTTGTATCCCTTACCCTACCCTATAGAAAAAATGTAAAACCAATAAAACTTTTTCAATATAAAAAAAAAAAAGATGATCGTTCAATCAGGAGAAAGCAATAAATGAAATATGGAGGGGAAAAAAGCAAGGGATTTGGCAGATGGATCTGCTAATTTCAAATTGGGGGCACATCTGGCACACTTTCAAATGCCCTTCAGTGGAAGAAATAGCTGGGATTTTAAACTCAGAATCTTCCACCATCCTACGCAGCCCAGATGTTCCCACTCTGTTCATGTGAAATATTTGTGGAACAAAAATAGGGTCATAGGATAAATCTCAGTTTTGGGTGGATTTTTCACAACATTGCATAACAAGCTGGAGGGAGTAAGGAATGTGTAGAAGACAAGTCAGAAGAGCAAATTTATCTGATCTCAAGTGGACTTGCCCATTCTTTGTATCACGCGCAGTGCCATACCTACACTTTAGTGGTGGGATACGACTGGTACGCCCCATTACGAGATACCAGTGCCTACTGGGAGCAGCAGGTACTGTTCCGGTACAGTGCTCCAAAGGGCCCACTCGCCCACCTGCCCTCCTTACCTGTATTTGAGCTGATTGGGGCTTATGCGCACGGAGCGTAAGGCACCTGTGCGACGCTCCACCGAGCAGCTGGAGCATGGCAGAGCCATTGTGGAGCATTGTGGAGCGTTGCGGGTGGTATGCATGCATGCTCACGCTGCACACGTGCATGTGTGGAGGCCCAGCCCAGTTGCACCATATGGGTTGTACTGGGATCCGGAACCCGCCATTGCTACCCTTATAGCTTGGTCACTTGGAAATGTAAAACCAAGCAAAGAAAACCCCAGCTGTGATACATACAAGTGTTTTCTTGGTTAGTACTTGCATAGGAAACAATTGCAAATATCCGGAATCTAAAGAAGACCAAAACTCCAAAGCATGCCTGAAGAAGGGAGAAAACGAAATGCTTGCACATCGTTTCCAGAGAAATAGTATAGATAAAAGTAGTCACCAAGAGTTGGGTTTCACTAGTAAGAGTGTTGCCTTTTCTCAACTCAGTTCACCCCATTAAAAAAAAAAAACCTTGGGGAAATGGGGTGTTCAGAGTCATCTTCTCTTCCTAGGTTCACATATCCAGGTTCAACCAAGTTAGAAGAACATCATGAAATGGTCAATGGAGCATTGATTGTCTATTGCTACCAAAATAATTAAGTAAATACTGGTAATTGAGCTTGACACAATGAAACTATAGAATGGAATGGAATGGAATGGAATGGAAGGGAATGGAATGGAATAGAATAGAATAGAATGAGTAGAGCAGAATAGAATAGAATAGAACAAAACAAATAGAATAGAATAGAATACAATAGCAGAGTTGGAAGGGACCTTGTAGGTCTTCTAGTCTTCTTGTCCTCTAGTCTTGTAGGCCTTCTATTCTATTCTTCTAGAATGGAATAGAATAGAATAGAATAGAGTAGAGTAGAGTAGAGTAGAGTAGAGTAGAGTAGAGTAGAGTAGAGTAGAGTAGAATAGAATAGAATAGAATAGAATAGAATAGAATGAGTAGAGCAGAGCAGAGCAGAATAGAATAGAGCGGAACAGAGCAGAGTGGAATGGAGTGGAGTGAAAGGCAAGAGAAGGGAGGAGAGGAGAGAATATAGGAGAACCTATCATATACAATTTCTACTGGTTAATTGTCCTCACTGTTAGGAAGTTTCTCCTTAATTCTAAGCTGCTTCTCGCTTTGATAAGGGAGCTTTTCCTTGGGATTGTGTTAAGGAATAAAAGAGTTAATTTCTTTTCCAGCTCTGCTGCGATCAGGATAATTATCAGCTCCCTCAGCTAGTATTATCTGAGTTTTTAAAAGCCTACACTTTAAATACAAAGATTCATTTGGTGTTTTATGTGTAGGTTGGCCCTGAATTAACAACCTCAGCTTGAGAAGACGCAAAATTATATTGTTTATTGGACCATTTTCTGAGACTGTAGGTGTCTGGAAATTTGACTTGAAATGGATTGAAATAATAATAAAATAAACATACTTTCCGCCCTTTGCAAGAGCAATGGTGAGGATTTGATAAAAAGCAGAGGGCACGCTTTTTAAAAATAATTCTGATGCTGGGTAAAATTGCATTTTCATTTTTACTCAGACATAAACAATTATCACTCCCTTAACCCTGAACATAAAGTGGATGCTGAAACCCACACTTTGCAGACTTTTCTGACATAATTTGCAACGTTTTTTTTTAAAAAAAGTGTAAAAAATGCATATATTAGACAACCTGAAAAACAATACATTACATTATCTATGATTTCAATATGCACTCACCAGCATTATGAACAGAATAAAAAAACAGCCAACAGAGGAGCTACCTTCTTATGTTGATAATAAAGCCTGGTACAAATTTCTAAACGTTTATTAAAAATAAGTACATTAAGCAAAGCAGAAATGGAGAGATTTAATGGAGAAATCATACAGGAACTGGAAGTGAATTTAGTTAAAACTATTCATGTTGATTTGTGGAGTCTTCTTTTTGATTTGCTTCTTAGCCTTCTCTTCTGAAATCTGCTGGTTTAGCTCACTGACTTTCAATCTAGTCTGCATTAAGTCTAAGCAAGTTTGGCCTTTGATTAAATTTCCTCCAACATATAAATCAACACACAGAATTTTGTTCCTTCATTTGATTACTAATCACACCATACTCCCAGCCTAAATCGATAAACCTGACGAGGGGATAATCTTGGTGATGGTGCAACTAATACTTTTTTAACCTAATTTATGGCACTGAAATCTTTGTCTGTCTGTCTGTCTGTCTGTCTGTCTGTCTGTTCCATCCATCCATCTATCCATCCATCCATCCATCCATCCATCCATCCATCCATCCATCTATCATCTATCTGTCACATCCACTCTTCTGTCTGTCTGTCTGTCCTGGGGGTCCCCTTGAAGAGCACCCGGAGGCTTCAACTGGTCCAGAATGTGGCCGCACAGGTAATTATGGGGGCGACACAACGCTCCCATGTAACACCCCTCCTGCGCGAGCTGCACTGGTTTCCGGTGATTTTCCGGGTGCGATTCAAGGTGTTGGTTACCATCTTTAAAGCGTTCCATGGCTTAGGACCTGGGTACCTACGAGATCTCCTTCTGCCACTGAGGGCCAGTACACTCCCATAGAGAGGGTCTCCTCATGGTGTCATCGGTTAGACAATGTCGACTGGTGACACCCAGGGGGAGAGCCTTCTGCATGGGAGTCCCTGTCTTCTGGAACAAATTGCCCCTGGAATTAAGAACTATCCCTGATTTACGCACCTTCCGCCGTGCTCTCAAAACCATTTTCTTCCAACAAGCCGGGCTGGCATAAAACATGATTTTTAAATTCAAATTTTTATTAATTTTAATCAGGGTTGGTTGGGTTTTTTTCACTTTTAGGCCAAAGTTTTATATGTCTTTTAAAAACTTTTAAAACTTTTATATATTTGTTTTTATTCTGGCTGTACACCGCCCTGGGACCTTTGGGAGTAGGGCGGTATAAAAAACCAATAAACTCAAACTCAAGCTCAAACTCATCTATCTGTCACATCCATCCCACCCACCCACCTGTCTGTCTGTCTGTCTGTCTTCTATCAATTTATCAATTTTTTCTCCAAGGATCACAGCATACATGTTCGTAGGTTGAAAGAAAGCCACATTCAATTCTCACATGTAACCCTGGCCTTGAAGTATGAAGAAGGAAATATTTCTAGCCTTATCTCTGACAGGATGCATGTGGAAATAACGATGTAGTCCATTAGGAATCAGTGTAGGCTCTTCAGGATCCATTTGCTTCACATCCATATTCTCATTTCTCTTCTTCTCTCCAATTCAGGCAATTTATTTTTCCCAAGTCATTTCAAAAATAACTTGTGACTGCTTCTACACAATAACCAATAGCCAACTGGAGTTATATATGACTTATCAAACAGCACCAGATACTAGGATAGCTCATCATCTCTTGCACTGTCAATTTTGATTGAAAGAAGCCAGACCAATGCCTAAACCATTTATTTAGTAAGCCTATAAAGCAATACAATAACACCACAGTCCTGTTGGATCGGATCAAAGATTAATCTAGTTTGCAATAGCCAGAGAAGGAAAGTCCATAAGCAACATATAAGGGAAATATAATTTTCCTACTCATGAAACTAGTATTGAGGTGGATATAACTAGAGGTAATATGTAGCCAGGAGACTGTAAGTCATTGATAAACTGATATTTGGGTCTGCATTTATCCTTTGGAGAATCGATCTATTTATGTAATTCATGTAAGTATATATTCATATAACTATCCCTGTATTTATCTATTTACACAGCTGGATTATAATAACCATCAATAATATTATTTGACTTATGACACCTTCTTTGTGCAAACTAAAGCGAGCTAGAATTGGAAGCACTGAAATTGGATGTATTTGAAAACCATGCAAGTAAATGTTTTGTTAGGGCTGACAATATTTTACACAAACATTTGTCAACCGAAATAACATTTTTATCTTTTTTATTATTATTATGGGACAGTGTGATAAGACCATAATTAGAAGTAGGGTGAAATGGAGTGCTAATTTCAACCTCTACCCTCAGCTAATGGGCTAGGTTGTTCTTTCTTTTTCTCCTATCATTTCATCCTTTTTATTGTTTCTTTTTATATAAACTTTTTATATAGAACTGCAAAAAAAAACCACCCCAATTAATACCTTCCATTGAGGACCTGTATATCACACGAGTCAAAAAAAGGGCTGTGAAAATATTTACAGACCCCTCATATCCTGGACATAAATTGTTTCAACTCCTACCCTTAAAACGACACTATAGGGCACTGAACACCAGAACAACTAGACACAAGAACAGTTTTCCCCCCCGAATGCCATCACTCTGCTAAACAACTAATTCCCTCAACACTGTCAAACTATTCACTAAGTCTGCATTACTATTAATCTTATCACCATTCATATCACCCATCTCCTCCCACTTATGACTGCAGGACTGTAACTTTGTTGCTTGTATCCTTATGATTTATATTGATAATGATTATTTTCTGATTGCTTATTTGTACCCCATATCATTAAGTGCTGTACCTTATGATTCTTGGCGAAAGTATCTTGTCTTTTAATGTACAATGAGAGCATCTGCACCAAAGGCAAATCCCTTGTGTGTCCAATCACACTTGGCCAAGAAAGAATTCTATTCTATTCTATTCTGTTCTATTATTATTATTATTATTATTATTATTATTATTATTATTATTATTATTATTATTATTATTATTATTATTCACATTTGTAACCCGCATCCATCTACACCACAAAGGGACTCGGGGCGGCGAACAGAGATTTAAAATAAATATACATAAATACAAAATATTACTAAATAATAACTAAATTAAATCAATACCCTGCTTAAAATAAAATTTAAAAACCCATAAATGAAACTTTGATTTGATTATAAGACAGTAGGGTGCGGAGTAGATCATGCTAGGCCGGCCAGATGAAAATAGTAAGTTTTTAAGTGCCGGCGGAACAAGCGGAGGTCTGAGATGGTACGGAGATCGGGAGGTAGGCCATTCCAGAGGGTTGGACCCACCAAGAGAATGCCCTTCCCCTGGGAGCCGCCAACCGGCATTGCCTGGTCGACGGCACCTTGAGAAGACCCTCTCCCTGGGACCGAGTCGGTCGTAGGGATGTATGGGGCATTATGACTGTATGACTGTAACCTGGTTGCTTCCATTTATACCATTTATATTGATTGTTTCCTAGTATGATTTGATTGCTTATTTGTACCCTATGATTATCATTAAGTGTTGTGCCTTATGATTCTTGACGAATGCATCTTGTCTTTTATGAACATTGAGAGCATCTGCACCAAAGACAAATTCCTTGTGTGTCCAATCACACTTGGCCAATAAAGAATTCTCTTCTCTTCTCTTCTCTTCTCTTCTCTTCTCTTCTCTTCTATTCTATTCTATTCTATTCTATTCTATTCTAAGTTTATTTGGAATCTTTCAGGTTTCTTCCTGGAAACAGCCTCTTCTAATATTTATTCTCTAAGAAAGATTATAAATGAGAGAATGCTTTGAACAATAACATACAAAGTTTCCAAGCCCTTTATTGCATTGACTTCTTTTTTTAAAAAATTATACATCACCGTTCAGAACAATATCCTTTTTTCAAACTTCCCTCTCGGTCATGGAAACCCAAAACAGCAGCTGCAAAATGTAGTGTAATATAAACAATGATAATTTCAGAGCAGTAGAAACTCAAAACAGCAGGTATCAAATGAACAGAAAGCTGTTATTAATGAATCAATACTAAACATCGCCAACAAAGCAAAATGCCATGATTTATCTACAGATTTCATTTATCCTCCAGCTTTTGATTATTGTTTTTTAAATAATACATCACATTTTAACCCTCTTTATCTTCTGCTTTACCTAAGCTCAGAATTGTTTCACGCAGGCTATATCTACGGTGATTTAATGTTTTACAATTGTTCTGCAATGTTTTATTTATGGGCATGTCACATTTGTTACCACATACTTATATGTACAGTGGCACCTGAATGCTCATTGTTAATTGGTTCCAGGAGGCAAAATGAGTACCAAAAATGTTGAATACCAAACAATATTTTCCCATAAGGTCAGGGGTGGGCTGCTGTAGGTTTGCACGGGTTTGGGTGATCCTCTAGCTAAGGACCTGCCCAGTTTGGCAAACCCTCAAATAGCAGCCCTGGCTGGCCCCACCCACGCTACACCACCCCTCCCTTCCTCCCTTCCCCTCTCCTCCCAGGAGTCTCCACACAGAATGTTTGGGATGCCAGATAAGTACAGTAATCCCTCGTTTTTCGCGGTCAATCGGGACCGCAAACCTTCCGTGAAAAGTGAAAACCGCGAGGTAGGATTCGCTAGGAAACTTGAATTGGTGGACATGTTTAAAGCAACCACTAGGGGGCGCTTGCCTCCTACCAATGCATATTTTTTGGTATTTTTTACAACTCCGCGAAGCACTGAAGCCGCGAAGAACGAGGCCGCGGAAAACGAGGGATTACTGTATAGGCTATCTGCTGGGGGTAGGGAGCTCCAGGGAGCCATCAGGCCTGCAGCCATCTGTTCTGTTGGATCTTTGGCCTGCCACACTTTCTATTATTCTACTATGCATTTTCTATTGTGGGAAAATGGGAGGGGGGAATTGCACCACGTTAGATGATAAGTAGCCATAACAAAATTCTTTCTAGAAAGCCACGGTCATCCTTTGGCTTTGTACCTCTACACCTGACCGGAACTGGATGGGTGGAACTGCCAGCATGGCAATGGGAGATTGGACCATGGGATGGACTTGTGGGTGTGGGGGAAAGATCTTGAACTTTCAACTGGGTGGGGAAAACTGAGAAGCTTTCAGCTTCGGGTTTTCCCAGATGTGCCAACATGACTCTCTTAATAAATTGGAACTTTGAGCAATACTTTGCCTTGGACTCTGATTTATTTTTGGATGTTAGTTGGAACCCTGACAGAGCTGCTCTTTGTCTTTAAAAACACGCTTCTTTGTTTCCTATTCAGGGAACTATAATATTCTGTCTTTTTAATATTTCCTAGAATACTTCATTCTTCTAGCAGAGGGGTGGTGCTAACTTCCTACATGGGATTAGTTCTGAAGCAACAGAGAACAGTACAACTCACTTCCTTAAGTCTAAATTCATTTAATCAATAGGACCCGCGTCTGAGAAAATATGCATAAAGCTGGCAGTTCTCTGTGGAGAACACCACAAGATACACACACTTCTTAAAGTGTCTTTGTGACATGGAGCTTTTGCAGACATTTTCTAGGAGATAAAGCGAATCTCAAAAGAAACACTTCTTTGACTCTCTTCTCCTCTTTATGCTATTTTAAGGCAGTTCCCCTTGTGTTTTATCTTATCTTTTGTTTTTGTTTTTCTTGTTCTCTTGTCTGTTTCATTACGTTTACATTTTTATTGTATTTGCTATTCTTCTTTTGTTTCGGCGGTTGTTAAGCTGTTATTTCTTGCATCTATTTCCCTGGACAGACAGTTTACAGCTGATGGTGCACCAATTACTTCATCCTTTATTCTCTGTTTCACTTATATCATTTCTGCATATATATTTTGGGGGGGCTTTCTGACCTTTAACTAGCTGGCTTAGCAGAGACTCTAATTACCGGATCCTTTTATCTCTTGGAAGTTAATGTTTCCAAATCTGTGGTTTATCCATCAGTTATTTGCTACGTCCCACAAGGCAGACTTTTATCCTGAAGAGACAAGCTTCCATTAGCTTTGTAACCATCCTTGAAGTGTGCTCAGCATATATTGTCCTTTCTCTGTTACCTTCAGACGAGATCCTGCTTCAATGTCTTGGAAACAGTTTACTCTTAGAACCAGGATGTTTTCTAGATTTCTGCCATCCACAGACAGCATCTTGTTCAGAGATGACCTGTTGAGCTGATTTTCTTGGATGTTCATGTTTGGGTAGAACTTCAAAAAGGTCCTTTGGAGTAAATGGAGAATATTGTGGCATCTGCCTATCAGCTAGGCAACCAAGATCTCAGAATTCCAGATAACTATTGAAGTCTCTGGGTTTGGTGCAAGAAGCTTACCAGGTAGAAAGCTGGTCTGACTGTTAAAAGTCTCTCCTGAAATTGAGCCAAATATCTCTCTTTTATTCCTTCTTTTCATTGTTGAACTGCTCTTTATATTTGATGCAGTGGTGGGTTTCTGCAGGCTCGCACCTACTCGCGAGAGCCGGTTGGTGAAATTTAGAGAACCGGTGAGAGGGGGTTCCACCGGCGTACCTGGAAGTAAATCTGGCCTGCCGCTGCCAGTGACCCAATGGGAAGGAAAGGAAAGGAAAGGAAGGAAGAAAGGAAAGGAAAGGAAAGGAAAGGAAAGAAAGAAAGAAAGAAAGAAAGAAAGAAAGAAAGAAAGAAAGAAAGAAAGAAAGAAAGAAAGAAAGAAAGAAAGAAAGAAAAAAATTATCACAATTGAGTCCAAAATTTTGGTTGCTAAGCAAGAACGTTGTTAAATGAGTATCACCACATTTTAAAAGGTGGCCACTCCCACCCTGTCACATGACTGCCAAGCCACGCCCACAAAATAGGCCACACCTACAGAGTAGGTTCTAAAAAATTTGAAACCCACCACTGATTAGATGGTACCTCCGACTCCTACTCCTCCCCCTAACATTCAACTGAAAGGTAAAGGTTCCCCACGCACATATGTGCTAGTCATTCCCAACTCTAGGGGGCGGTGCTTATCTCTGTTTCAAAGCCGAAGAGCCAGTACTGTCTAAAAATGACTCCCTGGTCATGTGGCTGGCATGACTAAATGCCAAAGGTGCACAGAACAATGTTAGCTTCCCGCAAAGGTGGTTCCTATTTTTCTAATTGCATTTTTACATGCTTCTGACCTGCTAGGTTGGCAGAAGATGGGGCAAGTAACATGAACTCACTCTGTTATGTGGCACTAGGGATTCCAACCGCCAAACCGCCAAACTTTCAATCGACAAGCTCAGCGCCTTAGCCACTGACCCACTGCTTCCCCCCCTCCAATGTTCTACTAGAGTCTTATAAATTAAATCTGTGATTCTATTTCTTCCACTCTGGAATCCAAAGCAAGAGGTCTTGTCCTTCTTTTGTGTTACATCCTTTTAAGTACTTGAAAAGGAGAACTATCATATTTACCTTCATTTCCCCTTATTCATGTCTGAACAAACACATGTCCTTCAGTTTTTGTAGACGTTAGTTGCTTCTATGAACCTGTTAAATTTTTCTTGTATCCATCTTAAATTTTGAAATTCAGAATTGAAGGAAGACCTTGAGGCAAAAGCTGGCTAATACAGAGTGGGTTGATTAATACCTGTGAAATTATACCTCTGTATGTAGCTTAAAATATATTTCTTTTTTGCATCCAACCACACTGCTGGCACATATTCAGTTTTTGTTTATTTGTCTGTTTATACACTACCCGCTTCTCAATAGATTCCTGGCAATGTACAATAAACCAGAATAAAGATAGCAGCAATGTAGCGATGAGACAAAAATAATAGCATTTTAAACCATAAAATCATAATATACATTACTTTCATAAAAAACACATATTGATGACAAGACAAAATGTCTTTTTGGCATCTTTATTTTTAAGGACTTTCTAAAAATCAGTAGTGATGAGGTACTATTACTATTAGGTGAAACCAGGCTTAGTAGCAGTAGCTGTGAGAGGGATCTTGGAGTCCTAGTGGACAACCAGCTAAATATGAACCAGCCATGTGTAGCAGCAGCCAAAAAAAGGCAATGCAATCCTTAGCTACATTAACAGAGGGATACAATCAAGATCAGGTGAGGTACTAATACCAGTCTATAAAGCCTTAGTAAGACCACAACAAGAACACAGTTTTGTCACCGGACTATAAAAAAGACTTTGAGACTCTAGAAAGTGTCAGAGAAGAGCAACCAAGATGATTAGGGGATTGGAGCTAAAACATATGAAGAACGGTTGCAGGAACTGGGCATGGCTAGTCTAGTGAAGACAAGGACCAGGGGAGACATGATAGCAGTGTTCCAATATCTCAGGGGCTGCCACAGAGAGGAGGGGGTCAAGCCAGGCAAGGAATAATGGATGGAAACTGATCAAGGAGAGATTCAACCTAGAAATTTGGAGAAATTTCCCAGCAGGGAGGACAACCAACCCATGGAACAGAAGTTGTCTTTATAAGTTGTGGGAGCTTCATCACTGGAGGCTTTCAAGAAGAGACTGGACTGTGATCTGTCAGAAAAGGTGTAGAGTCTCCTGCTTGGGAGAGTGGGGGGGTTGAACCACATGACCTCCACGGTCCCTTTCAACTTTTTTAGAAGAACCAATACCTTATTTTCAGGGAGGTCTTATTATTTTTGAGGTGCAGGAGGCAGCCAGTGTGGTCACCTCATGGCTGCTGCTGTTTGGCAATATTTTCAGGGAAGGCTTATTTTAGTTCATGCGCTCAAAAGCCTGATTTGGCTTATTATCCAGGGAGGTCTTATTTTCAGGGAAATAGAGTATTATTGTGGCGTTTGGTGTAGGAGATGACCAAGCTGAGCCTGAAGACAGGGTCAAATACGTCATCAGTTTGGAGTCATTCAGTTCCCACAAGACACAAAGGTCCAACACCCCCCTTGGATTCTGTTGACTCTTATCTAGTACCAATTTTCCTCAACCATTAGTAAATCAGATTCCTGAGTAGTGCAGTGACCTAGAGGTGGAGCTCTCACTTCACAATCAGTAGGTTGTGAGTTCAATCCTAGGTAGAGGCAGATATTTCTCTCTCTGGGCACGTTGAGAATATATCCTCTGAATATAACTCTGTGTTGGTGAAAGGAAGAGCCTCTGGCCAGTAACCACTCAGCTCCATTCAGTTGCCCAGACTCCACCCCACAAGGGATTATGGGGTTGTTAAGAGGAGATGATGATGATTAGTAGACTCTTATATATAGGTAGCATGTTATGAACTTGAAGCGTTTTGAACAAAACTCCTATTCGCAGTTCCTTGTGCCCTACAGAGCAATTATTTCATGAACTGCTCTACAATCTTCTAAATCTCTCCCCCCACCCACCTATATTTCCAAGTCTTGCCATAGCAACAGGTCTGTGGAAACACCAACTTTTGCTGCCTGGCTCACTCTGGAATCTATCAAAAAGAGCTATGTATGGACTGAAATCATTCTGGGATTAGGGTTGATACATTCAGCCTTTGATGCATCTACATGAGTTTTCTTTAACTTATTTCCAAGCACATTTTCAAAATGTGTCTTCAGTCCAATTCAGTATTTTCATTCCTCCTGAATGATATTCAATGGGGGTGGGGAATTGAGCAGCATCCATCGTGAGGATTAGGATGAAAATCGTTTCTGCCTTTTCTTAAAGTAAGGCACTTAGCTAGACTATAAATTAACTTTGAATCTTAGCAGGGAATACTTAAGGTCTTTATTATAGTCTAAGTCAATGCATGTTAGATTCAACGCTAAGATAAGCAGTATTTTTTGGGGGGGGACACTATTTTGAGACAGCAACCCCATTTTCCTTCTTTCTTTTTCTGGTTGTTTTAAGTCACAGAAACATATCTGGTTTTTGTGCCAGGAAATCTACCATGTTTTTTTTGTTCCCCGAAACCTAGACTACCACTTCATCCTACGATGCTGACATTTCAGATTAATTGCCAGCTTCTGTCCTACTGAACCCTACAGCAATCCACTTGTGACTGGAGCAGATGTTCCTTCACGTCTACCAAGATGAAAACGTTTCTTCTTTCCCTCTCTCTCTACACTAACTTCACTGCGTCCGACACGTGGAAAGGTGTAAAGCAAATTAACTTAAACAAACACTCCCACCAAGCGGAAGGTGAGAGGAGGAGGAGAAGAGGGCTCTGATTTAATTCAATTTTAGCTAATGAGTAAATGTATTTTAGAATTTGAATGGGATGTTTTAGCACAGGTCTTTAGTTTAATTTATTTTAAACATTACTCTGTATTTATTGTTATTTATTGATTTTAACTCCCTGTGCACCGCCCTGGGTCCATTTCGATGGAGAAGGGTGGTTATATAAATCGAAATAAAATAAAATAAATAAAGGAAGGAGAAAAAGGAGGAGGGATAGACTTAATTTGAATGTACCATGTGCTTTCATTTCTTTAAAATCAGAATGCAGATTCCCTGGTGGTAGTTTAAAAGTAAAGTTCCCCTCACACATATATGCCAGTCATTCCCAACTCTAAGTCAAAGAACCAACACTGTCCGAAGACGTCTCCGTGGTCATGTGGCCGGCATGACTAAATGCCCAAGGGGCACGGAATGCTGTTACCTTCCCACCAAAGGTGGTCCCTATTTTTCTACTTGCATTTTTTCATGCTTTCAAACTTCTAGGTTGGCAGAAGCTGGGACAAGGAACGGGAGTTCACTCTGTTACGCAACGCTAGGGATTCAAACCGCCGAACTGCCGACCTTTCTGATTGACAAGCTCAACATCTTAGCTACTGAGCCACTGCATCCCTGGTAATGGTCTTGGGCATCTTTGGGAAGAAATAGATCCAGAACCGCTAGTCACAATATCATTGTGCAATTACCTGGACTACCGCCTGCAACTAGAAATCTCAGAAATTCCCCTAGAGATTTGGAAATTATTATTTTCCAAAGAAATTATTAGTGCCATCATTCAGTGGGCTAGTGTAAAAATTAGAGAAGAAAGTTTGAAGTTGAAGGATGGAGAAACAAAAAGTGACTTGCACAATGCGGATTTGATAGAGAGCAATGCATTTTTCGCTTTACTGCTCTATACATCAATTTTTTAGATCCAACCATGAAAACATCAGATGTCTTCTTGCTACTGAGGTCATTATGACCTCATGTCTGTAATGGCATAACTTCTGGAGGCAAGCTGTTCCACTGACTAATTGTTCTAACTGTCAGGAAATTTCTCCTCAGTTCTAAGTTGCTTCTCTCCTTGATTAGTTTCCACCCATTGTTTTTTGTCCTGCCCTCAGGTGCCTTGGTGAATAGCTTGACTCCCTCTTCTTTGTGGCAACCCCTGAGATATCGGAACACTGCTATCATGTCTCCCCTAGTCCTCCTTTTCATTAAACTTGACGTACCCAGTTTCTGCAACCATTGTTCATATGTTTTAGTCTTCAGTCCCCTAATCATCTTTGTTGCTCTTCTCTGCACTCTTTCCAGAGTCTCCACATCTTTTCTTCATTGTGGCAACCAAAACTGAATACAGTATTCCAAGTGTGGCCTTACCAAGGCATTATAAAGTGGTATTAACACTTCACATGATCTTGATTCTATCCCTCTGTTTATGCAGCCTAGAATTGTGTTGCCTTTTTTGGCAGCTGCTGCACACGGCTGGCTCATATTTAAATGGTTGTCCACTAGAACTCCAAGATCCCTCTCACAGTTACTACTATTGAGCAAGGTACCACCTATACTGTACCTGTGCATTTTGGAGGGATTTGGATGGATTCTATTTCTATCCCTATTTGGAGGGATTCTGATTTCTGAGTGATTTTTAAGGATGTAAAGTATAGATTTGATTGCTCAGTATAGATTCTATCTTTGTTTTAACATGAACTGAGTAGTATCTATGGGACTAATTTGCAATGCCAAATTGGTTGTCTTCTTCTGGTAATTCCCAAATGTTCTGTGGCCTCACGTCATAAAATATCTCAAAACACATGAAATCTTTTAAATCCATTAAAAAGCATGTACTTCCAAAAGAAACAAGTTCAATAAAGCAAAAACCCTTATGTATATCTGTACATAGAAGTATCCAATGACTACAACAGTCTGAAAATCTTACAAACAAATAAATACATTCATCTCATTAAATTTAAATTGTTAAACTGAATGGGAGGAACACAATTATACACACTTTATTGACCATTAAAATTTCCTTTTAATGCCCCGTTTGCTTAGGTCAAAATATTCTGAAAGTTTTGTCTCATTTGTTTATTTTTTCACAATTTATTGCAGTTTTCAAATGTTTTTAAATGCTTATTTTGCTTGTTAGTATTTTAGCTTTTGTTTCAAAATGAAACAAGGAATGTATAGTTTTAAAAGAAATATATTTTTGAATGGATTATGTGAGTAGGGTAAAGTAGAGTGGAGTGGAGTGGAGTGGAGTAGAGAAGTGAAGAGAAGAGAAGAGAAGAGAAGAGAAGAGAAGAGAAGAGAAGAGAAGAGAAGAGAAGAGAAGAGAAGAGAAGAGAATGCAATAGAGTAGAACAGAGTGGAGTAGAGAATGGCATGGAGTGGAGTGGAGTGGAGTGGAGTGGAGTGGAGAGGAGAACAGAACAGAACAGAACCGAATGGAATATTGACCAAGTGTGATTAGACATCCAAGGAATTTGTCTCTGATGAAAAATAAAGATAAAAATGAAGAAAAAGAAAATAAATGTTAATCCCCAAATGAAGTGCATAAAAAATGTATAAAGCATTGTAATGTGTAAGTTATGTGAATGAACACCATTTAGTCCAGTGTTTTACAGATAGTTATGGAACAATTTACAGCTCTCTGAGCCAGATTGTCTAGGAGTGTACTTCAAGGTGACACTGCACACATTTTCAAATCTGACACACCCTGAAGACTCTCACGTAGGGCATTGAACTGTAGATCTCAGAAACTTTTGAGAGGTACAGATCACCCACCATGATTCTCAGTTGAAATCCAGGATAATCCCAGAGATGTCTATAGATCTTTTATAGTTCACCAAGACACAATGAGGATGTGAGGAAGGAATCTGTTCTAAAGCTCTAATATTTTTATTCTGGTTTGGAAGTAACTTTAGAAGAAGTATACAGATCGAGAATTCCTTTTTAAATAAATACTGCTATTTATATGTTATGTATGTAAGAAATAAGGTAGAATCCATTGCGTATTTCTTTTGTTGGTACAATAATAAACTTCATTTACTTCAATACCTGCTCTCATCTTACACCTGCAGCATAGATATGTGTTCACTAAACTTGTCAGTGTTTCACAAACCTGTTTTAGATTTCGGCAACAAAACATTATCTTCCTATAGATAATGGGCTAACATAAAATAAGAAGAGAAAGTTTTCTTGGTTCATAATGCCTGATAAATCTCTCCCTCCTCCCCTCTGTCTCTGTTTCTCTCTCTCTCTCTCTCTCTCTCTCTCACTCACTCACTCACTCTCCTCTCTCTCTCCCTTTCCCCCCTTCTCTCTCCCTCCCTCTCTCAAGAAATGAGGACCCTTTCTTCCTTTTGTGGAGCCCGCAAAATCACAAAATTACACAGCAATGCCAGCAGAAACTCACCCCTGGTCTAGTCTGATAAAAAGAAGGACTAGGGGAGACATGTTAGCAGTGTTCCAATATCTCAGGGGTTGCCACAAAGAAGAGGGAGTCAAACTATTCTCCAAAGCACCTGAGGGCAGAACAAGAAGCAATGGGTGGAAACTAATCAAGGAGAGAAGCAACTTAGAACTGAGGAGAAATTTCCTTTCAGTTAGAACAATTAATCAGTGGAACAGCTTGCCTCCAGAAGTTGTGAATGATCCACCACTGGAAGTTCTTAAGAAGATGATGGATAACCGTTTGTCTGAAGTGGTGTAGGGTTTCCTGCCTAAGCAGGAGGTTGGACTAGAAGACCTCCAAGGTCCCTTTGCAACTCTGTTATTCTATTCTAATCTTTCTATACATGTGATGGGCCATTATTACTACAATGGGCTCATGTGTGTTTACCAATTGTGCTAATGGGAAATGTTAAGAGAGGTCTCCTACCTCATACATCCCTTCGGCCGATTCGCTCCCATAAAGAGGGACTTCTCCAGGTGCCGCTGCCGGGCAATGCCGGTTGGTGACCCCCAGGGGAAGGGCCTTCTCTGTGGTGGGCCCAGCCCTCTGGAATGACCTACCTCCCGAACTCCTGAACTCCCGAACTCCAGAATACTGTTTATTGGACCCGTGTCCCTCCTGGCTTGTACTGGCATCCTGGGAGACGACACGAGGCTGGCTCCAGGGCATTGTCAACGCATCTTTGAGTGAGGGGTCCTTACCTGCCGTCTTGAAAGAGGCGGTAGTGAGGCCCCTCCTCAAGAAGCCGTCCCTGGAACCAGCTTTATTAGAGAACTATCGTCCGGTCTCCAACCTTCACTTTTTAGTGAAGGTTGTCGAGAGTGTGGTGGCCCAACAGTTTCCGCGACACCTGGAGGAAGTTGATTATCTAGACCCGCGCCAGTCCGGCTTCCGGCCCGGTCACAGTACTGAGACGGCATTGGTCGCGTTGGTTGATGATCTCTGGAGGGCGCGGGATAGAGGGTATTCCTCTATCCTAGTCCTATTAGACCTCTCGGCGGCTTTTGATACCATCGACCATGGTATCCTATTGCACCGACTGGGGGGGTTGGGGCTGGGAGGCACCGTTCTGCGGTGGTTCTCGTCCTACCTCTCTGGTCGGTCGCAATATGTGTTGACGGGAGGGCAGAGGTCGACCTCGAGGCCTCTCCTATGTGGGGTTCCTCAGGGGTCGGTCCTCTCGCCCCTCCTTTTCAACACATATATGAAGCCGCTGGGTGAGATCATCCGTGGTTTGGGGTGGAATACCATCTGTATGCTGATGACACTCAGTTGTACATATCCACCCCAAACCACCCCAACGATGCCGCCGAAGTGCTGTCCCGGTGTCTGGAAGCCGTACGGATCTGGATGGGTGGTAACAAACTCAAACTCAACCCTGCCAAGACTGAGTGGCTGTGGTTTCCGGCACCCCGGTTCAGCCAGATCACTCCAACTCTGGCCATTGGGGGCGAAACACTGGCCCCCGTGGAGAGGGCGCGCAATTTGGGTGTCCTCCTGGATTCCCGGCTGTCCATGGAGGACCATGTGGCAGCCGTGGCCAGGGGGGCGTTCCATCAGGTTCGCCTGATGCGCCAACTGCGCCCCTTACTGGACCGGGCTGCCCTACGCACAGTCACTCAAGCACTCGTGACGTCCCGACTCGACTACTGTAATACTCTCTACATGGGGCTTCCCTTGAGGTGCACTCGAAAGCTACAGCTAGTCCAAAACGCAGCCGCGCGGGTGATTATGGGAGCCACTAGATGCTCCCACATAACACCGATCCTGCGCGAGCTGCATTGGCTTCCTGTGGCCTTTCGAGTGCGCTTCAAGGTTTTGACTACCATCTTTAAAGCGCTCCATGGCTCGGGACCTAGTTATATGCGAGACCGCCTCCTGCCCCATACATCCGCTCCCACAGAGAGGGCCTCCTCAGGGTACCATCGGCCGGAGAATGCCGACTGGCAACACCCAGGGGAAGAGCCTTCTCTGTGGCGGGGCCAGCCCTTTGGAATGACCTACCCCCTGAATTACGTACCATCACCGACCTCCGCCTCTTCCGCCAATGTCTTAAGACATATCTGTTTCAACAAGCCGGCCTAGCCTAACCTCCCTTGGGGACTTAAGATAGTTTTAAATTGGGTTTTAAAATTTGGTTTTAGCGCAGGATGGGGTTATTTAATAGTTTTTTAAATTATATTTATTGTATTTTTGTATGTTTTTTAAATTTCCTGTGCGCCGCCCTGGGTCCTCTGTGGAGAAGGGCGGGGTATAAATTAAATAAACAAATTAAATAAACAATAAACAAACCACGGACCTCCGCCTCTTCCGCCAACATTTGAAGACTCATCTTTTCCATCTAGCCAGCCTAGCCTAGTCCCCGAGACCACTTTCGTAGACTGAGTTTCAAATTGTCTTATTGGATTTTAATGTGTTGGTAATGTTTTAGGGAATTTTTAACACAGGTCACTTTAAATTTAATTAGATTTTATTCTGTAGTCTTATTTATTATACGTCCGTTTTATTAATATGTTTGTATTTCCGCTTTTAATTTCCTGTGCACCGCCCTGAGTCCCTTCGGGGAGATAGGTGCGGTATAAAAATTAAATTAAATAAAATAAATAAAATTTGCTTTGCAGCTATCCTTTTATTTAGACTCATTTTCCTGCTTTTTCGCAGCTTGAGGATGCAAATGTTTGCACATCTGGCTCTCATTCCTCCCAGCAAAAAAACCCAGTTGTTCACAAAATGCCAGTGATGTCAGAAATCAAATCTGTTTCACAGCTACATTTTTCCTAAGTGAGCAGTGAACAGTGTTCATTCAACAACAGCTCCTGTAATAAATACCATGGGGGGCAGGGGATCCTATTTCAGTCTCCTTGAAATCCATGGGGTTTCACAGCACAAAGAAAAAATAACCCCAAGGAAGAATCATACAGATATATGTTTTCACAGAGGGACACGTTGCTCTTAGATTTTTAGATGCTTTCTAATTTGGAGGGGAAAATGTACTTTATATTGCAAAGGTTTGCTTTGTCACTATAGGTGTTGCAGTTGTGATTTGTACAATTTGTACATTGTTGGACTCATAACAATAAACACTAGTGTGCATCAGTTCTTCTGCCTAAATAGTTTTGTAAGCTATCTGGAATTGGTGATGATGATGATGATGATGATGATGATGATGATGATGATGATGATGATGATGATGATTTGGTTGTAAGCCATCTAGAGCAGAGGTGACAATATATTTTTTTTAGGAAATAATAATTAACATTTTAGGAAATAATAATCAAAGTGTTTACAACACTATTCTTTGCATTAATATCAATTATATTAAGGGTAACAACAGTAATACTCATATTATTTAACCAAGTTAACTTATCTTTCTTATATCACTAACCCTTTCACCCATTCACATATTTCTAGTAAGATCACACCTAGAATACTGCATCCAGTTTTGGTCACCACACTATAAAAAAGATGTTGAGACTCTAGAAAAAAATGCAACCAGGATGATTAGGGGCCTGGAGGCTAAAACATATGAAGAACGGTTGCAGGAACTGGGCAAGGCTAGTCTAGTGAAGAGGAGGATCAGGGGAGACATGATAACAGTGTTCCTATATTTAAGAGGCTGTCATAGAGAGGAGGGGGTCAAGCTATTTCCCAAAGCACCTGAAGGCCAGAAAAGCAATAATGGATGGAAACTGACCAAGGAGAGTTTTAACCTAGAAATATGGAGGAATTTTCTGACAGTGAGAACAATCAACCCATGGAACAAAAGTTGCCTTCAAAAGTTGTGTGAGCTTCATCACTTGACACTTTCAAAAAGAGATTGGACTGCCATTTGTCAGAAATGGTGTAGGGTCTCTTGCTCGGACAGGGGGGTTGGACTAGATGACCTATGAGGTCCCTTCCAACTCTGTTAATCTGTTATATTTCCCTGTTTCTAAGTTGATTTTATTGAACAAAAGTCCACATGCAAAAAACTAAACATAACTGGACAAACGTTTCAATTTCTGCAGATCAGTTCTACGAAAATCGTACTTAGTTCAATGGCTTTTATACTTGCATGGCATGTTTAGGCAGTATGCTGATTCCAGGATTTATATCTGATGCCATAACAGGAAGCTGGCAAGGCAGAAATACTGTTTCCTTTAAATTTCCCAAGGGGGACTTTGAGACGATGTGCATTTCATGTACACACAACCCTCCTTCCATTTGTTAGATGACAGGTCTGGGGCCCAGCTTCCCACCCTGCTGGAAACAAAATACAAATTATAGGTCTTTTGAGTGTTCAAAGTGTATCACAAATATTATCCCAGAAATAAATTATGACTATTGTATGCTGTCAGAACCTCCCTATAGATGGAATCAGTAGATCAGCAACTATTGCTTAGTTAATCCCTTGTAGTTATGGAATAGCAATGGCGGGAGGGGGGGGGAGTCATCATACTTCAAACAAGTGTTGCATTGTCCATTTTGAAAATCTGACAGGTAATGCTTCCTGTCAGTTAATGACTTCATCATTTAGCTCATTACAGAATGGTGGGTTTCTTGGTCGTTGCTTTACACTTTATGAGCTACTAGCCCATAACCTGGCATTGCCTGTATTTATTTATTTATAGGGCAAAAATGGCAGGACCAAACATAATTTCTAATGTTGGATTTTCCCCCTTACCAGAGGAAGCCCCCTTGTGGAGTACTCTGAAGATGTTACCATGGCAACTGCACTGCACTCTACAGTAGAAACCATTTTAAGGCACAACAGGCTGTATCTTAACAGAACACACACCCTGAGGTGTTTTAGGAGTGTCTTACCATCACAGTATTTGTTTCCAGAGAGTAAGTCATCTGTGTACAAAGTTTGGTTGAAATTGCTCAAGGCCCTCCAGTGTTATGCAGGAAAACACACACACACACACACACCACACAAGTTTTTTGTTCAACATCCAGTTTAGACATGGCTTTGATTTTTGGTGTTCAGTTTGGCGTATTTCTTAGAGCTGTTATCTCAGACCAATAAAGCACGAATACAGAATTTGACATTCAAAAAGACCAATGAAACATAGCTATAACATTTAAAAGACAGAACAAACAAATAAGGTTCTGAAGCGATAATGAAAAGAAAGAATATTACTTGAGTTGATGGTTGTGGGGTTTTGTTTTGTTGAGCTAATACCATCAGATCTTGCTTTCAGGCAAACAATATTTCATTACTGTCATTATCATCATTATTATTATCATTAAACATGAAACCCAGTCAACTGAACATTTAAAAATGTATCACAAATACCATTGACTTATGCTAATGGTTGATAAGGGTTGATGCCAGCGTCCTAGGTATCAACCAAGTACCTTCTTAAGATGTACGATGTTCCGAGTAGCACAGTTTTTTGCAATTCCACTGGTGTTATTGCAGGAAGCTGCAATTCCTTGATGTGTTTTATAAAATTATTGGACATGGTACCAAGTGCCCTGATGACAATCGCTATCATTGTTGTTGTTGTTGTTGTTGTTAAAGATCTTAATCTTCTGTTCGATTCACAGTCTGGGACTGATAAAAATTTAACTGTTCAAATCCTAACCAAAAACCCAAGAACCGTTAAGGTAACATCTGAGTAAATAGGCAGTTCCAAGTAAGGTAGTTTTTGGAAAAGTCAGAATATTCAGGTCTGATGAGTTCAGAATTTCCGGGTATCTGGGCAACCTTTTAACTATTACTCCAAGGGCTCCTGTTATCATTGCTACAGCCATTGATTTCTTCCTTCACAATTGCTCAACTTCAATTTGCAGATCGTGGTATTTCATTATTTTTTCTAGTTATTCCTCTTCAATTCGTGTATCACCTGGTACCACAATATCAACAAACCAGATTTTTCTTTTCTTTTCTACAACAGTGATAACAGGTTGTGGGCCAGATGTCTGTCTGTTTGGATTTGAAAGTCCCACAAGACCTTAACCTGTTCGTTTTCAAGAATTTTCTCAGTTAGTTAGTTTATGTATGTATGTATGTATGTATGTATGTATGTATGTATGTATGTATGTATGTATGTATGATTTATTTATTTATTTATTTATTTATTTATTTATTTATTTATTTATTTATTTATTTATTTATTTATTTATTTATTTATTTATTTATTTATTTATTTATTTATTTATTTATTTATTTATTAGATTTTTATACCGCCCTTCTCCCTTTCAGGACTCAGGGCGGTGTACAGGCAACGATAAAACTCAATAGTATAAAATATAAAATACATTAAAAATATATTAAATGATTAGCCTGTCCTAAAACCCTACTAAAACCCCTACTAAAAACAATTAAAACTACGCCAGGCTAGCCACATGAAATAAATAGGTCTTCAAGGCCCAACAGAAAAGGCACAGGTCTGTGGTCGTCCGTAGGTCAGGGGGTAGGTCATTCCACAGGGCAGGAGCTGCCACAGAGAAGGCTCTCCCCCTAGGGGTCGCCAGCCGACATTGCCTGGCCGACGGCACCCTGAGGAGGCCCTCTCTGTGGGAGCGAAGTGGTCGGTGGGAGGTGTTTGGTAGCAGGAGGCGGTCTTGCAGGTAACCAGGTCCCTTGCCATGGAGCGCTTTAAAGGTGGTTACTAGTACCTTGAAGCGCACCCGGAAAGCCACAGGCAGCCAGTGCAGCTCACGCAGGAGAGGTGTCATGTGGGAGCATCTAGACCACGGGTGTCCAAACTTGGGAACTTTAAGACTTGTGGACTTCAACTCCCAGAATTCCCCAGCCAGCATAGCTGGCTGGGGAATTCTGGGAGTTGAAGTCCACAAGTCTTAAAGTTCCCAAGTTTGGACACTCCTGATCTAGATGCTCCCAGAATCCCCCGTGCGGCCGCATTCTGAACTAGCTGGAGCCTCCGGGTGCACCTCAAGGGGAGCCCCATGTAGAGCGCATTACAATAGTCCAGGCGGGAGATGACGAGGGCTTGAGTGACCATGTGTAAAGCGTCACGATCCAGAAAGGGGCGCAACTGGCGTATCAGGCAAACCTGATAAACAGTTTGATGTTCCCAGTATTTTTTTCATTATAATTATAATAATAATTATTTCTTTTATTCATTAAACATGAAACTCAGTCAACTGAACATTTAAAGATGTGTCACAAATACCATTGACTAGTGTGTTGCACTAGATACGGGTTGCTGCCAGCATTCTAGGTATCAACCAAGTATCTTCTTAAAATATATGATATTCCGAGTAGCACAGTTTTTTGCAGTTTTGCAGTTTTTTGCAGATCTGCTGGTATTATTGAAGGAAGCTGCAATTTATTTATGTGTTTTGCACAATACTTGGACATGGTACCAAGTGCCCCAATAATAATGGATATCACTGTTACATGTTTCATCCATAATCACAGAGTTTCAATGGGCAGGTCACCATATTTTTGTGGGTTTTTTTACCAGTTTTTTTGGGGGGGACTCTAGCATTTTTTGGTACAGTGATATCAATAAACTGTACACTTCAGCTCTCTACAACCATGATATCTGGTGTGTTGTGTTCCAAATAATGATCTGTCTCTATTCAAAAGTCCCACATGATCTTCACCTTCTCATTTTTGGTAACTTTTTCCATTTTGTGTTCCCATGACTTTTTGGATACAGGTAAATCATATTTTTTACATAATGACCTGTGGATTTATTAGCTCGGTTGTATCTAGCTTTGTAATCTGTTTGTGCAATTTTGCAGCATTCACATATTAAATGTCAAACAGTTTCCACTTTGTTGTTGCAAAGTCAGGAGTTTGGATTGTCACTGGATTTTTGTATCTTCGCTTTCATGGCATTAGTTTGTAGTGCTTGGTCTTGAGCAGCCAATGTTAAACCTTCCATTTCTTTTTTGATGTTTTCCATCTCAACTAATGTCCATGTCAAGTTATCATCACATTCTCCTTTAATGTTTTTCAAGTGTTGTCCATGCAAACTTTGGTTTTCCATCTATTTAATCTGTCATCCAGCAGTTTTTCCTTATAATCTGCCTTTGTTTCTGTTGTTTTTATAATGCTCTCCATTTTCAGAGCATCATCATTGTCACCATTATTATAATTATCGCAATCAGTAGTAGTAGTAATATTTATTGGTTCTTATTGCACAGCTGAAATATTACAAAAATATTTAGTTTTTAATTCAGTTTTTAATTGGATTCAGAACTGTATTGCTGATGGATGAAACTATCTTAACATTTCCAGTCAGATAGATCTGTGTCACAACTTTTGATTTCTGGTAAAGGTTACACTGAGTTGCAAGTTCATCAACACTTAATTTCCCTAAGTTGGAAAACCATTTACTTTACTAATCTCTTCCATTTAATTTATCTCGGTTGTTCTCATTAATCAGTCACCTCCATTCCCCAAAAGAAAATTAAAGATATATGCATTGTATTCATAAGAGGGAGGGGGAGACAAAAACAAAAGTAAGGCCATCAATAAGATATTAATGTATTTGAATCACAGGTATTATTAAACATATCAGTAACAGCGAGAGAAGGCTGAGAGAATAAATGCCGAATCCAAGGTTAAAAAATAAATTATGCCCCGGTTTTGTTTAAATTAACTCGCCTTATTATCTTAACTGTTTGGAGCAATGAATCAGCAGGATATAAATTTACTGAAACAAATTTATTCATAAGGGACAATTTGATATTCACATTTAAACAAGGCAGATTGTTAAAGAAACAAGCCAGGGGTGGGATTCAAATATTTTAACAACTGGTTCTCTGCCCTAATGACTGGCAGGGTGGGCGTGGCCATGGTGGGCGTGGCCAGGGGGTGAGACAGGAGCAAAAATGGGCCATGGGAGGCACCGGCTCCCTGTGCCCCATTTTGGCTCTCTGCAGTCTCCTGGAAGCAAAAAATGGGCCATGAGGGGGCTGCCCCCTCCAATACACCATCTTTGGCTTAGTAGACCTAGTAGGCCTTCCTGCAGCCTCCTGGGAGCAAAAAGGGGATGTGTGGGGACTCCTAACAACGAAAGGCCATAGTGGTAGTGTTGTGCGTCCGAAGGAGAGTCCAGGCTGGTCAGATTCAGTAACAGGTATTTATTAATACAGCAGAAGTAAGACAACTATATACAGCAACAGAACAGTTTCCCCCTGCCTGACAGCTATTTATACTCTAGCTGTCAGGCAGGGAACCAATCGGCGCATCTCCCGCTCCCGGCTTCAGCCAGCCGCGTCTTAGCCAATCAGACGTGACTGGCTGTTGCCGGGGATTTTAAAGAAGCGTCAGTATGCAACAGGTAATAGGCAGTGGTGGCAATCCCTGCTGCCTAGAACAGCTGATCGACGGTATTCTGGGAGACCGATCCAATCACCTAGCAGCTGCTAGGCAGTGAAGGCTCCATTGTTCCCCACTGGCGGCAGCAGCTGAAGCTGACCAGGCTGTTTGCTGTTTGCTACAAGGATGATAGCTAGATGAATACTGGGTGGATGCTGGGAGGCAGAGGCAGAATTTTTTTCTTGTTTTTCTCCTCTAAAGCTAATGTGTGTCTTATTGTCTGGTGCATCTTATAATGCCAAAAATATGGTAGTCACTAAGAGGCAACATTGACTTAATGGTACATAGTCAGTCAATCAGGCTGCTTATATGGGCAATATTATCCTAAGAAAGTAGGGTTTAGTGATCATACAATGGTCCCACCAATACCTAGTTTTAATGTTTAAAAGCAACGCTATTTAGTTATTGTAATGCTAATACTAAGGGATGTGGTGGCTCAGTGGCTAAGACACTGATCTTGTCTATTAGGAGATCAGCAGTTCAGTGGTTCAAGTCCCTAGCTCTACATAATGGAGTGAGTGTCCATTACTTGTCCCAGCTTCTGCCAATGTAGCAGTTCGAAAGCATATAAAAATACAAGTAGAAAAATAGGGATCCCGCCTTTGGTGGGAAGGTAACAAAGGTTCCATGCACCTTTGGCATTTAGTCATTGTGGCCATATGACCACAGAGTTGTCTTCAGACAGCACTGGCTCTTCGGCTTTGAAACAGAGATGAACCACCACCCCCTAGAGTCCGAAACAACTAGGACATAAGTGTGAGGGGAACCTTTAATGCTAATACTAATACTTCCAAGCCCTTTGGTGCTTTTGTGGTTAAAGGTTTTGCTGGTGACATCACTGTTGCCTGGGGGGATGTCCAGTTGGAAGCTCTTTTTATGTCCTCATGAAGGTGCCCACTGAAGTGATACCCCTTATCTACTCACAGTTGCCACTTTCAAACTGCTGGGTCAACAGGAGATGTAGCATAAGACAGGAGGTTACCCCATCCCATCTCAGCAACGGGTTTCGAACACAAGCCTGCTGATCATCAGCTCTGCATTCTAACCAGGGGTGGGTTCTGGCTTCTTCTACTGCCGGTTCACTTAGGGATGTGCTTCGGACACAGGCACATTTGAAACAGCGTGTTTAAAAACATACTTCTGCGCATGCACAGAAGGAAAAAAAAACAAGATGGTGGTGCCTACAGTGCTGCCAATAGAACTAGTTCAGGGGCGTGGCCAGCCAAGTTACTACCCACTCAGCTGAATCGGGCCAAACCGGGAGGAACCCACTTCTAACCTCACAAGTCAAGGGCTCCCTACTGTAATAGTGTTTTCATATGATTTGTTTTCCTCCTTTTCATCTACTGTATGTTCTTGTTTTCTTGTGCATCACCTTGGTGACATTCCTAGAATGTTAATGTAGCCGTGGCACAGATCATAGCAGCATTCATAAGGATTCGCGTATCCTATAACGTTGCTGAGTGGGTTATTGATTTGACATGACACAGCTCCCTCTCTAACTTGGCTCCACTCCTGGGAGGACAATTATGTCCTGGGAGAGGTGACACCTTTTTCTCTGGCTCCACAATTGGATCATCAGCCAAAGTGTCTTTCAGGGCCATTTCAAGCATCACTCAGAACGAAAGATGGCACAAGTTCCCCACGGAGGAATTTTGCATTTCAATGCTCCCGGTATGAAATGCACAGAAATAGATTTTTTTTTAAAAAAAAAACAGAAGGTAATAAAATAGCGCACCGATTTAGCATCCCGTCTTCCTGCTCGGTTAGCTTTCTCGGTTCAAGTTCTTCAGCCTCGGAATAAGCACTGCAAGCCCTCGTCTCTTAGAAGAGCTGCGTTCAAAATTGCACTTATTAACGTGTTGCCTCATTCTGTGCAAGATGTAACACGGTTGTTCTCCCCAATCACCTCGTGCTTATTTTCCTCCAAGATGCTGAGAATCTTTATCCCAAAAGAGAAGCTAACACGGCTTCCAAGCTGGCGTTAGGCTGAAAATTTATTCTGCGCCTTAACAACAAAAATAAAACTCACTTGCATAAATAAAGCAACTATTCTTTATTTTTTTAAGGGAGGCCAAAGTAACATTTACATGAGTGACATTCAACTTCCTCGGGCGAACCTTATGTAAAGATTACGGGTCCAGTGGGGGTAGGAGTGGGATTGAAAAATATTAGTAACCACTTCTCTGCCCGTTTACTGGGTGGGCGTGGCCATGGTGGGTGTGGCCTACTAGGGCTCCTGCACCATAGCTGGGGTCATGGTGTCTCCTGGCTCTGAAGTCCTTCCTTGAGCCTCGGGGGGGGGGTTGAAAATGGCCTCCCCCAGGCTATGGAGGCCGTTTGAAGGCCCTCCAGAGTAGGAAACAGGTCCATTTCCAGACTTCTGGAACATACTTCTGCGCATGCGCATAAGGAGAAAACAAGATAGCGGTTCCTACAGTGTTGCTGATAGAACTAGTTCAGGGGCGTGGCCAGCCAAGTTACTTCTGGACTTCTGGAACTTCTGGGAGGCCCATTTTTTATCCTCCCAGAGCTTCCACACTGGCTCTGCACTTACCTGGCATAATGTATAGGCTGCGTGGAGACTCCTTGGAAGGGAAGGGTGGGCGGGGCCAGCCAATCCTTGTGTCTACCGGTTCAGAGAAATGGATGTAAAATTAACATCCAGTTCACCCAAACTGCATCAAACCAGCTGAATCCCACCTCTGCATGGGAGGCAAGGGGAGTTAGTATGATTGTCCACTCGGTTAAAAAGATATATTTTTCATTAGTTTGCTACCCATTTGGCTTCCTGTCCTGCAGTTAAAGAAAGTTTAGGGGAGCTTTGTGGAGAGCCACAGTTTATAAATCTCATTAACTGATCAAATCCTTCTGTGGATCAAGGAATCAGGGGCACCAAAGAGGCTCCAGTGTGATGAAGAGAACATAAATAAATAAAATTACAGAGGCGCTGCCACACAAATATACACCCACAAAATAACCCAGAAATGCAAACCATCACTAAATGAACTTGAGATATCTCGTTGGAGAATGAGGAAAACAATAGACTCTTTTATACGTAAATTGGAGATAAGGAGTAAATATCTTTAGGCCAAGTCCTGGTAAATAAATTGTGCTGATATTATGCTTGCGAGCTGCTGAAGTTAGTTTAAGCCAGCAGTATATAGAATGAATGAATGAATTATTTAATTATTATCTTCTTTTAATGACCCCATAATAGTGTAGTGTCTGGGCAACTGAATGGAGCTGAGTGTTTACTGGCCAGATACCTTTCTTGTCACCAATGCAGAGTTTTGTTCTGCAAATATATTCTCATTGTGCAGAGAGAGAGAGAGAGAGAGAGAGAGAGAAATATGTACCCAGGATTGAATTCCCAGCCTCCTGATTGTGAGATGATACAGTAGCTCCCCCTCTATGCCACCACACCCCTACGGCCCCATACATCCCTACAGCCGATCCGCTCCCACAGAGAGGGCCTTCTCAGGGTGCCGTCGGCCGGGCAATGCCGTCTGGCGACACCCAGGGGAAGAGCCTTCTCTGTGGCGGGCCCTGCCCTTTGGAACGACCTCCCCCCTGAACTACGTACTATTTCGGACCTCCGCCTCTTCCGCCAGTGTCTAAAGACACATCTTTTTCAGCAAGCCGGCCTAGCCTAACCGCCCGCTGGGGCTATTTTAAAATTGGGGTTTTTAATCTGGTTTTAGCATAGGATTGTTTCTAGTAATTTGATATGCTTTTAAATTTTGTATATTTTGTCTTATATGCTTTTAAATTCCTGTGCGCTGCCCTGGGTCCCTCGTGGAGAAGGGCGGGATATAAATCGAATAAATAAATAAATAAATAAACACCATGAATGAATGAATGAGATATTTGTCATTGATTTATACCTGGATGACTTTACCAACTTCTTTGTTTCCTTCCATTCTCCTTTCCCCACCTGACTTACTTTTTTTTTCAAACACCTGAGGCTGTTTAGCTTCTTGGGGTGAACCAAGGTGGAATAGATATTGCCACCCAGTTGAAGAGAGAAATAAAATTGTTTCATAAACCAGAGGACAATTTTCAGCAGAAGATTACCCAGAGTTGGAGAGAATCAGAAGATAGTTGTGTGAAGAGGTAGCAGACACCGTAGTTGGTATTCCTCACTGAAAACCATTTCATCCGATCCAGGAAATTATTCAATGATTTATCTAGAAGCCAGAAAGTGGAGATGTCTTCCAAATTAATATAGTGTTTGAATTTTCACTTTTATGATCCACTGCTGATGGGGATGATGGCAGTGATGGGATCAGAATATGACATGGGTGTGTTCCATCTGTTTAGGCTAAAGCTAATGTACACACCATGTAACTTATTCAAGTAGACATCAAGCCATAGAATGGCTTGCTTCCTTCATGCACAATTTAACAATTAGCTATCAGGGGACCCAGGAAAGCTAGAGCAGCATGCTGGCAGTGACAAAGAGAAGTAATTGTTTTACATTCGCTAACTTCGGGGAGAACTCCAGCCAAACTGATTGCCTTGAACATTTCAAATCTAATTAAGGGACAGACTGTGGGTAGGCGCTGACTGAGTGGAGTACGATGCAGGTGGCTGAGAAGGGAATCAGTTCACTTTCCCTGCGCGTTTAATCAAATACGTTTTGTCTTAGGATGTAATGCATAGCTGCAATTTCCTTTTTTCTTTCCTTTTTTTTCCCCTAGAGTAAAAGTAAACCCAGACCCCGACAAGCAGGACAAGAGAGAAAGCTACAGGTCTGCAAAGATCCGGCACAAATTTGATGGGATTCCAATGTAGCTCCTGAATTGGATTTGCCAAACGATTTGGTAAACAGTGTCAACATTTTTTTTATAACAAGAGGGACAAATAGATTTGACTCCATTTTGGGAAGTGATCCGGAGGTGTTTGTTGTATACATTGGATGGATAACCTTTAAGGTCCTGAAATGAAAACCATGGTGCAGAGGTGGGTTCCTACCGGTTCGGACCAGTTCGGATGAATAGGCAGCAACTTGGTCGGACACACATCCAAACCGGTTCTACCCTGGGTGCAGCCATCTTTATTTTCTGTTCTGCACATGCACAGAACCATCTTCATTGAAAAAAAATGTAACTTTTTCCCTTTTTTTAATGTTGTGCGCATGCGGAGCGCGCACATGTGCAAAAAAATTGGGTGCCAAACCGGCAGTGATGTTGGCAGGAACCCACCCCTGCTGTGGTCCTCTGCAAATCCCAAACTCTGTCATAAAATTGTAATCTTTTTACACAGCAAAACCAAAATTTGGAGGAGATCCCAGTTCAATGGTAATTGCTCATCAGTGCAAGGGGACAATAAGTTTAAGAAATAAGGATTTGCTCTCCTCTGCCTCTTTTTCAATTGTTGCATCTTGTCTTTTTCTTTAAAAAAAAAACCCAATATCTTCTATATTTCATAAACCGAGGTCAAAATACAAATACCTCAAATACTGGAATATTGCTATCATGTCGCCCCTAATTCACCGCCCTGAGTCCCGCAAGGGAGAAGGGCGGTCTAAAAAATTAATAAATCCTAAATCCTAAATCCTAATTCTTCTTTTCTTTAGCCTAGCCCAGGGGTCTGCAAAGTTGGCTCTTTTAAGACTGGAGGACTTCAACTCCCAGAATTCCCCAGCCAGCCTAGCTGGCTGGGGAATTCTGGGAGTTGAAGTCCACCAGTCTTAAAAGAGCCAACTTTGCAGACCCCTGGCCTAGCCTAACCCAAATCCTCCAGACCTTTGATCACCTTAGTTGCTCTTCTCTGAACTTTTTCCAAAGTGTTGAGTTGGCTAATGCTCAGTAAAGATTGTCTGGGTTTTCTGAATTTTCAACCAAATTCTCAACTGGCCATTGCTTGTCAAATTGTGCCCACAATTCTTCAATGTTTTGTAACCCAAACAGAACTCAAGTAATGCACCCTGTTGTTGTTTTTAATCATGAAGTCGTGTCCGACCCATTGCGACCCCATGGACAACCTTTCCCCAGGCCTTCCTCTCCTCTACCATCCCCCGGAGTCCATTTAAGCTCACACCGACTGCTTCAGTGACTCCATCCAGCCACCTCATTCTCTGTCATCCCCTTCTTCTTTTGCCCTCAATCGTTCCCAGCATGAGGCTCCTCTCCAGGGAGACCTTCCTTCTCATTAGGTGGCCAAAGTATTTGAGTTTCCTCTTCAGGATCTGGCTTTCTAAAGAGCAGTCAGGGTTGATCTCCTCTAGGACTGACCAGTTTGATCACCTTGCAGTCCAAGGCACTCACAGGAGTCTTCTTCTCCAGCACCAGAGCTCAAAGGCCTCAATTTTATGGTGCTCAGCCTTCTTTATGGTCCAACCTTCACAGCCATCCATTGCAACTGGGAAAACTATAGCCTTCACTATACACACTTGACAGTGGGATGTCTCTGCTTCCTTAACACATCCTATCACACCTCAAGTCACAGACATCAAATAAACCACATTTGTTTAATTTTGCCTATTTTATTCACCAAGTCAAAAAAAAAAGGCAACTTCCTGATTCGTCTTCTCTGTGACAAGCTAAGCCAACAACAAGATACCCGAGTTCAAAGATTTGTGATGAGGTTTTAAACATCAGGACAGAGAAAGGCACAACCGTTTGCTGCGTTACATATCATTGTCTTGGGGAACAAGGGAATAATCACTTCAAGCTCTTCTGGAGACCATTTCCTGAGTAAATATTTGTCACAAGGACCTGATTGCCTTAGCGTGAAGTCCTTGACAAGTGGTTAAATAAAATGCATTCAGTTTTGTGCTTCCAAAGTTTAAGCTAAAATAAATGAGTTGCCAATTATTTGCCATGTAGCTTTGAAATGTGCCTTCCTCTCCCTTTTTTGTGGCAGAAAGCAAATTTAGGCTGCAGGTTCCCAATACCGAGAAGAATGTTTTAGTAACCTTGGGAAAAATATTGAAGTTTGCAGTAACAACACAACAAGACCAACCAAAATCACTTCCAAAAATCGCTTGTCACTGAGAACCAGGCAGCCTATACTGTAAATGTAATGAATACATAAATAAAAAGAATACAATACGTAGCAAGCGCTACTATTTCTCTGCCTCTGTGGCAGAGGCAAATTCCAACATAAAGCAAGACTTCTTTGCCATCCAATTGTTCAGACCACCAATGCTAATGTTTAAATAGCCCAATCAGGTTTCATGATAATTTAAAAGAACTGATTTTGTTCCTCTCAAATGCTAGCAAGATTGATTAAGTTCAGGAAAACTATTGGGTGGTTATTAATTGTTGGCTTTTCGCCTTCCTAGTCTTGAGTTATTTTTGGCTTGTTTATATTTTCAACTTACTTTTTTCTTTCTTTCTTTCTTTCTTTCTTTCTTTCTTTCTTTCTTTCTTTATTTCTTTCTTTCTTTCTTTCTTTCTTTCTTTCTTTCCTTCCTTCCTTCCTTCCTTCCTTCCCTCCTCCCTCCCTCCCTCCCTCCCTTCCTCTCCCCCTCATTCCTCTTTCCATGCCTTCTATTCTTTTCCCTTTCTTTACTTTCCTTCCTCCCTCTCTCTCTCACTCACTTCTTTTCTTCATCTTCCCTTCCCTTCCCTCCTACCTTCATTCCCCTTCCCTTTAATTGTCTTGTCTTCTTTCCTCTTCCCTTCCCTTCCCTTCCCCTTTCTTTTTCTCTTTCTTTCTTTCTTTCTTTCTTTCTTTCTTTCTTTCTTTCTCCTCCCTCCCTTCCCCCCTCTATTTCTATTTACATTGCTACTCCAATTGCAGAGAGTTTCATTCTTATTTTCTTTCTTAATTCAAACATGTTTATACCTTTGCCTGAAACATGTATTTTGTGAGTGCTTTTCCTACTTTGAGAATTTGGGGGAAGGAAACAGTACAAAAATATTCTCTGCTATAAAGGACCTCTAATATGTGCAATTTTTCCCTAATGTATCCATTTGGCATGCTTTCCTTCCATTAACCAGTCTACCCAAGCTTCTTGGATGAAAAGATGAGGCGAACTAGAAGCCAAAGTACAGAAAGCATATCTGGAATCATCATGAAGAAGACAATGATATAAAAGAAAGGATGAGGAAAAAGGAGAGGAGGGAAGGAAGAAAGGAAGAGAAAGGAGGGAGGGAAGGGGAGGCAGGGAGGAAGAAAGGAAGGAAGGAAGGAAGGAAGGAAGACAAAAAGGTACAGCGAGAAAAGAAAAAAAAAACCCAGAAGCATCCAGAACAAAAAACTATTTTTGAAAGCTGTTAAGAATGAGAGCAGAATAGGTCCCAAGTTCCCCTTAATTCTTCTAAAATAAGAAAACTTTCTGCTGACCCAAGCTTAAATTGGTGGTTTCACAGGGGTATTCAGGGAAAATCCTAGGAGCAAAATAAAAGTAACTTTCCATTGCCTTTTCCTGCTCTGTAATTTCAGCTTCCCAGCAAAGCCTACAGTCTCCCGTTCAAGAATTAAGCAAGCGAAATCTTTGTATTTTTACCTTTCTATCCTAGACAAACTCCCGTAAACAGTACATGGCATCTATTAGTACCTTTATACCTTGCAATTATCCCTTTCATGCTCTGAATGATAAGGTTGCTTGTTAATCATCCAAGTGATAATTTGCCTCTGTTATTTATGCAGCAATTGTTCTGTTTCAGTTTCTTTTATGGTGTTCTTAGGGGAATCTAAGGAAATCTAAGTTCTGTAATATTTATAATGCCCTCTGTCTTTTTACAGAAGAAAAATCAAAAGCCAGTTAGTTCTGTAAAAAACAACAACCCAACAACCGGTGTTTGTAAGAAGAGGGGAAAAATCAATAAAAATTTCAGAGAACTGCAGATTTTAAAACATAAACCATCCCATTGTCCCACATTAATTAACATTGCTTATCATTTTTTTAAAAATTGTTATTTAATTACATTAAAACGAATCATCAGAAGAAGGGAACCTAAAGAGAGACACAATCATAATTGGATCATAGTTCAGAACCCAAAATAATATTCATGGTGGTGAAAATAATATTTTCTCAGACTTCTTTTTAAAAAAAATCTGCTGGTAGTTATTGTATTGTACGCTGTTCTTTTATGGCATTTCTCCTTGGACCGTAAATAACGTTGTCCTCTATTGGCGAAAAGGGAGAGGAACACCTGGCAAATTATGTTACATATCTAACATAAAAAGCCCATTTTAAAAATGCCCGCTTTGCTTCCAAAGTCCTGCTTAGTGAGTCTTTGTTGAGAGAAACTGATTTGAAGCTTGCTGACAACCCATAGCAACATGGCCTCAAATTGGATGGAATCAAATAAAGGACTGAACAGCTGGGTACTTCAACAAGGAACGTTCACATTGTCAAAGACTCGCAGAGTTAATAGTCAGGGCGTATTGAATATCAAAGGATAAATAGCATATTTGCATTATCCTGTATGTCACAGTTCCAAGTAACACCCTTAACAAAAGAAGACTCCGAGGCTTGGGTTTCTTCAAAGCTCCATTGTATTAGAGATGTCCTATTGGCCCATCTGGGAAAACCCGAATCTGAATGTTTCCAGGTTTTCCCCACCCAAATGAAAGTTCAAGTCCCTGCCCAGCACCCACATGTCCATCACATGGTCCAATCAGGCACCATCCAAAACTGGAGATGCCTCCCAGTCACCTCATTGCAGCTGCAGGGCAAGGTGTCCTTGACCCTCTGAGAAAAGAATGTTATTTTGACTATGTATCACCCATACTCCACATAATCCCCTCTCCTATTTTCCCACAGTAGAAATTGTGACAGGTCTGACACTGTAACTGTCTGGTCTGCTTATAGGATCAAGATTGGTAGCTTCCAGGGTTGGGTTGCTACCAGCATTACTGCCAGTTCGGCATGCAAAATATGCTCTGTGTTTTCTGCCTAGGCTTGGGATGGATAACACGCTGTGCCATTTATGTATTTGTTAGATTTATATTGCACCTTACATTTTCAACAAAGGCTGATATGGAGTTTCTCTTGCTGTGGCAGCAAAACCATTCTTTGAAAGAGGATTTGTTTCCCACGTGGATTTATGCAGGTAAAGATGTTTGATGCAAGTCGAATATGCTGTGTCATCAACATAGTTGCAATTACTAGTCTCTTAGGAAAAAAAATGTGATGTCGCCTATGTCCTTAAATGGATAGAATGTCTCTGTTGTGGCTCGTCAGCTGCCAGTAGAGCTGGCGGCAGACTCCAACAATGAGGATGTTGGGGAAGAACTTGGGCCAGTTCTGGAGCCTGTGGAAGGCTCTGATGGATGCTCAATGTTGGGCACAGAGATAGGGCCAGGACCGTCCAACATTTCCCAGCCACCGGAGAGGCAGCTGCCTTTAGAGGTTGAGATGAGTGAGGAGGAAGAACAGCTGGGGCCTGTTCCAGATGCACACATGTGCAGAGCAGACAGGAGAGGTGAACAACGGAAGACAAGGAGTTGGCTCGGGAAGCAAAGCAAATATGCATGCTGACTGGCCCCTCCCTGGCTGGGGAATAAAGAGAAGAAAAGGGGAGTGGTGGTTGTAGGAGACAACAGTTCATATTGCTGGAGATTTTGCTCATTGTGTTTCGTACAACAAAGACTGCTTGGCAGAATTGAATTTGCAGCCTTTCAATTATCGTAAGGAACTGATAAGGTCTGCAGCTGCAGTTAACACCTTGCAAGACTTTTGCCTGGACTTTCGGTTGGGTGGATGCAATTAATTCATTAGAGGTAAATAAAGAGGGTTTTTCGTGACCAGGAGTCTTTTTCTCGCTTCTGCTAAGGCTGGATCAGAACACTCTCCTTCCCTGTATCCCTGTTCCATTTTCTGTCTGTTATCCATCACATAATTTGCTTTTGTGCTTTTTAAGGATAAACAGAACTCATGCTTTTGGAAGCTGTATGCCAGCTCTTCCAAAACCTTCAGGAAGGGAGGAAGGAGGGAAAAACAGTCTTATGACCCTAATGGAGTTTTCATGTCTTATTTTCTCCTTCAGTAAAGCAGCATTGAAACACCCATCCATTACTTACCTTTCATTGTTGTTAGGAGCTTACTTGGTGCACATTTCATACCAACACATTTTTCATTAACTAACCCAGTCTTTTCTCTTTCTTTTGAACTTTCCTTTTTTCTTTTCTTTTCCTTTCTTTTCATTCCCATCCCTTCCTTCCCTTCCCTTCCTTTCCTTTCCTCTTTTCCCCTTCATCTTCTTGTCCTTTCCTTTCTTTCTTTTTCACATCCCAAATTACATTTCTTACAAACCAAAGGTACTATGTTTCAATGTGAGAGAATTGTCATAGAAGTCAGTGGCATTAAATTTAAACTATGTATATTGGAAAAAAGTGCATCTGCATGAGCAGGGTTAAATAAAGCTATATATATGGCTGAGAGAAGCATTTACCATTAAGGCCAGCTCTTAAATATGTAATTGCAATGGTGAATCATGTTTCACTCTTCCAGACATCCCAAGGTTTCATCTCTGTGCAGGCCAAATGCAACTCTCATTGACTACTATTTATATGTAGATAACACTCCACTAAATACAATAGAATTGTTCTGACTTCCTCCCCCAATGACAAAGCCATTATCCTGCCTATGTTCTTCAATTAATGCAGCTAATGAGTTTTCTTCCACCAAAGTTGTCCTTTCTTTTCAATTTTGCATCCGCTGGTTAGCGTTGTCCATGTTTATTAATAAAAAACAACTTAACATGTAATGGCTTTGTTTGGGTGAGGAAACGAAGGCCCCACAATTGTGATCACAGGACAAAGAATATTGCATTAGTATTATACCCGACGCATTTCTCACAATGAAAATTCACACCCAGTTCTCAAATGGCTTCCATTTAAAAAGAAAACAGTTCTGAACATCAATTTTTCTTTCTTTCTTTCTTTTTTCCATCGGGGATATTTTAGCAGCACAAATCATTGTGTCATACAATGCCAGGGATAAAGACTTAAGTGCCTCAATTACAAGTCCTACTCTGCATTCTCTAATCAACAGTGAAGTAAATAATTAAATACTATGCTCCTTCCAGAGTTCTTTATAGGCAATAAATGTCTCTATATCTCATTATCTATTCTAGTTAGGGACAGACAAAATGTCCTTAATTTCAGCGCTGGTTTTACCTCTCACTCTGTCATTTGCCCTTGATGTTCAAATTTCAAGCTAAACAACTCCTATTGACTTTTCAAGGAAACTGAGCAATATATGTAACCTATTGTTCAAGGATATGGTTGGTGCATCCTGGAGAGGATTCAACACACAAACAATGGGAAAGTGCAGAGAAAACTGCTGTTTATTTTATCCTTAATTGTTTGATTTTATTGTTTGATTGCAACTGCTACTCTTCGGTAAACTGTAAAATGTATGCTGATGAGTTGTAGGTTTGATAATAGCAAAAGCAATAGCACTTAGACTTACACATACTGCTTTAGTGCTTCTACAGCCCTCTCTAAGCAGTTTACAGAGTCAGAATATTGCCCTCAACAATCTGGGTCCTCATTTTATCCACTTCAGAAGGATGGGAGGCTGAGTCAACCTTGAGCCTGCTGAGATTTGAACTGCCAAATTGCAGGAAGCCAGCAGTCAGCAGAAGTAGCCTGCAATACTACACTCTAACCACTGCACTCTAACTCTAACCACTGCGCCACTACAGCTCAATCATATTTTGACCAAATCACAAATGCCTTATCATTGATGGAAACTCTATGTCAGCGTTCCAAGTAATGTACCCATAGGAAACAAATCTCAGAGGCAGGCGGGTTCCTCAAAGGACAATTTATTGGATGCATCCTATTGGCATAACTGATGAAAGCCGACTCTGAATTTTCCCGTGACTTTAACCTAATTAAAAGTAAAAGTTTCTCTTTCCCCCCAAGACATTAGTCATGCCGTCAAATCCTATTGCTGGCTGGTCGCTTGGTTATTGGCTCCTCCTCTGGCCACCTGTGGATACCTGTGCAAATATCCTTGGTTCCCACAGGAAACTTTATTCTTTTGGTTACAAAACCCCATGTAACAATTCCCTCCCCTCCCACCGATGTGTGGCAATCCAGGAGCCTCCAAGATGGCTTCAGACAGGCTCACTTCAAGCTTGACACTCTGTAAATCTTTCAAATATGGAACCTGGTGATGCCGAGAAAACTAAGCAAGAGAATGATCATTGAAATCCTCTGAATGGACATATGTCCCAAGTCTGCCAACTCATATTTAGGAGCAGCTTTATGGCAAGAACAAACATTCTTGAGGATGCACAAGAAAAACAAAAACAAATTGAAAGATGGAGGAAGGAGACCATTGAGCAAGGAATAGTTTTAAAGGAGGATATGACTGAAGGGTCATCCGACCTCTAAGAAGGTGGCTTCATTCTAGAGGTTTAAAGTTTGATCTACACAGAAGAAGGAAGGAGGAGGAGGAGGAGGAATTACAGTGTTGGGAGGGACCTTGGAGATCTTCTAGTTCAACCCCCTGCTTGGGCAGGAAATCCTACACTACATCAGACAAATGGTTATCCAACATCTCCTTAAAAAGATCTTCCAGTTTTGGAGCATTTACAACTTCTGAAGGCAGGTTGTGGAGGCAACTTCAGCAGGAGGAGGAGGAGGAGAAGGAGGAAAAGAAGGAGGAAGGGAATATAACATCAGAAATTTAAGTCAGCCAGTAGACCATTCACAGATTGGAAGAAAAAATTCCAATAGGGAATCTGTTCTCACATGAAATCAATTTCTTTTGAATGATAAAACAGTGCTAGAGCAGATTATTTCTTTTCATCAATGAGTGCCCACTGCTATTCATTGCCTTCCAGACCAGGAGTGAAATTCTACCGGTTTGGACTGGTTCGCCCAAACCGGTTGCAAAGATGCTAGCTGTTCACATGAACTAGTAATAAAACAAATGCTACCAGCTAGGGTGAACCGGTGTTTCCAAAAAGTTTTCCTTCTTTCTAGCTAATCGAAATCATGTGGCACAGCAGATTCTCCCCCCCCCCCCAATCGCTGTTCACTTACCTCACTGTTCTCTTACTCTCTTTCCAGGTGCACTCGATAGCAGGCTCCACCCACCCAGATGTCTGACATCATTTTGATGCTCTGCGCATGCATATACTCACATTGCTACTGAACCAGTAGCAAAGGTTAGTGGATTTCACTTCTGCTCCACATCCAAACATCTTCCATTACTGGTACCCTGACAATACAATACAATACAATAGCAGAGTTGGAAGGGACCTTGTAGGTCTTCTAGTCCAACCCCCTGTGTGAGCAGGAGCCTTATACCATTTCAGACAAATGGCTATCTAACATCTTCTTAAAGACTTCCAGGGTTGGGGCATTCACAACTTCTGGAGGCAAGCTGTTCCAGAGGTTAATTGTTCTAACTGTCAGGAAATTTCTCCTTAGTTCTAAGTTGCTTCTCTCCTTGATTAGTTTCCACCCATTGCTTCTTGTCCTGCCCCCAGGTGCCTTGGAGAATAGTTTGGCTCCCTCTTCTTTGTGGCACCCTCTGAGATATCGGAACACTGCTATCATGTCTCCCCTGGTCCTTCTCTTCATCAAACTAGACATACCCAGCTCCTGCAACCGTTCTTCATATGTTTTAGTCTCCAGTTCCCTAATCATCATGGTTGCTCTTCTCTGCACTCTTTCCAGAGTCTCCACATCTTTTCTACATCGTGGCGACCAAAACTGTATGCAGTATTCCAAGTGTGGCCTTACCAAGGCACCATACAGTGGCATTAACACTTCATGTGATCTAGATTCTATCCCTCTGTTTGTGCAGCCTAGAACTGTGTTGGCTTTTTTGGCAGCTGCTGCACACTGCTGGCTCATATTTAAATGGTTGTCCACTAAGATTCCTAGATCCCTCTCACAGATGCTACTATTGAGCAAGGTACTACCTATACTGTACTTGTGCATTTTGTTTTTCTTGCCTAAATGTAGAACCTTACTTTTTTTACAATTGAATTTCATTTTATTAGATAGTGCCCAACTTTATTTGTACATTCTAAAGAAGAGATGTTAAGTTAGATATCACCTGAACCTGGACCAATGGATCACTTGACTCACAGGCTTCATCTAGATGTTATTTTTATTTTTGTCATGTTGAGTTGTTTGTTTTTTTAAATTTCTTTTTCATAATTTAAATGTAAAAGAGCAACATGTTCAAAATCCATATATACAGCGTGTTGCCTGGTTACAGTTATTCGAGGTAATATTTGTCATAGTCATAATAATAATATCTTCTAATGGTAGTTTCATGATAACAGTGCTTTTCCCTCATAACATTAATTAGTAATACTAATCAAAATTAATCTAACACTGGAAGTGTTTAAGAAGATGTTGGATAACCATTTGTCTGAAGTGGTGGAGAGTTTCTTGCTTTGGCAGGGAGTTGGACTAGAAGACCTCCAAGGTACTTTCCAACTCTGCTATTCTATTCTATTCTATTCTATTCTATTCTATTCTATTCTATTCTAATCAAAATTAATAAATTACAGCAAACAACCTTAGTAGTGAGATTAATCTTTCTCTTGTAATCCTCAAGATTCTAACTCTAACTTTCTCTCATCCAACTATCGATAAAACAAATCCCATACCTCAAAATATTCAGTGTCTTCCTTTTCTTTAATTTCAAATGTCAGTTTATTCATTTCTGCACATTCTAAATTTTTTGTTAATATCTTTTCTTCTGTGGGGATCTCCTTGCCCTTCCAATGTTGTGCAAACACAATTCTGGCCACTGTTAACACATGAATTATTAAGTTACATTTCTTTTGCTGTATGTGTCTGGTATGATGCCCAACAGAAATATTTCTGGTTTTAAATCTATATGTTCCTTTATCATTTTTTTTTCTAGCCAGGTGTATATTTTAGTCCAGTGTTTACTTATTTTGCTTCTGAACATGTCCAGCACATATAGTCATATGTGCCCAGGATTTGGTTGCACTTCCAGCACTTGGCAGTTTAGCATTTACAACTTCTGGAGGCAGGTTGTGGAGGCAACTTCAGAAGGAGGAGGAGGAGGAGGAGGAGGAGGAGGAGGAGGAGGAGTCATCTGTACGCTGATGACACCCAGCTGTACATATCCACCCCAAACCACCCCAACGATGCCGTCGAGGTACTGTCCTGGTGTCTGGAGGCCGTACGGGTCTGGATGGGTAGTATCAAACTCAAACTCAACCAGTCCAAGACCGAGTGGCTGTGGTTTCCGGCACCCCGGTTCAGCCAGATAAGTCCAACACTGGCTATTGGGGGCGAACAACTGGCCCCCGTGGAGAGGGCGCGCAACTTGGGCGTCCTCCTGGATTCCAGGCTGTCCATGGAGGACCATGTGGCGGCCGTGGCCAGGGGGGCATTCTATCAGGTTTGCCTGATACGCCAGTTGCGCCCCTTACTGGACCGGGGGGCCCTTCGCACAGTCACTCAAGCACTTGTGACATCCCGGCTGGATTACTGTAACGCTCTCTACATGGGGCTCCCCTTGAGGTGCACTTGAAAGCTACAGTTAGTGCAGAATGCGGCCGCGCGGGTGGTTATGGGTGCCTCAAGGCAAGCCTACGTAACACCTCTCCTGCGCGAGCTGCACTGGCTGCCTTTGGCCTTTCGAGTGCACTTCAAGGTGTTGACCACCATCTTTAAATTGCTCCATGGCTCGGGGCCTAGCTATATATGAGACCGCCTCCTGCCCCATACATCCCTTCGTCCGGTCCGCTCCCACAGAGAGGGCCTTCTCTGGGTGCCATCGGCTGGGCAATGCCGGTTGGCGACACCCAGGGGAAGGGCCTTCTCTGTGGCGGGCCCGCCCCTCTGGAACGACCTACCCCCCGACCTTCGCACTACCTCGGACCTCCGCCTCTTCTGCCAATGTCTTAAGACACATTTATTCCAACAAGCCGGCCTAGGATAGCCCCCCGTTCTGACTTTTATACATAAATTATAATTTGGTAGGGTTTTTAAATATGGCTTTTAGCACGGGTAAATAATTTAATATATTTTAATGTTGTATATTGTATTTATTGTGGTTTTTAAATAATGCCTGTGCGCCGTCCTGGGTCCTAACAAGGAGAAGGGCGGGGAATAAATTTGAATAAATGAAAATGAAATGAAAAGAGGAGGAGGAGGAGGAGGAGGAGGATACTCTAAGGTATCCCTCATGACAAATTGTGTGAGTGACCTCATCTTTAGTTGGCTTTCATTTTTATTCTACTCACCCACCCCACCAAAAAACACCAATTGTGTTGCTAACAAAAGCCATACCAGTGTCACACGAAAGCCGTTGATAGGACATGTCTCGAAATATGGTCACATTTCGTGTAAAAACTTTCATGCAGCCAGCCTGTCATAGCCCTGTTTTAATTGGGTTTTAGTATTGGGTTTTAAATTATGGGCCAAATTATTTAATATATCAATATGTTATTTTATCTTTTGTATTTTCTGTTTTTACTGTGGCTGTTCACCGCCCTGAGTCCCAAGAGGGAGAAGAGCAGTATATAAATTAAATAAATAATAATAATAATAAATAATGTTTTACACCGAAAGAAATGAGTGAGCACATATTAATGTCCATATAATAATAATAATAATAATAATAATAATAATAATAATAATAATAATAATAATAATAATAATAATAATAATAATAATAATAATAATAATAATTTTATTTTTATAAACCGCGTCCTCTCCCCACGGGGACTCGGAGCGGTGTACAGGGAAAAAAAATTAAAGCATAAAATACATATACAATAAATACACTAAGTTAAAAACCAAATTAAACTCAATTCAATTGTCCCTGCACTAAAATTCCCATTAATTAAAACTAATAATCCCAAACCCTAAAGGTAGAGACTAACCTAGGCCGGCCAAACGGAAAAAGTGTGTTTTTAATTTCTGACAGAAGGAGCGGAGGTCCGTGGTTGTTCTAATGTCGGGGGGAAGGTCGTTCCAGAGGGCTGGGCCCGCCACAGAGAAGGCCCTTCCCCTGGGCGTCGCCCGCTGACAAAGTCTAGTGGACGGCACCCGGAGAAGTCCCTCTCTGTGGGAGCAAATCGGCTGTGAGGATGTATGGGGCAGGATCCGATCCTGCAGATAGCTAGGTCCCGAGCCATGGAGCACTTTGAAGATGGTAACTAGCACCTTGAAGTGCACCCATATGCGAAATGGAAAAAAAAATGGGTTGTGTTACTTCAGAATTAATTCTAAGCCAATTCAACACAAAACACACTGTATTCAGGAAGCTGTGAATCATCTCCTTTGTGTTTGGTGAGTTCAGCACTGCTCTTTTGGAACTCTGCTTTTCATGAGATTCTGGAGAATAAAAAATTAGAAATCCAAACACGTCTGTTTGTGCTGCCAAAAAAAAAGTAAATCACAAAAAGATTAATTATTCCCAGCTCCCGGGCTCAAAATAACGACTTACAGATACTGTATTTTTAATCACATTTCAACAAACAAATTTCAGCCATTTGCATATTTGATTCTGAAGTGTGATCTCGTTTTTTTTCCCCAAGTCTACTGTACGGTGGCAACTATTCCCATCACAATCTCCTTCCCACTCACACAAACACACACACACACACACACACAAACAAAGTTGATGAACTTTGCACCATTAAAAGTCTCAAAGCATTTTCATCCATGCAACTAAGCAGCAGAACATGCATTATTTAGGAAACTTCCCTTTATTGGATGGATTATGAATGCGGTAAATGCAACCCGCTGCGTAGTATGTTATTCCTTTACCTGTCTTAATAAACTGCAGCAATGCAATTTTCTCAAGCAATGTAGATCCTGGTACAATTTACTCCCTTGCTGTTCAACTCTCCGACGACCTAACTCAACTGGATCATAATGGTTGCGTAAATCAATCTTCAGTGGTTTGTGGGCTCCCAAAAGTCTAGTACATCGGCTTGAAGGGCATTTCCAGTTCATCTGCCCAGGATATTGTAGACCACAGCAATTTGTGGTGGTCAGATATTGCATGGAGGAAAAGAAAATAGGGATCTGTGAGATGGTGAACAGAGAAGGGGGTTGCATAGAAGTCATTGGAAGCCTCTTGTGGGATTGGGTTGGTATCCTGTGAATCCTTTCTCCTGTGACAATAATTGTTGCCTTTATTTTTAAATCCTAGCCAGGAAAAAAAAAAAGCCATTGTAGCACTTAGTTGGTTTATTAATAAGCATTGCTGAGGCTAGCTAGCAAGAGCAGGCAACTTTTGTGCAATAAAACTCATTAACTTCATTAATTGGAGAGCATAGGCAACATAATGAATTTGTCATTAGGGGGAAGGAAGAGCAATTCTATTGTGTTTAGTGACTGTTGCCTACTTACAAACACGACTCAATGGAGCCTGCGAACCTCAGGGCTGCTTATGAAATCGAGAGGGAAAAATGGCAGAGTGAAGGAATTGGCTTGTTCTACATATAATGGAAACTCAACTATTCTGCACTAGCCAAGCTCGTATTCCAAGCAAAATGTGAGCACTTGTGCAACACAATTCCCAATCTTGGAGCTCAAACCAATAGCCTAACTACCGAAATGAGCTACTAATATTCAACAACATTTCAACGAGTCCTTTTTGTTTTCCCCTATGGTGTTCAAAGGGACTCGGAGCGGTGCACAGGGAAAATTAAAAAATACCAATAAATATACATAATAAATTAAATAAAAGGCAAATTAAACAATGATTATCCCTGCGCTAAAATGCCCAATTTTTAAAATTAACTAAAATTCCCTAAGCCCTATTAAAAGACGGAAGACTAACCTAGGCCGGCCAAGCAGAGAAAGTGTGTTTTGAGTTTTTGACGGAAGGAGCGGAGGTCCGTGGTTGTTCTAATTTCGGGGGGAAGGTCGTTCCAGAGGGCTGGGCCCGCCACAGAGAAGGCCCTTCCCCTGGGCGTCGCCTGCTGGCATAGCCTAGTGGACGGCACCCGGAGAAGTCCCTCTCTGTGGGAGCGAATTGGCCGCAGGGATGTATGGGGCAGAATCCGATCCCGCAGATAACTAGGTCCCGTGTGTCAGGATCTTATTGAAATGCCTGCAATAATTTGAGTATGTTCTATAGGTTTGCAGAGAAACAGAAAGCATCTGCAGTAAATAAGTAAATAAGTAAATAAATCACTTATATCTTTTCTGTACACTGAGAGCGTATGCACCAAAGACAAATTCCTTGTGTGTCCAATCACACTTGGCCAATAAAGAATTCTGTTCTTTTCTGTACTCTACTGTACTCTACTCTACTCTACTCTACTCTACTCTACTCTACTCTACTCTACTCTACTCTACTCTACTCTACTCTACTCTACTCTACTCTATTTTATAATAAATGAATGTCACATAGAGGGAAATTGTACATACAGCAATGTACAAATTTTCACACAAGAGAAAACATGCATGTTAGGAGTATACTCCTAGTGTTGGGTAGTCATTATATAATACCATGATGACAAATGGTCATTGTGGCTTTAAGACTGTTGGAATGCAATTAGAGACTGTAATTGGAGACTGTAATTATCCCCACTATAAGAGGAAGTCAGCAGAACACAATCTCCCTCTGCCGGATCGTCTAGATATCTCTATTGTTTGCTATCTGCTCGTGTGCCTTGACTGACTGTGTTTGAAGAAGGAAGAATTGTGGATTGCTGACTGTAAGCAATTGTTAGTTTGTTAAGGAATTTGTTTGACTCACTTTACTATCACTGCTTGTGAAGCAGTAGTTTAGTTTTACAACACCAGTGTCTGGGTTACTATTTGTGTGTTTACCAGCAATGTTTCTCTAGCTGCATATTCCGCTGCACAACTTTTCTGTCTCCAAATGGAGATATCCCCCAACAATACATTTTTTTAATTATATAATTTTATTGTAAATTAGTAACAGAAAAAAGAACATAAATAAGACATTGACAAGACAAAGCAAAGCTACACAGATACAACTGGGGGTAACCCACCCCCTATATGTACACAGTTACCAAGTAACAACGTATACCATCTTACTACATTCCTAGATATTCCAGCTATTTCTATTTGTCTATATCTTACATTTATCAATTCCCCATAGCTGCCACTGCTCCATATATTCATTTTATTTACTATCTATCTATCTACATCCCCAGCAATGCATTTTGAACACATTTTTTTTTAAAAAAAATAATGAATATAATACAGGTACTGGATAGATAAAATTACGTTTCAGTAAATGGAACTCAAGAATTGCACCTGCTAAAGATCATGAGGCTTTTGCTTCACCCTTTAGGACAGGGGTTTCCAACCTTTGCAACTTTAAGTCTGAAGGACTTCAGCTCCCAGAATTCTCTAGCCAGCTTTGCTGCCGACAACTGCTCTGTTTAGAATGCAATGAGTAGATCTAAATTGTGAAATCATCTGGGGAAAAATTAGGTGGGCTAAGGATCACAAATAAAAGGGCAACAACAACATATCAGAAATAAGAAAAAAACTTAAAGAAATAGGAACTTTGTCTTGGGGCCTGATAACCATAATCCAAAGCTTTGCTGGCTGGAGAATTCTGGGAGGTGAAGTCCTTCAGACTTAAAGTTGCAAAGGTTGGAGACCCCTACTTTAGGAGATGACTACTCTTATTGCGATGCCACAACCAAAGGACTACTCTTCAAACACCGAGGAGATCACATCCTTTCAAAGTTTTAAGACAATAATTTTGACAACTGCCCAGGGGTGGGTTTCTGCAGGTTCGCACCTACTCGCGAGAACCGGTTGGTGAAATTTAGAGAACCGGTGAGAGGGGGTTCCACCGGCGTACCTGGAAGTAAATCTGGCCCGCCGCTGCCAGTGACCCAATGGGAAGGAAAGGAAAGGAAAGGAAGGAAAAAAGGAAGGAAGGAAGGAAGGAAGGAAGGAAGAAAGAAAAAAAGAAAGAAAGAAAGAAAGAAAGAAAGAAAGAAAGAAAGAAAGAAAGAAAGAAAGAAAGAAAGAAAGAAAGAAAGAAAGAAAGAAAGAAAGAATTTATCATCACAATTGAGTCCAAAATTTTGGTTGCTAAGCAAGAGCGTTGTTAAATGAGTTTCACCACATTTTAAAAGGTGGCCACTCCTACCCTGTCACATGACTGCCAAGCCACGCCCACAAAATAGGCCACACCTACAGAGTAGGTTCTAAAAAATTTGAAACCCACCCCTGAACTGCCCCTATATTCTGGAAGGAGAGAGAAAATATACATGGCTTTATTTCAGCGTAATGCAGAGTACAATTTCTCCCCATCTCTTCAGATCTGTATGGTCTTGAAAACTAAACTGGACCAGGTTAGTACCTGAATCATCATCTTCTTTTAATGACCCCAGAATCCCTTGCAGGGTGGAGTCTGGGCAACTCAATGGAGCTGAGTGTTTACTGGCCAGATGCCCTTCGTGTCGCCAATGCAGAGTTTTGTCCTGCAAATATATTCTCAGTGTGCCCAGAGAGAGAAATTGATTTGATTTGATTTGATTCGATTTATATACCGCGCCTTCTCCATCGAAATGGACCCAGGGCGGTGCACAGGAAATTAAAACCAACAAATAATAAAACAATACAATAAATAGATAAAAAGAATTAAATAAGAGCCTGCGCTAAAATTCCCACTAAAAACCCAACGTCCATTTCCGTACTTGGCAGAAATAATAATACGTAAATAACTGCCTCTACCTAGGATCAAACCCACAGCCTCCTGATTGGGAGGCGAGAGAGCTCCCCCTCTAGGCCACTGCACCACTCATGACTGTGATAACCCTGTGTCTAAATTTCAAAATGAGATGTGGGCGAAGCGTGGCCATTTTATTTTATTTTACTGTTAGTACTTGAACAGAAGACTCAAATCCCAATGTCAGTTTGTAAGGCATCTCTATGACGACTATCAAACTGCCATAGAGAGGAGCATTCCAAACATACCTGTGGTGCGAAAGGAATCTCAGGCTGGCCTGTGGATGCGCATGTCTAAACTACCATCTCTCATTGGTTAATGTGATTTATGACGAAAAGCTGAAGGGAGGAGAGTAATGCGGGCAAAGTTCAGAAGCAGATAAAGAAAGCAAAAAAGATGGCTGCAAATAAGAAACGCCTAATGAGGAATGCCTAATGAAGCTGCTAATAAATCACTGCTTTTTGTATCATAATGTTGGGTCGTTTATTATGAAGCAGGCATCATTAGGGTACTTGACACCCAAAGTGTCCTTAGGAAAAGTCAATGGCAAACCATCTCAATATTGCTGATGGGAAGACTCAAAGTGGACATGATGGAGAGTTTACTTGCGATACATTTTTGTAGATGGCACACCTGTACATATTTCCACATCAGCATCTACATAACTAGATCTGTCGTCCCACTGATCTTCGTGATGAGCTGAAGTCCATTTAACTTTGAGGGACTTGTAAACAAATAATTTTGCTGGGCAACTGTTGGAGCCATAGATATGCTTCTCATTTTTGTAGCTCCGACCCATTTCCTTATTTCAAACCTGAGGTTTTGGAAAAGCCTCACAAAATAAATTTATGTATGGATCTAGAGCAACAGGTCATTAATCAGGGAATAGAAATTTTTTTAAAAAGATAATTAAAGGTGCTCCAGATTATATTGGGTTTTGATTTCACCTAAAAATATCTTGCTATCTGGGTCGTGCTATTCTACATTGCAAATGAACATGACCTTCACACTCAGCAGAAGACAATGGGAAAAAAAAGAGGCTTTCAGATTTACTAATTGTGGAAAGAACATTCAGATGATCCTCAATTTATGACTACAATTGAGCCCAACATTTCTGTGGCTTGAGCAAGACAGAGAGAGGTTAAGTAGGTTTTGCCCCATTGTATGACCTTTCTTGCCACATTTGTTAAGGGAATCACTGTATTCTTAGATGCGTAACACGGTTTTGAAGTGACTCTGCATTCCCTATTGACGCTACTTGTGAGAAAGTCGCAAAAGAGACACTGCATCCGTCATAAATATGAACCAGTTGCGAAACATCCAAATTTTGATCATACAATACAATAGCAGAGTTGGAAGGGACCTTGTAGGTCTTCTAGTCCAACCCCCTGCGTGGGCAGGAACCTTATACCATTTCAGACAAATGTCTATCCAACATCTTCTTAAAGACTTCCAGGGTTGGGGCATTCACAACTTCTGGAGGCAAGCTGTTCCAGAGGTTAATTGTTCTAACTGTCAGGAAATTTCTCCTTAGTTCTAAGTTGCTTCTCTCCTTGATTAGTTTCCACCCATTGCTTCTTGTCCTGCCCCCAGGTGCCTTGGAGAATAGTTTGGCTCCCTCTTCTTTGTGCCACCCTCTGAGATATCGGAACACTGCTATCATGTCTCCCCTGGTCCTTCTCTTCATCAAACTAGACCAGTGCTTCTCAAATAGTGGGGCGGGCCCCCCAGGGGGGGCGCGAGGCTCCGTAAAGGGGGGCGCGTTTGACCTTGGCAGAGGTGTACTTATAACAATTTTATAGACAAATGATACTATTTACAGTCGCGCGGGGGGCGCGAAATGTTTTCTTCTTCCTAGGGGGGGCATGACAGAAAATAATTGAGAAGCACTGAACTAGACATACCCAGCTCCTGCAACCGTTCTTCATATGTTTTAGTCTCCAGTCCCCTAATGATCTTGGTTGCTCTTCTCTGCACTCTTTCCAGAGTCTCCACGTCTTTTCTACATCGTGGCGACCAAAACTGTATGCAGTATTCCAAGTGTGGCTTTACCAAGGCACTATACAGTGGCATTAACACTTCATGTGATCTAGATTCTATCCCTCTGTTTATGCAGCCTAGAACTGTGTTGGCTTTTTTGGCAGCTGCTGCACACTGCTGGCTCATATTTAAATGCTTGTCCACTAGGATTCCAAGATCCCTCTCACAGTTGCTACTATTGAGCAAGGTACCACCTATACTGTACCTGTGCATTTTGTTTTTCTTGCCTCATCATGTGACCAATGGGTATTCTGCAATGGTCACAAGTGTGAAAAACAGTCATAAGGGCTTTTTTCAGTATTGCTTAACTTTGAATGGTCACTAAAGAAATGGTTGTAATGCCCGTACTGAGAATATTCTGGCTTTATTGAAAGGATGTTATATGTGAAAAAATTCAGTATATCCAAACAGAGTATTTATAGAATGTAGAGTTGGAAGGGACCTTGGAGGTCTTCTAGTCCACCCCCTGCTAGAACAGGAACTCCTACACCACTTCAGACAAATGGTTATCCCACATCTTCTTAAAAACATCCAATGTTGGAACATTTACAACTTCTGGAGGCAAGTTGTTCCACTGATTATTTGTTCTCATTGTCAGGAAATTTCTTCTCAGTTCTAAGTTGCTTCTCTTCTTGATTAGTTTCCACCCATTGTTTCTTGTCCTACCCTCGGGTGCTTTGGAGAATAGCTTGACTCACTCTTCTTTGTGGCAAGCCCTGAGATACAATACAATATAATAGCAGAGTTGGAAGGGACTTTGAAGGTCATCTAGTCCAACTTCCTGCCTAGGCAGGAACCCCTACACAACTTCAGACAAATGGCTATCCAACCTCTTCTTAAAGACTTGCAGTGTTGGGACATTCACAACTTATGGAGGCAAGCTGTTCCACTGATTAATTGTTCTAACTGTCAGGAAATTTCTTCTCAATTCTAAGTTGCTTCTCTCCTTGATTAGTTTCCACCCATTGCTTCTTGTTCTACCTCAGATGCTTTGGAGAATAGTTTCACTCCCTCTTCTTTCTGGCAGCCTCTGATATATTGGAACACTGCTATCATGTCTCCCCTAGTCCTTCTTTTCATTAAACTAGACATACCCAGTTCCTGCAACCGTTCTTCATATGTTTTAGTCTCTAGTCCCTTAATCATCTTTGTTGCTCTTCTCTGCACTCTTTCTAGAGTCTCCACATCTTTTCTACATCGTGGCGACCAAAACTGGATGCCGTATTCCAAGTGTGGCCTTCCCAAGGCATTATAAAGTGGTATTAACACTTCACGTGATCTTGATTCCATCCCTCTGTTTATGCAGCCTAGAACTGTGTTGGCTTTTTTGGCAGCTTCTGCACACTGCTGGCTCATATTTAAATGGTTGTCTACTAGGACTCCAGAGTCCTTCTCACAGTTACTACTAACGAGCAAGGTGCCAGATATACTCCATCTATGTATTCACTAGATCCATTTTATGTACCCCAGAATGTCTTAAGAATGAATGAATTTGTCATGCTGTACACAGTGTTCTTTTTCTAACAATTTATTTGTTCAGCTGCCTTTCTGAGACAATAGGCAAAATGTGGAGCTAGAAAATGCATTTCTCTACTTGTTTTTCATGATGTATACATTTCCCCATGTGCCTTTTGCATTATAATTGGTGGGACCTTAGTGAATTTTCTCACCTTTTCACTTTCACCCTAAAAAATTACCTTCACATGGTTGTTTCTTGGAGATAGGTTTTGCACAATTCAGAGGGGGAAAAAGTACAAAATATTGATTCTCTTCATGTGATTTCTGAAAGGTAAAGCTTCCCCTTGCACATATGTGCTAGTCGTCCCCAACCCTAGGGGGCAGTGCTCATCCCCATTTCAAAGCCAAAGAGCCAGCACTGCCCGAAGATGTCTCCGTGGTCATGTGAATGGCATGACTAAACGCCGAAGGCACACAATATGCTGTTACCTTCCCACCAAAGGTGGTCCCTATTTTTCTACTTGTATTTTTACATTCTTTCAGATTGCTAGGTTGGCAGAAGCTGGGACAAATCACGAGAGCTCACTCCTTTACGCAGCACTAGGGATTCAAATTGCCGAACTGCTGACCTTTCTGATTGACAAGCTCAGCATTCTAGAGCAGGGGTCTCCAACCTTTGCAACTTTAAGTCTGAAGGACTTCAGCTCCCAGAATTCTGGCAGCTGAAGTCCTTCAGACTTAAAGTTGCAAAGGTTGGAGACCCCTGTTCTAGAGGAATTAAAATCTGGTGGATTAGTATTAAATTAAATGCAGGCCGGTGACTAATAATGGCCTCTCTTCTACAATGAACCCTAGTAAATTGTCAGTCATCAGCTCCTCCTCCCTCTACAAGGCTAAGCCCAGTTTTTAGCAAGGCAATAATTAACTCAATTAACCCAGCTGTCAAAAAGTTTCCAACAAAACAAAGCTCAATTTTTACTAGAGGCGAGTATTAGTAAAACATCCTAAAACATCTGAAACTACTGATAAGCAGACTTTCCTCATGCATGTCAAGTCTCTGTATTTGCATTTTAAATCGATTATTATTTAGCATGTTCTGCATTGGGTGACACCCAATTTGCCCTTAGTTATATTGTCCTGTAGACAATTTACATTCCTGTAAATGTACATGAAATATAGCACCAGAAGGCAAAAGACACAAAATAATGGATGGAAACTAATCAAAGAGAGAAGCAACCTGGAATTAAGGAGAAACTTCCCAACAGTGAGGACAATTAAGCAGTGGAACAGCTTGCCTTCAGAAGTTGTGGGTGCTCCACAGTGGTGGGTTTCAAATTTTTTAGAACCTACTCTGTAGGTGTGGCCTATTTTGTGGGCGTGGTTGGCAGTCATGTGACAGGATGGGAGTGGCCACCTTTTAAAATGTGGTGAAACTCATTTAACAACGCTCTTGCTTAGCAACCAAAATTTTGGACTCAATTGTGATGATAAATTCTTTCTTTTTCTTTCTTTCTTTCTTTCTTTCTTTCTTTCTTTCTTTCTTTCTTTCTTTCTTTCTTTCTTTCCTTCTTTCCTTCCTTCCTTCCTTCCTTCTTTCCTTTCCTTTCCTTCCCATTGGGTCACTGGCAGCAGCGGGCCAGATTTACTTCCAGGTCCGCCGGTGGAACCCCCTCTCACCGGTTCTCTAAATTTCACCAACCGGCTCTCGCGAGTAGGTGCGAGCCTGCAGAAATCCACCACTGGTGCTCCATCACTGGAGGTTTTGAAGAAGAGGCTGGACAGCCAGTTGTCTGAAATGTTACAGGCTTTCCTGTTTGAGCAGGGGGTTGGACTAGAAGACCTCAGAGGTCCCTTTCAGCTCTATTCTAATTGATTGATTGATTGATTGATTTACTTTCACTTTCAAGTGAGCCTAGCATATTATTGGCCTTTAGCTAACCTGGAAGCTAAATGCAATCTAATTTGTAATATCAGAATAACAACATTGGAAGGGACCTTGGAGGTCTTCTATCTAGTCCAACCCTCTGATCAAGCAGGTGGCTCTATACCACTTCAGATGAATGGTTGTCCACTTTCTTCTTAAAGCCCTTCAGCGATGGAGCAGCCACAACTTCTGAAAACAAGCTCTTCTTCCACTGTTTGATTGTTCTCTGTGTCAGGAAATTTCTCCTTATTCTAGGTTGCTTCTCTCCTTGGTCAGTTTCCATCCATTGCTTCTTGTCTTGTCTTCTGGAACTTTGGGAAATAGGTTGATCACCTCTTCTTTGAGGCAGCCGCTCAAATATTGGAACACTGCTATCATATATGGTGCACCCGAAGACTGCAGCTGGTCCAGATCTTGGGAACGTCTAGATATTCCCATGTAACACCGCTCCTGCGCGAGCTGCACTGGTTACCTGTAGTCTTTCGGGTGCACTTCAAGGTGTTGATCACTATCTTTAAAGCGCTCCATGGCACGGGACCAAGCTACCTGCGAGACCGCATCCTACCTCATACATCCCTGCGGCCGATTCGCTCCCACAGAGAGGGACTTCTCCGGGTGCCGTCCACTAGGCAATGCCAGCGGGCGACGCCCAGGGGAAAGGCCTTCTCTGTGGTGGGCCCAACCCTCTGGAACGACCTACCCCCCGACCTCAGAACAACCACGGACCTCCGCACCTTCCGCCAGAAATTAAAGACACTCCTTTTTCATCAGGCCGGTTTGACCTAAGTTATTGACCTAGCCTTCAGTCTGTATTATAAATTGTTTTAATTGGGTTTTTAATGGATCATGTTTTAACTTTTTAAATTTTAGCACGGGGATAACCTATTTAATTCGATATTAATTATTTATATTTTATATTGTTTGTTTTAACTTCCTGTGCACCGCCCCGGGTCCCTTCGGGGAGAGGGTGCGGTTATATAAATTTGACTAATAAATAAATAAATAAATATGTGTCATGTACTTTGTTAGAAGACTATGACAAAGTCTCAGGAAAGGTTTACTTGAAGGAGACAATGACCATCAGCTCTGCAAGACTGGCAAGGCAGTTGCACAGAAATGTTCACATAATTTAAGATGGAAAAATTGATGTCATAACATGACTACATATGACAATGTAGATGATGATGATGATGATGATAATGATGATGATGATACCCATTCATTCATGTACAAGTGTTGGTGATTCTATGGGCCAAGGTCTCTCAACATATTCAACTCTTGCACTATTTCTTTCAGTTTTTTTTCTATTCTCTGGCTGGTGTCAGCTTTGATGGTGCCTAACCATCATGTTCATTTACTGCTAACTCTTCCAAATTATAATTGCATTCTTCAGTGAATTCCCCTGCATGACATGGCCAACATAAGTGAGATAGTGATTTTTGCCTTCCAATGACGTGCCTGGTGTTATGTGCTCCAGTACTTGCGTGTTAGTCACATTACACAAACACAAGCATCCACGCTCTCACATACACACACTTTGAATGCCACAAAGGAGGTGAGCACTTCTTCCTTTAAAAAAAAAAAGCTTGCAAATCAAGTGACTTTAGAGAATTTTCTGCTCCCCCCTCGACCTAAATAGATTATATAGTCCCATATAGTTTATATATTCCAAATATCACTCAGTCATCACAAAATCTCCAGAACCGTATAGCCTACAAACTTCAAATTTGGCGTGTATGCTCCTCTTGGCTTCTAGGTGCTTCTAGGTGCTCGCTAATAAAGGATTTTACTAAATGACCATCAGATCTTTAATATTTCTTATACAGTAATTAAAACACTCTGTTGCTAAGGAGTTCTACTCCCCCTCCCCACCTAAAAAGAACTCTGTTCCAACTGCCAGTTGTCTTATATTCCATTACCTCAGTTGAAACAGGCAGGCATTCCACTCCTTCACTTACTGCACTAAACGTCAGTGCCTCACCAAAATATCTATGCCTTTCACCTATGGAACTGCTCCTGTACTCAAGACGGTGGGAGTGATATTCCCTTATGTGTTTCAATCACCGACCACCACTAAGCCCGTGGATTGAACTAGAGTCAACTGGATTTCTCCTGCATTGCCTGGATCACATAGTTTTGTCATGAAGCATAGGTACCCAGCTAGGAGAACTATATTTATGAGCACAGGTATGGGTCATTTCCTTCTCTTCTTGCAAATTTCTATCTGTCAGGAGAAAAAGAGTATTTGTCAAGCGAGTTCTTACCCATAAAAAGATCATGAGAGTCCAAAGTAGCCTCTGCTTTGCTGCTTGCTTCGGCTGCCATTGAAACGGGGAGGCAGGGGCTATGGTATTTGGGAATTTGACTAAGCAACTTAGAACTGAGGAGAAATTTCCTGACAGTTAGAACAATTAACCAGTGGAACAGCTTGCCTCCAGAAGTTGGGAATGCCCCAACACTGCAAGTCTTTAAGAAGATGTTGGATAGCCACTTGTCTGAAATGGTAGAGGGTTTCCTGCCTAGGCAGGGGGTTGGACTAGAAGACCTCCAAGGTCCCTTCCAACTCTGTTATTGTATTGTATTGTATTGTATTAATATATGGTGCAGGAGAGAGATTTGGAGAAGGGAGTATGTTCTCACCATCTACTTCGCATACCGATGCCGGTGCCTTGAGATGGTCAAGGCCAACCATCTTGCATACCATCCTGATGATGCTCCTGGAGATGCAACTCCACATGACCCCTAAGGGATTTGCAGATTGGACGATAGGGTGGGAATTGTTGGGGGGAAAGGGGCTGGCCATATATTGTTATGTATGATTTCGCACGCTTGGCTTTCAGACCTTGCTTTACTCCGCTGCTTTCTTTTCAGAACCAGTAAAAGTCCTCTTAATTCTTGAAATGGAGTTGAGTGGTTTCTTTCTTGGTTAATGTCAGAGGCAGACCTGACAGTATCACTGCTGGGGGAAAAAAACCAAAAACCAAGAGGACTAAATTTAAGCCATACCAGTAGTGGGTTTCAAATTTTTTAGAACCTACTCTGTAGGTGTGGCCTATTTTGTGGGCGTGGCTTGGCGGTCATGTGACAGGGTGGGAGTGGCCACCTTTTAAAATGTGGTGAAACTCATTTAACAACGCTCTTGCTTAGCAACCAAAATTTTGGACTCAATTGTGATGATAAATTCTCTTTCTTTCTTTCTTTCTTTCTTTCTTTCTTTCTTTCTTTCTTTCTTTCTTTCTTTCTTTCTTTCTTTCTTTCTTTCCTTTCCTTTCCTTTCCTTTCTTTTCCTTCCCGTTGGGTCAGTGGCAGCGGCGGGCCAGATTTACTTCCAATTTCTCTAAATTTCACCAACCGGCTCTCGCGAGTAGGTGCGAGCCTGCAGAAACCCACCACTGAGCCATTCCCTCCCATGGCCAGAATTTCTTTTAGAACGTGATTAATATTTGGCTGCCCTTTAAGGAAACCTGAAACCATGGAATCGATTGTTGAATAAAAGTGCAAGGTTGCTTCCCCTCTCCCCCCTCACACACACCTCTTCATTTTCCAATTAGAAGGTGTTTAAATGCACTCTGTATGACTGAGAAAGAAAGAAAATATCCTACAATGAAAAAAAAAAGCACCCTACTTCCTGTGTGACAAATTAGCCCTGTCAATCACTGATTAAAGAATGTTAATTTCTAGAATTACCAGACAGACAGCTATAAATGGCACAGTTTTTATTAATTATTCTTAATGTTTGCTTTAAAAAAAAAACACAGAAAGCACTTAAGCACAGATTCCACTGTTGGCAAAGGAAACCAAAAGGAAATTAAATTGCTCTGGGAAAGCATAATAACAGAATAACAGAGTTGGAAGGGGACCTTGGAGGTCTTCTAGTCGAACCCCCTGCTAAGCAGGAGACCCTATACCAGTGATGGCGAACCTTTTTTGCCTCAGGTGCCTAAAGCACACACACTCGCGCTATTGTGCATGCTCGTGTGCCCACCACCCTAATTTAATGCCTCCCATGCCATGCCCCTGAGAATACATGTGTGACACCCCATGCTGTCCAGCGCATGTACACAGGGCTTTTTTGGAGCCTGGGAAGGGCAAAAATGGCCTCCCTCAGCGGCCAGGAAAAGGCCATTTTCTGACTTCCGGTGGGCCTGGTAGGTCCATTTTTCACCCTCCCAAAACTCCAGAAGCTTTCTAGGAGCCTGGGGTGGGCAAAAAAAGGCCCAACACACAAACTGGACATTCAGGAATGGACTTCCAGGTTGGCCGTTGGGCCATTTTTCTCCCTCTGGAGGCTTCAGGAGGGCAAAAAATGGCTGAAAATCAAGGCCGAAAATCAGCTGGCCAGCACGCTCATGTGCGCTGGAGCTGACATGGCAATGCCTCACGTGTCCTCAGAAATGGCTTCACGTGCCACCTGTGGCACCCGTGCCATAGGTTCGCCATCCTGGCCCTATACCATTCCAGACAAGTGGCTGATCAGTTTCTTCTTAAAAGTCTCAAGTGATGGAGCACCCACAATTTTTGAAGGCAAGCTCTTCCAGTGGTTGATTGTTCTTACTCTCAGGAAATTTCTCCTTAGTTCTGGATTGCTTCTCTCCTTAGTTATTTAGTCAATTACTGCTTAGTTAATGAACCCCTCAGATTTATTAGCAAATTAAAATCAAGTTTCACTGTTATGCACCAGACAATCTCCCACTTTCTTGGCCATTTGGGGAGGGGCATTTTTTCCAGGTGGGATGGGTTGAAGACAAGCGTGGGATTCCAACTTGTTTTTCTACCGATTCTATGAGAACATGCTTCACTCTACTCAAATTTTCTGCTACCTGTTTTGCCAGAACCGGTCCGAAACGACTAAATACCACCTCTGGTTGAAGAGGGAAAAAAGGAAACTGCCCCACCCAGGATGTTGGTTGTTTCTTGGCCCTTTTAGAAGTTTTCATGCTGGCATCTGAAATGAGATTCAGAGAGATAATAATGCCAGGTTTCTCTATTGCTGTTGGGGGGAAATATTTCTTTATCAATCAATCAATCATATTTTGAAACCTGCAATTTAAAATTTGATGCATAATGTTTAAAAAAAAAGAATGTCAATAGGTTTTCTTGTTTGGGAGAAATTTGAAATTAGACAAATAACATAACACATAAATAAAAATGGACAGGCTTTCTTGCGTCAGAGAAACCCAACATTTGAAATTTGATACATAAAATAATAATAATAAATATAAGTAGACTTTTTTGCTTGTGTTCATTTAAACTAATCAAGGAGAGAAGCAACTTAGAACTAAGGAGAAATTTCCTGACAGAATCATTGGAAGACTAAAACATATGAAGAACAGTTGAAGGAACTGGGTATGTCTAGTTTAATGAGAAGGAGGACTATGGGAGACATGATAGCAGTGATCCAATATCTCAGGAGCTTCCACAAAGAAGAGGGAGTCAAACTATTCTCCAAAGCACCTGAGGGTAGGGCAAGAAGCAATGCGTGGAAACTAAACAAGAAGAGAAGCAACTTAGAACTAAGGGGGAAAATCCTTTCAGTTTAGAACAATTAATCAGTGGAACAACTTGCCTCCATTTGTCTGAAGTGGTGTAGGGTTTCCAGCCTAAGCAGGGGTTGCAGTAGAAGACCTCTAAAGTCCCTTCCAATCCTGTTATTCTATTCTATTCTATTCTATTCTATTCATCTGTGAGTAGGGTAGTATGGATACCAGAGACTTCTAGAAATGGTACAAAATATGAGTAGGGACTGTGAAAGCTGTACCATCACTTGTGTTAAGTTAAGCAACCTCCCCTGAAAGCTAATAGCATTATAGTGACAGATTCTGGCTCCTGGATTCTACCTCTACACCAATTTACTCCCTGACCTCTAGCAAGGCTTTCAGCAAATTAAAATGCACAGATTGTTAAAGTAAAGCAATTTGCTTCAATCTACCTGGAAAGAACTCCATTTATTTCCGAAGGGTCTTTTAGAAGTTTAATTAACTAATGCTTTTAAAGTAATCGGAGACTTTTCTGGTTCCTTCCCTCCTGGATGGAGTCTTCATTTTATGAAAGAGTAAGTTAAGGTGTCTCTAACAGCCTCTAAGAATATCCCCCATATATATGGGGGATATATATATATATATAAAACATTTCTCTCTGCAATCTTCTTCCTTTCTAAAGGGAGATACTTAAGGGAGGCTGCTCTGAATTATGAAAATTTGGACTCTCAAGATCCTTGTCTATATATTAAAATGAAGTCAACCAAATAGGAGTATAGTTTTGTTATATATATATATTATAATGTATAGCATTATATCCCCCATATATATATATTAATATATATATATATTTCCCTAAACAAAACTATACTCCTATTTGGTCGACTTCATTTTAATATATAGACAAGGATCTTGAGAGTCCAAATTTTCACAGTTCAGAGCAGCCTCCCTTAAGTATCTCCCTTTGGAAAGGAAGAAGATTGCAGAGAGAAATGTTTTACCTGCAAGACTAGGTAAATAAATAAATTCACATTTCAAGGAACCTATATTCAGAAGATTGTGGGAATCAGGATAAACATGTCTTGTGGGCGTGGTTTGGTGGGTGTGGCATGGCTTGGTGGGCATAGTGTGGCTTGATGGGCATGGCAAGGGAAGGATACTGCAAAATCCCCATTGCCTCCCCACCCCACCAACCAGCTTTCCAGCTCCGTTCTCCTGTTCAGGGCAACAAAAGAAGATCAGCTGAGAGGCAGTGGGGGCATGGCCAGCCTATTTGCTGGTTCTCCAAAGTACTCAAAATTTCCGCTGCCGGTTCTTCAGAACCTGTCAAAACTGGCTGAATATCACCTCTGATGTAAACAGAAAATGACCCTGATTTTAGTTCAGATTCTTCACCTTTACTCTGAATAAGGCTGGGGTCTTAAACAGGGGGGAAAGGGGGAAATTTAGCTCTGGCCATTGAAAAATTCCTTCCCATTTTCATAGATTAAAGCCTCAAGAATACAGTATGCACAATATTAGCAACGACCAACATAAAAAGCTTTGATTGTTTCCCCAAGGACTAGCTCTGCTGAAGGTTAGGGTTAGAGGTTTTAAAAAAACAAAATCTACTTGTCCTAGATTAAAACAAAACAAAATATGCGTCTTTGCTGGGTATTTTGCATCTCTAAATATGAGGAATTTTGATTATTTCATCTAATTTTCTACATAATTCAAAAGCAGTTGTGTGTGATTAAGATACCTTCCCCTGAAGCTGGATTGCTTGTCGTACTATCTGTGTAGCTTGGCAACATTGTGGAAGTAGTTTGCCATCTCCTCCTCCTCCTCCTCCTCCTCCTCCTCCTCCTCCTCCTCCTCCTCCTCCTCCTCCTCCTCCTCCTCCTCCTCCTCCTCTTCTTCTTCTTCTTCTTCTTCTTCTTCTTCTTCTTCTTCTTCTTCTTCTTCTTCTTCTTCTTCTTCTTCTTCTTCTTCTTCTTCTTCTTCTTCTTCTTTTGTTCTATGCAGTAATTCTGGTGGTGGTGGTCCATTTGCATAAAAATCCTTAAAAATGTTTGAGTTGAACCATGGTTTGTTTTGTCCTGCCACTTTCTGAGGTCAAGATTGATGTTAAATTTTAGCTAAAACATGTATATTATACTGTACTGTAGTATACCATATCAACCATACCATACCATCCCAGACTCCACTTCAATGCATTGCTCTCCTCTGCTCTCCTCAAACTCTCCTCTACTCTAATCTAGTCAACTCTACTCTACTCTACTCTACTCTACTCTACTCTACTCTACTCTACTCTACTCTACTCTACTCTACTCTACTCTACTCTATTCTATTTTAGTCAACTCTATCCTATCCTACCCTATTCTATTCTATTCCACTCTACACGACACCACACTACAGTTAAGGTTAAGCAATGAATATATTGTGTTTATCAATTTAACCCAAAGGTGAATCAACTGAATCTCTTGTGTAATTAAAGAGCTTTTTTGGGGGTCAGATCACATCACTCTGCTGTTGTATTATATTGCATTATGTCACTGAATCCCTTTGTACAATTTCTGCAGAAACATATTTCCAGGTCAGTTGTGAAATCTGGATCAAATTGATTTGATTGAACATTTACATCTATCTTTTAAACTGCATCAGAAAATACCTTCCAAAATGAGACTGATAGAAATCGGAAAATTTTGAGAATTGTTTTGTTTAATTCACACCAGGGTTTCTTGTTTTTTCTTTTGGCAATATTTTCAATCAAATTGATTCTTCAGAGGTTAAGTACTATATATATAGCACTTTATATATAACACTATATATAGGTAAATGTAAAAGTTCCCCTCACACATATGTGGGAGTTGTTCCCGACTCTAGGGGGCGATGCTCATCTCCATTTCAAAGCGGAAGAGCCAGCGCTGTCCGAAGACGTCTCCATGGTCATATGGACGGCATGACTAAACGCCAAAGGCACATGGAACGCTGTTACTTTCCCACCAAAAGTGGTTCCTATTTTTCTACTTGCACGTTTACATACTTTCGAACTGCTAGGTTGGCAGAAGCTGCGACAAGTAATGGGAGCTCACTCTGTTACAGGGCACTAGGGATTCGAACCGCCAAACTGCTGACCTTTCTGATTGACAAGCTCCATCTCTTAGCCACTATAAGCCACCACGTCTCTCTAACACTATATCCAAAACAAAACACTATGTATGTATGTATGTATGTATGTATGTATGTATGTATGTATGTATGTATGTATGTGTTTGTGTGTGTGTGTGTGTGTGTATCTAGCTACCTAGCTATCAAGCTATTATCTCTATATATTTATATATAGTGTTATATTCTCTTATTTGGAGCTCTTCAATTCAAAGAAAAGGTAAACTCTGAACTCTATAGTTAATTGTTAAGATTTTTAGGACAAAACTTAGTATAGGATGGATGATAAGCTTTGCGGTAATTATTCATTATCCAAATAGTGTAACATCAAGGACTTTTCCAAATAACATTTTCTAGCAACTCTTTTTTTTTTCTTTTTTCCCTGGCAAGGAATCTATACAGGATCATTAGCGTACAACTTCTGTCCCATTACTGCCATAACTAGCTAGATGAAAATTTCCAGTCTGTTTTTCTGTGCATGGTCACTGCACCAAAACTGTGTTAAATAGGGCTTGTAATGAGTTATTCCACCATGCTGCCTTTGGTTCTCTGATGGTTTAAAAGTTTACTTGATCTATTTACCCCATTTAATTCTATTGGTCTTATATACTTCTTTTCTGGCTGTAAGCATTTATCTTTCTTTTTTTTTTTGAACATTTATAAACATTTCATGTTTTAATGAATACTTACTTCAACCTTTCACTTAATAATTCTACAGACTTTGTAATTGAAAAAAAAAAATTCTAAGCAAAAAAATGCCCCGGATCCTTTAAACTCATTTATGATGCTTGTAACCTGATTTGTTTTGATTGGGTAGCCAATATTATCTGTATCCTCTATATCTATAACATCTTTATCATCTCTATCTATCTCCACCTACATCTATCTGCATGTTATATACTATATAACAGGAGCTGGGTATGTCTAGTTTGATGAAGAGAAGGACCAGGGGAGACATGATAGCAGTGTTCTGATATCTCAGAGGGTGCCACAAAGAAGAGGGAGTCAAACTATTCTCCAAGGCACCTGGGGGCAGGACAAGAAGCAATGGGTGGAAACTAATCAAGGAGAGAAGCAACTTAGAACTAAGGAGAAATTTCCTGACAGTTAGAACAATTAACCTCTGGAACAGCTTGCCTCCAGAAGTTGTGAATGCCCCAACCCTGGAAGTCTTTAAGAAGATGTTGGCTAGCCATTTGTCTGAAATGGTATAAGGTTCCTGCCCACGCAGGGGGTTGGTACTAGAAGACCTACAAGGTCCCTTCCAACTCTGCTATTGTATTGTATTGTATTGTATTGTATTGTATTGTATTGTATTGTATTGTATTGTATTGTATTGTATTGTAGAGAAGAGAAGAGAAGAGAAGAGAAGAGAAGAGAAGAGAAGAGAAGAGAAGAGAAGAGAAGAGGACTGGAAGTCTTCAAGAAGATGTTGGACAGCCATTTGTCTGAAACAATATAGGGCTTCCTGCCTAGGCAGGGAGTTGGACTAGATGACCTCCAAGGTCCCTTCCAACTCTGCTATTGTATTATTGTATTATATCATATTATATTTTATACACATAAATTCTGATCATTTTCTAATTATTGTAGCTTAGTTATTGGGTATTGTTTCTCTTGAGTTGCAGCCAAGTATAATGACATTTGCAATAAATAATCATAAATGAATACATTATTGGGTAGACAACTAAACGAAGATAATTTAATTTAGGCTTCTAAATCTCACTCCCATTCTCCAATCTAATTAAAATTGTCTGCTACATGAATCTTGGTAGCAGACATTTCATTGTACTGCAGAACAAACATGCTTGATACTTTTCTCCATTTACCGTAAATACTACTAATAGTTCCTTCCTCACGTTTCTCTTTCCATCCCTGATGTTATGTTAGAGATATCTTACAAATGAGATTTTTTTTCTCCTAAGCGGATGGGTCACATGGATAGTAGTATTCCTGTAGGACCACAATTGAATCCACAAATTTCAGTTGCTAAGCGAGACGCTGGTTCGGTGAGTTTTGCCCCATTTTATGACCTTTCTCGATGCAGTTGTTAAGTGAATCGCTGCAGTTGTTAAATTAGTAGCATGGTTGTGAATTGAATCTAGCTTCCCCATTGACTTTGCTTGTCAGAAGGTCCTAAAAAGGGATCCCAAAAGGTCATAAATGTGAGTCAGTTGCCAAGTGTCTGAATTTGTAACCCAAGTGACCATAGGGATGCTGTAATGGTCGTAAGTGTGAAAAATGAGCATAAGTAACTTTTTCCAGTGATGATGTAACTTTGAACAGTCATCTAAATGAATTGTTGTAAGTCAAGGACTTTGTTGTTGTTGTTGTTAGTTGCAAAGTTGTGTCTGACCCATCGTGACTCCATGGATAAGTTTCTTCCAGGCCTTCCTGTCCTCTACCATCCTCTGGTTTAATTTAGTTTAGTTTGCTTTATTAGCTGGTTTGGTTTGCTTTGATTGGGTTGATTGGGTTGGGTTGGGTTGGGTTGGGTTGGGTTGGGTTGGGTTGGGTTCGATTCAGTTCAGCTCAGCGCAGCTTAGCTTATTTTAGCTTATTTTAGCTTATTTTAGTTTGTTTTATTATTCATTTTATTTTAGTTTAGTTTAGTTTAGTTTAGTTCAGTTTCATTCAGTTTCGTTTCGTTTCGTTTGTTTTATTATTTAGTTTAGTTTAGTTTAGTTCAGTTCAGTTCAGTTCAGTTCAGTTCTGTTTGTTTTATTATTTTATTTTATTTTATTTTATTTTATTTTATTAGTTTGGTTTGGTTTGGTTTGGTTTGGTTTGGTTTGGTTTGGTTTGGTTTGGTTTGGTTTGGTTTGGTTTGGTTTGGTTTGGTTTGGTTTGGTTTGGTTTGGTTTGGTTTGGTTTAGTTTAGTTTAGTTTAATTCAGTTTCATTCAGTTTCGTTTCGTTTTGTTTGTTTTATTATTTAGTTTAGTTTAGTTTAGTTTAGTTTAGTTTAGTTCAGTTCAGTTCAGTTCTGTTTGTTTTGTTTTATTATTTTATTTTATTTTATTTTATTTTATTTTATTTTATTTTATTTTATTTTATTTATTTTATTTTATTTTATTTTATTTTATTTTATTTTATTTTATTATTTTATTTTATTTTATTTTATTTTATTTTATTAGTTTAGTTTAGTTTAGTTTAGTTTAGTTTAGTTTAGTTTGTTTTATTTTATTTTATTTTATTTTATTTTATTTTATTTTATTTTATTTTATTTTATTTTATTTTATTTTATTTTATTTTATTTTATTTTATTTTATTTTTTTAGTTTAGTTCAGTTTAGTTCAGTTTCGTTTCATTTCGTTTGTTTTATTATTTAGTTTAGTTTAGTTTAGTTTAGTTTAGTTCAGTTCAGTTCAGTTCTGTTTGTTTTGTTTTATTATTTTATTTTATTTTATTTTATTTTATTTTATTATTATTTTATTATTTTATTTTATTTTATTTTATTTTAGTTTAGTTTAGTTTAGTTTAGTTTAGTTTAGTTTAGTTTAGTTTAGTTTAGTTTAGTTTAGTTTAGTTTAGTTTAGTTTAGTTTAGTTCAGTTTACTTTGTTTTATTATTTATTTTATTTTAATTTTCCAAAATGTTTTGCATTCTTTGTATCAATTTTTCTGCCCGGTTTAATCCTTCAGAGATAGTGTCCTTCTGGTCCTTCTCCAGATTCGAAGTCAACATGGCAATTGATGGTAGACTCAGGGACTTCATTCAAAGCTTTTACACTGACCATAAACTGCTGGTTTACTCTTTTGCTCTTTATTTGTCTTACACTTGGTACAGAAGGAAAATATCCGAGAACTGTTCTTCAGAACAATTTCTGAACATTCTCAGAATGCCCATTTCTTTTTCAGAGCCATCCAAAGATTATACATCACTCATTCTATATTGTTGATTCTTTTCATAATATTTTGCTGGGTTTTTTTTTTAATGACTGATTATAGAGAAATTCAATTTTTTTCTGGTGATTGGCTGGTATCTCTTGGGAAGGGAGCATTGTCAGAAAGGAGGGGAAGAAAAACATCACGAAGTCTATACTTTGTTAATGGAGGGGAGAAGAAAGAAATTGAAATAGCACCTGAAAAAAAATGTGTCGGAGAAACAACTGACAAGCCCTGCCTTTTTTTCCAAAGAAAATTGCTTTGAAATGCTGAGAGCAGTTAAACAAGACCTGCTGAGCCCACACATCTCTTAAGCACATGGCTTTGTCATGCATGTCACCATGGCTTTTTTCCTCCCAGGAGGAATTATCTATAAGTTGCTTGCTAGGGGGTGAAAATTTTCTCCAAATATACTTCAGAAAATTGGTGGAAATATAATATGGGGAGGCTTCTAAAGTTCCCCTTAGGCTTTCAGCTGGTGGAAAAAAATAACAACCATCAAGAAGTAAGAAAGCATTTACCCGTGCTCCATGGCATGGGACCTAGCTATCTGCGGGATCGCATTTTTTTTTTTTTTTTTTTTTTTTGCATTTATTAACCGCTCCCTCTCCCCACAGGGACCCGGGGCGGTGCACAGGAGGAACTAAAAACAATATAAACAATCGATACAAAATATATACTTTAAAACACCATTAAACTATGTTATCCCGTGCTAAAAAATTAAAACCCATTAAAATACATTTAAAAATCTATAGACAGAGAGACTATCCAAGGCCGGCCAGTCGAAAGAAATGGGTCTTTAGTTTCATACGGAAGGAGCGGAGGTCCGTGGTCGTTCTAATATCGGGGGGAAGGTCGTTCCAGAGGGCCGGGCCCGCCACAGAGAGAGCCCTTCCCCTGGGCGTCGCCCGCTGACAAAGTCTAGTGGACGGCACCCGGAGAAGTCCCTCTCTGTGGGAGCGAATCGGTCGTGAGGATGTATGGGGCAGGATCCGATCCCGCAGATAGCTAGGTCCCGAGCCATGGAGCGCCTTAAAGATGATAGTTAGCACCTTGAAGCGCACCCGGAAGACGACAGGTAGCCAGTGCAGCTCGCGCAGGAGTGGTGTAACATGGGTGAACCTGGTGGTCCCCATAATTGCCCGCGCGGCTGCATTCTGAACTAACTGAAGCCTCCGGGTGCACCTCAAGGGAAGCCCCATGTAGAGAGAGTTACAATAGTCCAGTCGGGATGTCACGAGGGCATGAGTGACTGTGCGAAGGGCGTCCCGATCCAATAGGGGGCGCAATTGGCGAACCAGGCGAACCTGGTAAAACGCCCTCCTGGCCACGGCTGTCACTTGCTCTTCCATAGACAGCCGGGTATCCAGGAGGACACCCAAATTGCGCGCCCCATCCACAGGGGCAAGATGTTCGCCCCCTATGGCCAGCATTGGAGAAAGCTGGTTGAATCGGGCAGCCGGAAACCACAGCCACTCGGTCTTGGTCGGGTTGAGCCTGAGTCCGTTACTTCCCATCTTGCCCCATACGTCCCTGCGGCCGATTCGCTCCCACAAAGAGGGACTTCTCCGGGTGCCATCCACTAGGCTGTGCCAGCGGGCAATGCCCAGGGGAAGGGCCTTCTCTGTGGCGGGCCCGACACTCTGGAACGACCTTCCCCCCAAAATTAGAACAACTACGGACCTCCGCTCCTTCTGTCAAAAATTAAAAACACACTTTTTCTGCTTGGCCGGCATTTTAAAAGGCATTTAAAAAAAAAAGTAGGTAGGTATATAGAGGGATAGAGAGAGAGAGAGAAAGAGAGAGAAATACAGTAGGGAGGGAGGGAGGGAGAGAGAGAGAGTAGGTAGGTAGGTAGGTAGATGTTTCCAGGTGTATTTATCCATGTGCTGGAGAAGGAAATCGCTGACAATCTGCAGCACCTACGACTTTGTTTCTGCTGGCAACGCACTTGGTCAATTTCTCATCAACCACTTTAATTGAAGAGCTTGAAAGGAAAAAAATTGCACTCTGCAAACTTCTCCCAAATTTTTTCACTCATTTCTGCCCTCCCCAGCCCCCAGGAGCTCTATGAAAGCCTCCAAAAAGGTATGCATGGCCATTTTGGTGAAGGAGTGGGGTTTCAGGAGGTAAAAAAAATATTGCTGTATTCAGTTTATAAGACGCATCCAGATTTTCAGCCACTTTTCTGAGGCAAAAAGGTGCGTCTTATACTTTGAAAAATATGGTATTTTGTAGAATCATATTCATACTCAATCTGAATCTCAATCTCAACCTCAACCTCAACCTCAACCACAATCTCAATCTCAATCACAATCTCAACCTCAACCTCAACCTCAACCTCAACCACAATCACAATCACAATCACAATTTCAATCTCAATCTCAATCTCAATCACAATCACAATATATTGATATCACTGTACCGGGAGATACCAGTCAAAGAAAAAGAACTAGAAAAAAAAATCCCGAAATATTGCAACCCGATTATGGATGAAACATGTGACAGCGAAGATACAAAAATCCACTGACAATCCAAGCTGCCGACTTTGCAATGACAAAGTTGAAACTGGGTCACGCTTAATATGCGAATGCAGCAAAATTGCACAGACTGATTACAAAGCTAGATACGACTGAGTAGCTAAATTAATCCACCGGTCATTATGTAAAAAAAAAAATGACTTACCTGTATCCAAAAAGTCGTGGGAACATAAAGTGGGAAAGGTTACTGAAAATTAGACGGTGAACATCCTGTGGGACTTTCGAATACGAACAGATCGTCATTTGGAGCACAACACACCAGATATCACGGTTGTAGAGGGCCGAAGTGTACAGTTTATTGATATCACTGTACCAGGAGACACCAGAGTCGAAGAAAAGGAATTGGAAAAATCATGAAATATCCCAACCTGGCCCTCAAAACTACATGGCTATGGGTGAAACATGTAACAGTGATACTCATAGTCATCAGGGCACTTACTTACTTTACTTAACTTTATTGTCATTGTATGTATATACACATTATACACATGCAACAAAATCCACATAACACCCAGAGACCAGACCCAACACACATAACAATCCCCAAACACACTCCCACCCCCCAAAATAATTTCCAGCCCCTAAACCACCCAAACATCCACACAACAGACCAAGCAGTGCTGCCCAATAGCTCACTTGGTGGTGGCCCTTTAGTTCATTGTTGAGAACAATTATAGCTCTGGGATAAAAGCTATTCAGAAGACGTGTGGTCCTAGTTTTTTTTTTTTTTTTTTATTGAAAAAGTTTTATTGGTTTTAGATTTTTTAACAGGATAGGGTAATGGTTACAAAGAAATTTTGAGAGCATTCACGTCAGAGTCGTCGGACCTTCCGAGACCTCAAAATACACATTAAAAAAGTTAACATAGAAAACATTTTCCATACCACTACAAGATGGAAGCAAGTACATTTACCTAAATTCTCCGTTCCATGCTGTCAGACATTTACAAAAAGTCCGGATAGAAATATTATACAAAATTGTTCAAGAAAAATCAAGGCAAAGTTATTTTTTTGATCTAAGTCTTTTGGCTATTGTATCTTCTTTCTCTCCTCCCTGGCCCCCCGCGGGCGGGGCCGTGACCCCCTCCGTCCCCCCTGGATCTTCCCCCAGGGCAGAGGAATGTTTTTTAAGAAAGGCTTCCGCCTCAGCAACTGTTTTAATCCTCACTCTTCCTCCTTCCCAGAACACCAGCATCCCTTCAGGTGTCATCCACTTGAACCAAATCCCGTGATCAAACAAGGTTTTAGACAAGAAGGAAAATTTCCTTCTTGAATCTCTAATTTTTCTAGGGATCTGCTTCAAGATAGTGACCATTTCTCGTTGATAAATTAAAGGTTTCTCTCTCTGCGCTTTCAGGATTTCCTCTCTGGTTGACCTTCTAACAAATTTCACATGTATCTCTCTAGGCACTTCATTCATCTTGGCATATGCAGAATTAATTCTATAGGCTAGGTCAATGTCCCCCCTGATCTCATCTTTGGGTTTTTGTAAATAGTCTGCTAAAATTGTACTCATAAGATCAGGTAGGCATTCACCAGATTCCTCAAGAACATTCTGAAATCTCAAAAAATATGTCATTCTTTCCATATCTATCCTAGACACATGCCCATTTATTTCCCCCACCTCATTAGAAACATTTTTAATCTCTCCCTTAGCCCCCTCCAGCCCCCCCTCCAATTCCTCGGTCTTCTGTGTATTCTCCAACACTTGCTTCCGGGTATCCAATAGTTCCTTTTTAAAAGTACTATTTTCAGCCCTCTGGGCCTTTATTTCTGATATCAAAGTTTGCATAGAGGTTTCAAGAGAAGCCATCCTTTGTTCCAAATTTACAAGTGCTGCTTCTTGTGCCATGGTTAAAAGTTAGAGTCACTGGTGGGGCAGATCAGGAGCTCAGTTCAATTCAGGGCTGTGAAGTTGCAAACAATTCAGAAACCAAAAGAGACACAATTTCCCAAATCAGCAAATAGTAATAACGAAGGTATTCCAGAGAAGAAGTCACAAATCCATCAAAAGAATTTTTTTTTCAAAAATCCAGAGAGAGTCCTGCTTTCAAAGAGACGCTGGAAATTTTCCTTAGTTGAAATAGTCAGGCAGGGACAAAGAGAAGCCACTTCCACCGCCCATTCCCTCTCGCAGCTGAAGCCTCGGCGATCCGCCCGACCTCTCCGTTCAGCCCTCTCCATTAAAGCGAATGGCACCGACAGCCGTTGGAGAAGGAAAAAACCCCCGCTGGCATGTTCCTCTCCTCCTAGGTCGCAGAGAGGAGCGCCCTCCCCACCGCCGTGACGAGGGCCGCTCCCTCTGAGCCGACCCTACGGGAAACCTCCGGTAACCGGAGAGTTTCGCCCCCCTGGGGGGGCAGAAAAGGCAACAAAGCGGCGAGCGAGCCCTAGGCTCGCCCGTCTCCGCTGGAGCCGGATACCGGAAGTCTGGTCCTAGTTTTAATTGTTCTGTATCTTCTGCCAGAAGCCAACAGTCCAAAAAGATTGTAAGCACGAGGGGAAGAGTCTCTGAGAATGTTAATGCAACTTCCTCAAACAGCATGATGCCACAATGTCATCCAGGGCTGGTAGCTGGAGCCCGGAGATATTCTGGGCAGTTTTAATGATTCTCTGTAGAGCTTTTTTGTCCACTGCAGAGCTGATCCCATACCATGCAAGAATGAACTTAGTACCATGTTCAAGAATTTTATAAAATACATCAAGAAATAGCAGCTTCCTGCGATAACACCAGTGGAACTGCAAACAATTGCACTACTCGGAACATCGTACATCTTTTTAAAAAAAACACATTTTAATTACACAAATTCAAAGACATAGACTACCTTGTACATCTTAAGAAGGTACTTGGTTGAAAGCTAGGACTCTGGAAGCAACCCATATCAATCATTAGCACCAGTCAATGGTATTTGTGATGCATTTTTGAATGTTCAGTTGACTGAGTTTCATGTTTAATGAATAAAGTATATACATATACCAGGGGTGGGTTCCTGCCAATTCTAAGCTCTTCTATAGAAGAGGTTCCACAAATCTACAGTGCAATTTAGAACCGGTTCCAGCTCCCTCCCCCCGCCCGCCCACCCATCATCAAGATGAAGAGCAAGAGGAGGAATTCTGGGAGTTGAAGTCTACAAGTCTTAAAGCTGTCAAGTTTGAACACCCCTGGGTTTTTTTTCCCTAAAGGGTTAGGGGTGCAAGGGTCTTATAACTTGACAGCTTTAAGACTTGCGTACTTCAAATGCCAGAGTTTCTGAGCCAACATTTTGGTTGCTAAGCAAGAGTGTTGTTAAGTGAGTTTCACCACATTTTACAAGTTGGCCACACCTGCCCAGTCACATGGCTGCCAAGCCACTCCCACTCAGTCACATGGTTGCAAAGTCACTCCCACCTGGTCACATGGCCAGCAAGTCACTCCTACCCGGTCACATGGCTTGCAAGCCACTCCCACAAAGCAGGCCACACCTACAGAAGAGGTTCTAAAAAAAATTGAAACCCACCACTGACATATACATATACATATATCAAGGTTAATAATATTTCTCCTTTCTAAATCTTTCAATGTATTACACTGTAACACCTTTAACTCTTTCACTCCACTTACATCTTTCAAAACTAATTCAAGATATGCCACTAGATTGGCATCATATTGTTTCTCTTAGGTTCTTCATTAGCATTTTTAATGAAACTTGTAAAAAGCTAAGCTCTGATAAGCAGAGCTTTTTAATAAGCTTTAGCTCTCTCTCTCTCTCTCTCTGTCTCTCTCTCTCTCTCTGTCTCTCTCTTTCTCTATACACACACACGCACACACAGAGGGAGGGAGGGAGAAAGGGAGAGAGGGAGAGAGACAGAGACAGAGAGAGATGGCACATCACATCAGCCAAATGTAACTTTGAGGCAGATGCTTCCCTTCTTGTCTCAATATCTTTCTTAAAACAGACCTTGAAATAGTTATTCATACATGCTAATCTTTCAGAACTGGATAATTTCTATTATTGATTGGCTGCCTTCCCTTCAAGCTCTTTTAGAGATTTCCAGCTGCTGAAAAATTTCACTGCCAGCAAGCTCCTGAAAAGGGGATGATTTGATCATATATATTTTTTTTGCCTATTGAAAAGTTTGCACAGATGGCTAGTTAACCGATGCATTGATCTCCATATGAATCTCTTTAATGGCAGGATGCTTAATACTTAATTGAGCCAATAGATTGGTATCTCGGTTTTAAGATCCTTTGTTTATTCACTTCGCTTTTGCTTACACGTTCCCTCCTTGGAGACCGCGATCCAAATAATATTTTCCAGATGAACACTAGCACTGCAGGGATGCATAGATGTATTCATAGAATTGTTCAGACCAAGGTGTGCTGGCGTACAACCCACTGGGAGTTGCAAGCCAAGTTATCTTGTAAAAAAAACAACAACCAAATAAACAAACATTGCATTCAAAGAATGTGTGCACCGTAGTATTAGGATTGTGCCTTGTCTCTCAAGAATGGCTGGATTGTTTACTTCTCCTCCATTGTAAAGAGGATGAGATGAGGACCAGGTGTTAGAGATGAAGATAATTAGCCCTCTCTATTCATCATTATGACAGATCTGACCTTTAGACAGACAATGCAAATGAATATCAAAGAAGCTCTGTTATCAGATTTGACTACCTGGAAATACTTTCATGGTAAATAGTAACAGCGTCCAATAGTCATACTTGACTCAGAGTAACTACAAGGATCCCTTGCTACAGATACAGATTCCTTTGCAAAAGGGAAGAAAGAAATACGTTGCCTGAATGGTCTGAGGATTAACTATCCAAGAAACTGAATCATAATAATTTGTATGCAATTTCTATTAAGAATCCAGTCTTGACATGAAGGCCAATCCCCAAATTCAGGTGGGACAGATTCTTCTCGCCACAGGACCATATCATCTATATAAATAAAAATGTAAAATAGTTTGTATGAATCCACTAATCTCAAAAACTACTGGGCCGATTTAAACGAAACTTTCACACAATGTAGCCAAGCACTTCGGATAATAGAATAGCTAATCATTTTGTGCCTAGCACGCATGTGTTGTGTACAAATTACACACACAAAAAAGTACCCACTGAAATTGTGTGTTAACATGCCTGTAGCCACGCCCATCAAACTGCTTTTCAACTGCCAGTGTTGGCAAAGGCCTCATACGGCGGCCTCTTGGGGTCAAAAAGGCACAGAGGATAGCAAACTCCCAGGTGGCCCATAGAGGGGGGGGGGAATTCTGCTCAGGACTATTCTCTGAGGTAAAAAAAACGGAGACAGGCAGCTGCTTTAAACTGTTTAATACTAACTGAACCAAACTGTAACAAAGAATCACCCATCTGACAGCAAATACAGTTTAATGAAAAGAAGGACTAGGGAGGACATGATAGCAGCCTTCCAATATCTCAGGGGTTGCCCCAAAGAAGAGGGAGTTAAACTATTCTCCAAAGCACCTGAGGGCAGAACAAGAAGCAATGGGTGGAAACTAATCAAGGAGAGAAGCAACCTAGAACTGAGGGCAAATTTCCTGGCAGTGAGAACTATTAACCAGTGGAACATATTGCCACCAGAAGTTATGGATGCCCCAACACTGAAAAGAGAAGAGACTGGAAAACCATTTGTCTGAAACGGCATAGGGTCTCCTGCTTGAGCAGCGGGGTTAGACTAGATGACCTCCAAGGTCCCTTCCAACTCTGCTATTGTATTATTGTATTACAGTAGGTATGTAGATAGGGGAATAGAGAGACAGGGAGAAATACAGTTTAATAAAAGAGGGACTAGGGAAGACATGATAGCAGCCTTCCAATATCTCAGGGGTTGCCCCAAAGAAGAGGGAGTTAAGCTATTCACCAAGGCACCTGAGGGCAGAACAAGAAGCAATGGGTGGAAACTAATCAAGGAGAGAAGCAACCTAGAACTGAGGGCAAATTTCATGGCAGTGAGAACTATTAACCAGTGGAACATCTTGCCACCAGAAGTTATGGATGCCCCAACACTGGATGTGTTTTTAAGAAGAGACTGGAAAACCATTTGTCTGAAACGGCATAGGGTCTCCCGCTTGAGCAGCGGGGTTGGACTAGATGACCTCCAAGGTCCCTTCCAACTCTGCTATTGTATTATTGTATTACAGTAGGTATGTAGATAGGGGAATAGAGAGACAGGGAGAAATACAGTTTAATAAAAGAGGGACTAGGGAAGACATGATAGCAGCCTTCCAATATCTCAGGGGTTGCCCCAAAGAAGAGGGAGTCAAGCTATTCACCAAGGCACCTGAGGGCAGAACAAGAAGCAATGGGTGGAAACTAATCAAGGAGAGAAGCAACCTAGAACTGAGGGCAAATTTCCTGGCAGTGAGAACTATTAACCAGTGGAACATCTTGCCACCAGAAGTTATGGATGCCCCAACACTGAAGAGAAAAGAGACTGGAAAACCATTTGTCTGAAACGGCATAGGGTCTCCTGCTTGAGCAGCGGGGTTGGACTAGATGACCTCCAAGGTTCCTTCCAACTCTGCTATTGTATTATTGTATTACAGTAGGTATGTAGATAGGAGAATAGAGAGACAGGAAGAAATACAGTTTAATAAAAGAGGGACAAGGGAAGACATGATAGCAGCCTTCCAATATTTCAGGGGTTGCCCCAAAGAAGAGGGAGTTAAGCTATTCACCAAGGCACCTGAGGGCAGAACAAGAAGCAATGGGTGGAAACTAATCCAGGAGAGAAGCAACTGAGAACTGAGGAGAAATTTCCTGACAGTTAGAATAATTAATCAGTGGAACAACTTGCCTCCAGAAGTTGTGAATGCCCCAACACTGGAAGTCTTCAAGAAGATGTTGGATAGCCATTAGTCTGAAATGGTATAGGGCAGTGATGGCTAACCTTTTTTGGCTCACGTGCCAATAGCAGGGGGAGTGCAGGGGCGATGTGCACATGTGTGCCACATCCATAATGCTATGTGCATGACCCCCTGCATTTGGCATGCTTTTTACGTCATCTCCAGGCTCCAGAGGTTTTATAGGAGCCTGGGGAGGGTGAAAACAGCCTTCCCCCACCTCCAGAGGGCAAAAAATGGCCTCAAAAGAAGGCCTAAATCAGCTGGCCAGGGCACACATACAAACTGAAGCTGACAGGGCAATGCCTCGAGTGGCCTAAGAAATGGTTCCGTGTGCCACCTGTGGCACCCGTGCCATAGGTTCGCCATCATGGGTATAGGGCTTCCTGCTTAGCAGGGAGTTGGACTAGATGACCCCCAAGGGATAGATAGAGAGGCAGAAATAAGGTATGTATGTATGTATGTATGTATGTATGTAGGTAGGTAGGTAGGTAGGTAGGTAGGTAGGTAGGTAGGTAGGTGGATAGATAGATAGATACAAAGAAAGAAAGAAAGAAAGAAAGAAAGAAAGAAAGAAAGAAAGAAAGAAAGAAAGAAAGAAAGAAAGAAAGAAAGAGACAGTAGGTAGGTAGGTAGGTAGGTAGGTAGGTAGGTAGGTAGGTAGGTAGGTAGAGGGAGAAAGGAAGAAATATAGTAGGTAGGTAGGCAGGTAGGTAGGTAGGTACATAGGTAGGGGGATGGATAGATAGATAGGGAGAAATACAGTAGATACGTAGGTAGAGGGATAGACAGAGAGGGAGAAATACAGTAGGTAGGCAGGTAGGTGGATAGGGGGATAGATAGAGAGGGAGAAATACAGTAGGTAGGTAGGTAGGTGGAGGGAGAAAGCAAGAAATACAATAGGTAGGTAAGTAGAGGGATAGACAGAGAGGGAGAAATACCGTAGGTAGGTAGGTAGGTGTATAGATAGCAAGAAATACGGTAGGTAGGTAGGTAGGTAGGTAGGTAGAGGGATAGAGGGGGGGAAATACAGTAGGTAGGTAGATAGAGGGGAAAAAGAAAGAAATACAGTAGGTAGGTAGGTAGAGGGATAGACAGAGAGGGAGAAATACAGTAGGTAGGTAGGTAGAGGGATAGAGGGGGGGAAATACAGTAGGTAGGTAGGTAGAGAGAAAAAGAAAGAAATACAGTAGGTAGGTAGGTAGAGGGATAGACAGAGAGGGAGAAATACAGTAGGTAGGCAGGTAGGTAGATAGGGGGATAGATAGAGTCAGAAATATAGTAGGTAGGTAGGTAGGTAGGTAGGTAGGTAGGTAGGTAGGTAGGTAGAGGGATAGAGAGGGGGAAATACAATAGGTAGGTAGGTAGGTAGGTAGAGGGAGAAAGAAAAAATACAGTAGGTAGGTAGGTACAGGGATAGATAGATAGATAGATAGATAGATAGATAGATAGATAGATAGATAGATAGATAGATAGATAGATAGATAGATAGATAGATAGATAGATAGATAAAAATACAGTAGGTAGGTAGGTTGGGGCTTATATGGTGGTTGGGTGTATGTGTGCAGGTGTAGATCTACACACAGATTGGTTGGCCATTTAACCAGACTGGGCCACAGCAACGCGTGGCCGGGTATAGCTAGTACAGTAAATACAATGTTAAATATAACTGGCCGTTTTCCAGTCTATTATAAGGCCTGGGCTAATGGCCTCTTATAATCCTCGCATATCAACGTGATCTGTTCAACGTGATGCTTCTCTAAGCAGTTTACAGAGTCAGCATATTGGCCTCCAACAATCTGGTCCCCATTTTACCCACCTTGGAAGAATGGAAGGCTGAGTCCACCTTCCTTCCTTCCTTCCTCCCTCCCTCTCTCTCTCACTCTGCTTCCTTCCTTCCTCCCTCCCTCCCTCTCGCCCTCTCCTTCCTTGCTTGCATTCTTCCTTCCTCCCTCTTGCCCTCTCCTCCTTTCTTCCTTCCTTTCTTCCTTCCTTCCTTCCTTCCTTCCTTCTTTCTTTCTTTCTTTCTTTCTTTCCTTCCATTCTTCCTCCCTCTCTCTCTCACTCTCCTTCCTCCCTTCCTCCCTCCCTCTTGCCCTCTCCTCCTTTCCTTCCTTCCTTCCTTCCTTCCTTCCTTCCTTCCTTCCTTCCTTCTTTCTTTCCTTCCATTCTTCCTCCCTCTCTCTCTCACTCTCCTTCCTTCCTTCCTTCCTCCCTCTCTCTCTCACCCTCTCCTTCCTTCCTTCTTTCCTTCCTTTCTTTCTTCCTCCCTCCCTCCCTCTGCCCTCTCCTCCTCCCTCCCTCCCTTTCTTCCATTCCTCCTCCCTCTTTCTTGCACCCTCCTTCCTTCCTTCCTTCCTTCCTTCCTTCCTTCCTTCCTTCCTTCCTTCCTTCCTTCCATTATATAGTTGCCCATCCCACAATAGTGACTCTGGGCAGCTTATAACACTTAGAAACAATATAATACATTTACCTACAAAATATCAATAAAAGCTGAAAAGCCCAATCCGTCCCATCAAATAACCATGCCATAGACTTTGATTCCAATGTTTCCAGTCCAGAAACATACTTATTGACATGTGAGCAATATCTCAATCAGCTTTCGGGAAACAAGAATAAGCATGTTATTTTGAACTGCAGAGCTTTGGAGTTTATCTTTTAATTGATGAATATGCTTAACAGAGCAAAAATAATAAATAGTCATTTTTAAACCTAAGTGACTATCCTCAGAACCTCAGGCATTGATTAAACAGCTGAAACTTAGTGGAAGTTGCCTTAAGCTTCTCCAACACTGGGCACCCATAGCTTCCTTTGAAAGCTGTCAAAAACTTTTCAAAATTAAATGAGAAATAATAATCTAAACATATTTTAGATGTGTAGCCTAGCAGACCAATAGGAAGGTCTGCCTTCTCAAATTTCATGAGTCTTGCAGATGTGGTTGACAGAATAATAAGAGTTGTAAGAGACCATAGAGGTCATCTAGTCCAACCTCTTGCTCAAGCAAGAGACCCTATACAATTCCAGACAAATTGTTTTCCAGATTCTTCTTAAAGCCCCCCAGTGATGGAACATCCACAATTACTGAATCCAAGCCATTTCATTAATCTATTGTTTTCCATGTCAGGAAATTTCTCCTTAATTCTAGGTTGGATTTCTTCTTGATAAACTGTCCATCCATTAGTTCTTGCCTTGCCTTCAGGTGCTTTGCAAAATACATTGACTCCCCTCTCTATTGGCACAGACTCTCGGCATTTCTGAGAATTCAGGGAACATTTTCAGGTTGACAAGAAGGCCTAGCTGGAGGAAAAAGAAAAGCATATAACTAACTCACACCTTGTCCATTTGCTGTATGGACAAAGTAAAAGTTGCTAGGGAACAATCTGAAAGACTTTCCATCTCTAGGATGCATGGCTGATTTTTACAATTATTTCCCCCCCCCCCAAGAAAACACCCTCCAGTCGCTATCAAGGTTAACAAGAACTGTCATTCAGAGCCAGTGAAAAGCAAGACACATCAACAGCTATGGGATTTCGAAATCAGGAGTGGAGGGAGAACCAAGATGAAGAAAGACACAAATTCTACCAAGTTCAACCAAGAAGAACACGCCAACCTAACTTGTCTTTCATTTCCAGTTTTATGCTATGTCAGAGTTTACTTACAGCCCCGGAGCCACATTTGCTGAAATTTTGGTTGTTTCCCCCCACCCAGGGAGAAAAAAAATGAACCCACTTTTTTTTTCTGAATGGGAAACGCTTCAGAGAAGCAAGTTCAACCAAGAAGAACACGCCAACCTAACTTGTCTTTCATTTCCAGTTTTATGCTATGTCAGAGTTTACTTACAGCCCCGGAGCCACATTTGCTGAAATTTTGGTTGTTTCCCCCCACCCAGGGAGAAAAAAAATGAACCCACTTTTTTTTTCTGAATGGGAAACGCTTCAGAGAAGCAAGTTCAACCAAGAAGAACCCGCCAACCTAACTTGTCTTTCATTTCAAGTTTCATTCTATGTCAGAGTTTACTTATAGCCCCTGAGACACATTTGCTGAAATTTAGGGTTCCCCCCCACCATCATTAATAATAATAATAATAATAATAATAATAATAATAATAATAATAATAATAATAATAATAATAATAATAATAATAATAATAATAATAATAATAATAATAATAATAATAATAATAATAATTTATAAACCGCCTCCTCTCCCCAAAGGGACTCGGAGCGGTGCACAGGGAAATTAAAAAACCAATAAATACATGAATAGATAAATAGATAAAATACAGATTAAACAAAATTATCCCTGCGCTAAAATCCCCTGTATTAAAATTACGCTAAAAAACCCTAAAACCCTATTAAAGACGGAAGACTAACCTAGGCCGGCCAACCAGAAGTGTTTTCAGTTTTTGACGGAAGGAGCGGAGGTCCGTAGTTGTTCTAATTTCGGGGGGAAGGTCGTTCCAGAGGGCTGGGCCCGCCACAGAGAAGGCCCTTCCCCTGGGCGTCGCCCGCTGGCATAGCCTGGTGGACGGCACCCGGAGAAGTCCCTCTCTGTGGGAGCAAATCGGCTGCAGGGATGTATGGGGCAGGATCCGATCCCGCAGATAACTAGGTCCCGTGCCATGGAGCGCTTTAAAGATGGTAACTAACACCTTGAAGCGCACCCGAAAGATGACAGGCAGCCAATGCAGCTCACGCAAGAGCGGTGTTATGTGGGTAAACCTAGAGGTTCCCATTATTGCTCGCGTGGCTGCATTCTGGACAAGCTGAAGTCTTCGGGTGCACCTCAAGGGGAGCCCCATGTAGAGAGCATTGCAGTAGTCCAGTCGGGATGTCACGAGTGCATGAGTGACTGTGAAAAGGGCATCCCGATCCAATAGGGGACGCAACTGGCGTACCAGGCCAGTAGCCCATACACTTTCACATTATATACTCTGTTAGTGATTTTGCACCCTTCTGACTAGCAAGACGATTTTTCTCTGAAGAATAGTTCACTTTCTATGCCTTTTTCTTTTCCTGGAGCTCTGAAGAAGCAAATCTTGTTCCCTTTTAGACTTTAAATGAGAGAAAGAGAATTTGTAAATGTTGCCTAGGATGACCGCACAGCACAGAAGTTCTACTGGGGTCATGAAATGATATTTAATTTACGATGAAAAAAAAAATGCAACTACACACACAGTTTAAGTCTGATCGATGAAAGCGGGTATCCAGGACAGTTTATGCTGTGTGCAAATGGCCAGAGATTTTTCCACCCCTGGTGTGACTATCTTTTTGTTCCTGACTTTAAGGTCTTATAGTCTACTAAATGTGTGACCTTTTCAGCATTAAAAAGTAGTTATTAAGTGGCAGGAAAGTGTTTATCCCACCATCAAAGAAAAACATGAAGTATCCTACATAGTTTTTGAAAAACAGGCTTGCAACAAATATATAGCTGTTTACCTCTCTGGAGAGGAGAGGAGAAAGGAAGAGAGAGAAAGGGAAGAGAGAGAAAGGGAAGAGAGAGAAGGGGAAGAGGAGAGGGGAGGGGAGAGGAGCAGAAGGGAGGGGGAGAGGAAAGGAGATGAGAGGGGAAGAGAGAGGAGGGGAAGAGGAGAGGAGAGATGACCCGGGGCAAGTCACGGAGGCAACACAGCCAGCTGATAGTTTGAACTCCCCTTTATTGCTCCAAGTTGCCCCAAGCCCGAGGGACCAGTAGCTACTTCCTCCAGCTCCTCCCCGTGTTCCTCTGAAACCATTGAGCCCCCCACCCCCACTCTCGACCTCCATTGGGCCCAGCTCTGGCTCATCCTCCTCTGCGGACTCAGGCTTCAACCGGGCCATGACAGAGGAGAGGAGAGATTAAAAAAAAATTTTTTTTTTACTGAGTACCCTCAGCGTATTGTTCATGCCCAGTACATGCTGTCAACTGAACTTGCCCAATGGCCTCACGTAGATAGATGTTAAATAGAGATGGGGAGAATGACAAGCCCTGAGTCACCCCACAGAAAAGGGGATATATCTCCCCACCCCACAATACCAATTTGAGAGGAAGAAGGAGCTCTTAATCCCTAGAGCAGGGTCAGGAGGATACCATGAGCAATGATACTGAATCAGCTATGATATCAAAGAGAGTTAAGGATGAAAGCATTGCTCCCAAATCTCACTCTCTCCAAAGCAGTGATGGGTTTCTGCAGGTTCGCATCTACTCGCGAGAGCCGGTTGGTGAAATTTAGGGAACCGGTGAGAGGGGGTTCCACCGGCGTACCTGGAAGTAAATCTGGCCCGCCGCTGCCAGTGACCCAACGGGAAGGAAAGGAAAGAAAGGAAGGAAGAAAGAAAAAGAAAGAAAGAGAAAGAAAGAAAGAAAGAAAGAAAGAAAGAAAGAAAGAAAGAAAGAAAGAAAGAAAGAAAGAAAGAATTTATCATCACAATTGAGTCCAAAATTTTGGTTGCTAAGCAAGAGCGTTGTTAAATGAGTTTCACCACATTTTAAAAGGTGGCCACTCCCCCCTGTCACATGACTACCAAGCCACGCCCACAAAATAGGCCACACCTACAGAGTAGGTTCTAAAAAATTTGAAACCCACCACTGCTCCAAAGGTAATCCACAAGCATGATCATGACTAACTTGGTCCCTTACCCAGGCCTGAAATCCAACTAAGAGGAACATAGATCACCAGTTTCCTCCAGCGCCCTTGATAGCTATTGAAATAAAAAAACCTAAAATGGGAACGATGGAGTAAGACAAAAATGATCCAAAATGGTTGAGTCCAGCAACGGATTCTTGAGGAGGCAATGCAATGCTAGCTCACCACCACCGAGAGCCAACCACATGTCATCTCCCAGGAAGCTTAACAGGGACAAAGGCCTAACACTGAGGGGGCTGAGCTTACAGCTCCAATGTCCTATCTACTTCCTCCATACTAATATGGGTTTGCCCAGTTTTTGCTGAATTTAGCCCAGTTTTTGCCTCTGTGCCAAACCAGCTCTACTCTGGAAAGAGCTACATCTGAGGCTGACATGTTCGGCAGGCATGTGGCGCAGCGTACACTTAGAGCAGGGATGTCCAAACTTGGGAACTTTAAGACTTGTGGACTTCAACTCCCAGAATTCCCCAGCCACCATAGCTGGCTGGGGAATTCTGGGAGTTGAAGTCCACAAGTCTTAAAGTTCCCAAGTTTGGACATCCCTGACTTAGAGTAAACACCAGGTTACACTTACATGGGTTTTTTTTCCCATTCTGGTTCTGTAAATCTGAATCCTTGCACTACATTGATTTATTATTGATAGCTTTATACACAAGGAAATAAAAGATGTTTCTGTCAAAAAATATTTTTTTAAATTATTTCTTGACAGCAAAACCAAGCTATAGCTCCGGGATGGCGAACCAATGGCGCGCGTGCCACAGGTGGCACACGGAGCCATTTGTCAGGGCATGCGAGGCGTTGCCCTGTCAGCTGATTTCAGCCATTTTTAAAGCCGGTTTCCGCCCTCCCCGGCTTTATAGGAGCCTGGGGAGGGTGAAAGCAGCCTCCCTCATCCCCCAAGAAGCCCTCCGGAGCAGTGGTGGATTTCAAATTTTTTAGAACCTACTCTGTAGGTGTGGCCTATTTTGTGGGCGTGGCTTGGCAGTCATGTGACAGGGTGGGAGTGGCCACCTTTTAAAATGTGGTGAAATTCATTTAACAACACTCTTGCTTAGCAACCAAAATTTTGAACTCAATAGTGATGATAAATTCTTTCTTTTTTTCTTCTTTCTTTCTTTCTTTCTTTCTTTCTTTCTTTCTTTCTTTCTTTCTTTCTTTCTTTCTTTCTTTCTTTCTTTCTTTCTTTCTTTCTTTCTTTCTTTCTTTCTTTCTTTCTTCCTTCCTTCCTTTCTTCCTTTCCTTTCCTTTCCTTCCCATTGGGACACTGGCAGCGTCGGGCCAGATTTACTTCCAGGTACGCCGGTGGAACCCCCTCTCACCGGTTCTCTAAATTTCACCAACCGGCTCTCGCGAGTAGGTGCGAGCCTGCAGAAACCCACCACTGCTCCGGAGGCTGCAGGAGCTTTCCTGAAGCATCCGTAGTGCAAAAAACTGGCCCTACAGGCAAACTGGTTTGCTCATAGCATCGTTGTTAGTCCTCCGAAGGCTTCAGGGAACCCTCCTGAAGATCCCTGAAGCCTCCAGAGGACTAAAAATGGCCATATGAGCAAACCGGAAGTCACTCATAGGGCTCATAGGGCTGTTTTTAATCCTCCGGAGGCTTCAGGGAAGCTCCTGACGCCTCTGGAAGGCCTCCGAGGGGGCAGGGGGGCTGGTTTTGCCCTCCCCAAGCTTTTATGAAGCCTCTGGAGCCTGGGGAGGGCGAAAAAAGCATGTAAAAATGGGGATGGGAGCGCCTGTCATGCGCGCATGCACGCTGGGGGGGGCACATTGCATTATGGGTGTGAACACCCATGCACGACACACACCCCATGCTCCCGCCTTATGGCACACGAGCCAAAAAAGGTTTGCCATCACTGCCATAGCTTCTGAGCATATATATGAATATTACAACCCAAATGCTGTCATACAGGAGCATACTGAAGACAGGATAGAGAGAACAGTGTTGGTAGCAATGTCACTGCAGGCCTGGACCCTGGTTCGCACCTGTTCAGCTGAAATGGTAGTGATGGCAAAGCTGATGTCATCACGCATGCGCAGAAGGTCCTGTGCATGCCCCAAAGCAGAGGCGTGTGCGCTCCCGCTCCTGAACCAGTAGTGAAGAAAATAGCATTTCATGCCTGGCCTGGACTGCCACATCTCAATCTTCTTGCTCTCTACATGGGGTTTCCCTTGAGGTGCACCTGAAAGCTACAGTTAGTCCAAAACGCCGCCGCGCGGGTGATTATGGGAGCCACTAGATGCTCCCACATAACACCGATCCTGCGCGAACTGCATTGGCTTCCTGTGGTCTTTCGGGTGCGCTTCAAGGTCTTGACGACCATCTTTAAAGCGTTCCATGGCTCGGGGCCTAGTTATTTGCGAGACCGCCTCTTGCCCCATACATCCCTTAGACCGATACGCTCCCACAGAGAGGGCCTTCTCAGGGTGCCGTCGGCCGGACAATGCCGACTGGCGACACCCAGGGGAAGAGCCTTCTCTGTGGCGGGCACAGCCCTTTGGAACGACCTACCCCCCGAATTACGCACCCTCACCGACCTCCGCCTCTTCTGCCAATGTCTAAAGACATACCTATTCCAACAAGCCGGCCTAGCTTAACCTCCCATGGGGACTTTTAGATAATTTTATTGGGTATTTTAAAATTGGGTTTTTAGCATAGGATAAGACGGTTTAATTTATATTTTAAATTGTGTATTTATCTTTGTATTCTGTATGTTTTTTAATTTCCTGTGCGCCGCCCTGGGTCCTCTGCGGAGAAGGGCGGGATATAAATGTAAATAAAAAATAAAAAATAAATTCTTGCTGAGAACGCTGCTGATCCCACATCAAGTTAAAAAAAAATATATTTATTTATTTTATTCAATTTGTATACCGCCCTATTCTCCAAGGTTGGACTCAGGGAGGTGCACAGAAAAGATAAAACCACAACAAATATGTACAACATAAAACCGAATTAAATAATGAAATCTGTGCTAAAATAGTTAAAACAATTAAATATTAAATTTAAAATTAAACCAATTAATCTATGCCAGGCCGGCCAGGTGGAAGAAATGCGTTTTGAGCATCCGACAGAATAGGCGTAGGTCAACGATGGTGCGAAGATCGGGGGGGGGTATGTTGTTCCAAAGGGCCGGACCCGCCACAGAGAATGACACCAAGCAGTTAAGTTGAGATATGCAAAACGTTCTCGTGCGAAACCATTCAGGCTTCAAATACCTGATTCCTCAAGGAAAGTTTGTAGTTTGCAGCCCACTGTTTTGATGCTAATATGTGCATTCAAACCCTGAAACAGGCACTCTTAAGAACATTTTGTGTGTGTGTGTGTGTGATGAGGGAAAAAAACACAACACACTTCAGCCTTGAAATGGTTTGAATCTAAAGCACAATTACAGGGAAGAAAAGATAAAAGACCCAGATTGCAACTGTAATAGTTTTACTTGGTTACAAAAGAGATAAGGATGAAGATTTATTTCAATCCACTCATTCTGGATAAGAAAACTTTAATGCATTGGCAACAGTCGAAACTGCAAGAGTAAAAAGGGTAGCATTATAAAACAACAAAGGAACGAAACGTATCAATCAATATCGGAGAAAATATTTATCACATTTAAAGCCACTTTCCCCGAGTTATTCTAAGCCTTACACTCAAAGCTTTAAAGATTAGCATTTTTTTTCCAGAATGGAAGAATAGAAATGGATTTATTATTAAAGTGCTGTTGTCACATGTCTAAGATTGCAACTTTCTGAGAGTTAATGGAATCAGCAATTTCAGATGAGGATCTTACAGGCTGCACATACCTTTTTTGAATGGGATGGCATTTACTACAGAGGTTGTGGCCAGATCTTGAATTGTGGCTGGCAAAATCTCTCCAGAGACAGGAGAGATTGTGAGATAGCCCATGTGCATTCTGAGCATCTGCTTTGCATGAGTAGACCACAGAAGCCAAGGTTTTTGTGGTTGATTTATGAGGTGCTGAGAGTCAAGGAGTTGCATTTCAACTTACAGCTGTAATACAACCTTTATGGGAATTAAAGGTAACGGTTCCCCTTTACCTTTACCTGCTAGTCATTCCCGACTCTAGGGGGCGGTGCTCATCTCCATTTCAAAGCCGAAGAGCCAGCGCTGTCCGAAGACGTCTCCATGGTCATGTGGCCAGCATGACTAAATACCAAAGGCACACAGAATGCTGTTACCTTCCCACCAAAGGTGGTTCCTATTTTTCTACTTGCATTTTACATGCTTTCAAATAGCTAGGTTGGCCGAAGCTGGGACAAGTAATGGGAGCTCACTCTGTTATGTGGCGCTAGGGATTCAAACCACCAAACTGCTGAACTTTCTGATGGACAAGCTCAGCCACTGAACCACCATGTCCCTCTATGGGAAATAAGTTTGCCCAATTTAATCACTTTGGGATTATTATTTTTTTCATGCTTTTGAATATAAAGAGACATGTCATGTTTACTAGGTAAGTGTCCTTCTTCATGAAGGAAGCTTTAAATAAGCGTTTAAGAATTTTGAAAAAAAGATTAAATGACAAAGGAATGTTTAAAAGCTTGATTTGGGAAACATAAATATGGACTAAGAATCCAGATGGGTTTCAAATAAACATTTGAAATTAATTTTAAGAAACCTTCGCAAAGAAAACAATGGTTTTTTGTTCTTTTTGGGGGGAAATGTAATTTTGAATGTTGGACCACCAGAGGGAACCAGAAGAAACCAAAGATTACTATTAAAGGGATAGAATTCATAGATTAGATGTGCTAATACAGAATGCAGCAAAACATTGTAACAGAGGATGTTTTTATGGAGCTTTGTGAACTATTTATTCAGAAATTAATTTTAAGAATTAACAATCTAATGGGTTAAATGTCTAGCTGAATGGTTTGTTAATGTTATTACAAAACTAGCTACAGCAGATGAGAGTGAAATTGATTTTAATGTGGGTTTAAACATAAACTACCACAAAGATAAGGAAAATTATGATATATTAATATACAAATGAAACCAGCTAATGTCTCAATGTTTGGAAAAGATGTGCAGGTATCAGACCACAAAAATGATTTCTTTTTCTTTTACTGAATTTATTTAAAAAAAAAAGTTTTGAAGGATTTGCTAAAACTAAAAAACAAAACAAAAGAGAAGGTGGAAAAAATTAAGTTGAAGGACATTATTTGAAGGGATTAGAAACCCCAAAATTTTAAAGTATATGGAAATAGTACAGAATTGGCTCATTTGATCAAGTTTAATATATATGTAGTTAGTCCTGGTAGTTCTTAATGGGCTTTTGCTGGTTAGGAATGACTTTTAAGATTGGGTTTATAGTTAAGAGATGAGTTATGAAAACAGAGAGCACTGTTGTATTTTAAGAGATGCTGTTAAATTATCAAAACTGTTTCTACTTCTGATGAAGGGAGAAATATTTTTTTAAAAAAATTTCCTCTTTTTTTCCTCATTTTACTTTTTATTTTTATTGTTCTGTAATCTGTATTAGTTTTTCTTTTCTTGTAATCTTTCATTTTTTGCTTTTACACAATGAGAGTTAATGGAACAATTTACATATTAGAATAAGTGTGATAGCATGTCAAAACATGTATCGTTTTAAATTCTGCATTTAGAGAACATCCACAAATATTCTTTTATATCCTGCTAAACCCCCCCCCCCCCTTAAATTAGAAACATCATACCTTAAAAAACATTGCTTTCTATCAACATGGCAATGTGTACTGGTAGAATGGCATCATTTAAGATTTCACATTTTTTCATTAAACACATAAGAATGGCAAAAAAACCTCCATATATATATTTATTTATTGATCAGCTCAAAAATGTAACGCACATATAAAAAAATTTACACAATGGAACTCATGGCTTTCTGTCTAGATGGTCTCTGGTGATGAGCCGAAAGGCAGAAAAGGAAACAGTATGTTTCCTCCCTTGATTGGGGCCTTAACAAGGTGTGGAAACAATTATATATAACTATCCTCCTATCTCAGCTAACAAGAACAGAACCTAGCTGGCTTAATGGCAAGGCTCTCGCCTGGCATGTAATGCAGCCCTGGTTTGAATCCCAGTAAGGGTATGGCTAGCTGATGTGAGCTAATAAGCTCAAAATAGATCTATCCTGATCTCTCTGATTTATTTATTGATCAGCTCAAAAACGTAACATACATACATACATACATACATATAGGTAATTGTTTCTCAACAACCTGTTATTAGGCCCCAATTAAGGGAGGAGACATACGGTTTCCTTTCCTGCCTTTCGACTCATCACAAGAGATCATCTAGACAGCAAGCAAGGAATTACGTTGTGTAATTCCATTGTGTAATACGTTGGAAACAGTATGTCTCCTCCCTTAATTGGGGCCTAATAACAGGTTGTTGAGAAACAATTACCTATACTAATATACCCTGTCTCTGCTGATGCAATAAGGGGAACCGGCTTGGCTAAAGTGCTAGGCTACTTGCTTAGCATGCAACATAGCCTCGGTTCGAATCCCAGTAAGGGGTATGGCCAGCTGATGAGAGCTAATAACCTCGAAATAGATCTATCCTGGTCTTTCTCTAATTTAATTTATTGATCAGCTCATAAAACTAACATACATACATACATACATACATACATACATACATACATACATATATATATATATATGTTAGATTTTTTTAAGGGCTGAAAATAAAGAGACCAGGATGGATCCATTTCAGGCTTATTAGCCTTCTTCAGCTGGCCATACTCCTTCTACTGGGATTTGAACCAGGGCTTTCCAGCATTTGAGGCAAGCTCTCTATGCCTTGAGCTATCTGGTATCCCTGATATATCAGCCAATTTACAGGACTCTTAAATGAAGACTAATTATCACAGCTCCTGTGACGTTGAGTCTTCTCCCCTTAAAGGGACCTCTTCACAGGAGCTGTGATAATTAGTCTTCATATATATATATATATATATATATATATATATATATATATATATATATATATATATATATATATATATATATATATATATATATATATATATATATATATATATATATATGCTGGCATAGCTGGCTTCGGGGATTTTCCCGTGTATAAGGCCTTATACAGTGCCTTATACACGGGAAAATCCCCGAAGCCAGCTATGCCAGCATACCTACACCCGTGAAAATCTACGAAAACAAATATATATATAGGTAATTGTTTCACAACAACCTGTTATTATTAGGCCCCAATTAAAGGGAGGAGACATACTGTTTCCCTTATATATATATATATGTTTTCTGAGGTTTTCACAGGTTTTCGCAGGTGTTTGTATGTAGGTCTTTGGTTGTTCGGGTCATTGAAACGTCGTGAAGATACTTCCAATTCTACGCGGGAGAAAACCCGAACAACCAAAGACATATATATATATATATATATATGTCTTTGGTATATATATATAATTGTTTCTTATTATACCATCTTGTCAACTTTGTACAATGTCTTGTACTTTTGACTTCAATTCATCTCAAAAGTTAAATCATTCTGGGAACAACATTACAAAAATCAATAGTTTCCATCCATTTCCCCCTCCTATTTTTGTCAAGAAATATAAATTTTCAATAACGCTTCAAACATCACACATAGTGGCAACATCATATACTGCTGCATGGTACGAAAATGACCACGAACAGATATTAAATTACAGTCAACCATCTCAAAACCCTAATAAAGATCAGTAGATCAATACATGAAGTCCAGAAAACAAAGATGCCTTAGTTATTTAACAGTTTGAAAAGAATGACATCTTTTCATAACACCACAAGTTCTAAACCATAACACTGGGGGTATTAAAGCATAAGGAAACTTTTACAACTTTTGTGAATTTCTTTTCTTACTACAAAAAATAAATAATTATGAAGGTTAAGAAGGATTTGAACTTTAAATGTTTGGTTAAAATGTAAAGCATTTGAAGTTAAAATATAAACTCAAGAGGGGCCCTGAAATATATTGTTTAAAACCATATTTTATGGTTTATTTACCATTTACCATGGAATACATTTTGATGAATGTTGTTTGGATGAATTTTAAATTCAGGAAACAAATGAATTCATTAAAGTATATTTTTCCAGAAATTTTATACTTTCCAGTTAAAATTCAAAAGTGAGATAATGGTCCAATTATGGAAGTAAAATGCTAAGTCAAACTTTGTTAAATCAAAAGTTTATCTGTTCTTTGCTAAGTAAGATGACACTTCAGCTTAGCTTGCCTAAATATTAATCATTAGGTCCTTAATTTACATGAAAGTATCATGTAAATTACATGAAAGGCCTAATGTAGTGCTGCAATAAACAACTGTTCTGTTTCTGGAAAGCTTGAATGTTAGCTCATAGTTACATCTGAACCATGGGGCTGTCCTGGAAACAGTGAAGGACCAGCCCCTTGCTCCTCAACTCCAGCCGGATGCTGGTCTACAACTTGGCCGTGGACATTAGGGCTGGAACGCAGTCAGACTTAGATTTGCAGGGCCTCCCTGGAGCCAGAAATGGGCCTCTGGCCCCATGGAGACAATCACTCCTCTTTTATTTCCTCTTGGATGGCCACCTGTGGCCTCACTCCCAAGTTCACCCTTGTTCTTTAGCTGTTCTCTTTGTCTGGCAACTCTGCACATGTGCACACTGGGAACAGGCTCCAGCTGTCATCTGCCTCACTGATGTCTGACTCTGAAGGCAGCTGATAACTGTCAGACGGCTCTGGCCCCCTCTCTGCCTCCCACACAGAGTCCTTATCAGAGCCTTTCCCAGACTCTAGGATAGGCCCATGTTCAATGGTGGGTTTCAAATTTTTTTAGAACCTCTTCGGTAGGCATGGCTTGCTTTGTGGGAGTGGCTTGCTGGCCATGTGACTGGGTGGGAGTGGCTTGCCAGCCATGTGACCGAGTGGGAATGGCTTGGCAGTCATGTGGCTGGGTGGGCATGGCCAACTATGTAAAGTGTGGTGAAACTCTCTTAACAACGCTCTTGCTTACCAACCAAAATGCTGGCTCAGAAACTCTGGCATTTGAAGCACGCAAGTCTTAAAGCTGTCAAGTTGCGAGACCTTGCACCCTAACCCTTTAGAAAAAAAGCTCCCAGAGGTGTTCAAATTTGACAGCTTCAAGACTTGTAGACTTCAACTCCCAGAATTCCTCCTCCAGTCATGTTGGCTCAGGAACTCTGGCATTGAAGTGTGCAAGTCTTAAAGCTGTCAAGTTACAAGACCCTTGCACCCCTAACCCTTTAGAAAAAAAAAACCAGGGGTGTTCAAACTTGACAGCTTTAAGACTTGTGGACTTCAACTCCCAGAATTCCTCCTCTCGCTCTTCCTCTTGATGATGTGTGGGCAGGCGGGGGGGAGTTGGAACCGGTTTTAAACGGCACTGTAGATTTGTGGAACCTTTTCTATAGAAGAGGTTAGAACTGGCAGGAAGCCACCCCTACCCATGTTCCTCCCCAACCTCCTCACTGTCCGAATCTGCTGCCGGCTCTGCTGGTGGGCCACAACAAGCTGCGACCACCTGGCCATGCTCCCCCCTCCCCCCGAGGTGAACCACAAGCCTGATGCGGCCCTAAATGAAATTGAGTTTGACACCCCTGTTCTAGAGATTCTCCTGCTCCCACTGCTTTCCATCCATCAACAAGGAGGTCTCAGTTGGTTTGGAAAATGTTCTTGGACATTTTTTTTTCACACCAAAGTTCTCTAGTGTATCAATCATGTGGATACTGATATGGAAAAACAGGTTTTTCTTCAGGGCACTCCAGGAAGAGATTAACTGCCTTCTTTGTGTAAATGAATTAGTAAAGTGCAATGGGATTTCAACATGCTCAGCTGTTATTGACTTGTTTCGCCATGTGCAATTAAATAATGTATAGGAATGTGTCTGAAATGAAACCAGGTGTTTGCCACCTTGCACTCACCAATCTGATCCCATATTTACCTTTAATTGCTGTCTGAAAGCTATTCTTTTCAGCATTCTAAACCAGACCTTCCCTGCCCAAGGTAGCTAATTAAGGCATATCTAGATACCTGGCGCACACACAGGAGCACTGAATAATACATGAAGATTGACTGAAGTCCATTTCTTTACAATTTTATCTTTTATTCATCAGGATTTCTTGTTTTGCTCCCCCCCCCCCAAATATTTTTTTTCCTTTTAGTTGTGGCTATAATTTTTTTTTTTTGAAAGCAAGAGCAGAATATATATTTTTTAGTCCTTCTTGTTATTGTTACTGCTACTGTTTATAAATTTAATCTTTAATTTGGTTTACAGTTTTGGGACAGGCAAAAACTTAACTGTTCAAGTCCGAACCAAGCACCTAAGTGCTGTTAAAGTAACATCTAAGTATTGTAGGCAGTTCTGAGTAAGGTGGGGTGTTTGGTGTTTTTGTGCAAAGTCCAAATATTCAGGTGTGATCAGTTCAAAATTGCTATGGGTCTCGGCCAGTGGTAGGTTTCAAATTTTTTTAGAACCTACTCTGTAGGTGTGGCCTATTTTGTGGGCGTGGCTTGGCAGTCATGTGACAGGGTGGGAGTGGCCACCTTTTAAAATGTGGTGAAACTCATTTAACAACGCTCTTGCTTAGCAACCAAAATTTTGGACTCGATTGTGATGATAAATTCTTTCTTTCTTTCTTTCTTTCTTTCTTTCTTTCTTTCTTTCTTTCTTTCTTTCTTTCTTTCTTTCTTTCTTTCTTTCTTTCTTTCTTTCCTTTCCCTTCCCTTTCCTTTCCTTTCCTTCCCGTTGGGTCACTGGCAGCGGCGGGCCAGATTTACTTCCAGGTACGCCGGTGGAACCCCCTCTCACCGGTTCTCTAAATTTCACCAACCGGCTCTTACGAGTAGATGCGAGCCTGCAGAAACCCACCACTGATCTCAGCCCATGATGGTGAGCCTATGGCACACATGCCACAGGTGGCATAGACAGCCCACTCTGTGGGCACGTGAGCTGGAGCCCCAGCTCAGCTCCACTGCACATTTGTGCACACCTCCCTTGGGCCAGCTGATTTTTGTGTCTCTGCTGCGCATGTGCAGGGATGGGATTCATGTGGGAGATGCGTGCATATGCATGGGGTTGGGGGGTAACATGTGCAGGGGACAGGGGGAGTGTGGGGGACAGGGGGAGTGTGGGGGACGTGGCACATTTTCAGTCCCAGGAGGCTGCAGGGAGCCTACTAGGCCCAAAACAGGGTGGGATGGTACGACATGCATGTGTGGGCAAGCGGGGGGAGCATAGAAAGTCACATGCAGGGGTGGGGCAATGTGAGGTGTTGCACACACATACACCGGGGCAGCGGTGGGTTGCTGCTGCCATTATTGCTAATTCGGCATGCAGAAAATTGTGCACATGCACAGAAACAAAATTCAAGATGGCTGCCAACAATAGAACCAGTTTGGGGGCAGGCCAGGCTGAGTTACTCCCTACTCGGCCAAACTGGTCTGAACCAATAGGAGCCCACCATTGCATAGGGGGGTGGGGCACAGGGGGTGTTGCGCCCACATTGCAACGCCACACACACTTTCAGCACGTGATGACCAAAAGGTTAGCCATCCCTGATCTAGGCAGTCCTTTGGTTATTCCTCCAAAGGCTCCTATTACTATTGGTACCACCATTGATTTCTTCCTCTGCAATCACTCAACTTCAACGTGATATTGTGGTATTTTGATGATGATGATGGTTTTGCATAAGCCTGGACATCTTCAATTGGAAAGGTATCGCACAGAAAACTGTCAATTACACAAGCTGACAAGATGTGTACAACCATCTCTTTATAATCACGGCTGCAACCTGAACTATTTTCCTTGTGGCTCTATTGTGGACAACATTAAATTCTAGGAGATAGAGTGCACTGATTTTAGCTTCGATAGCCGAATCATTTTTGGATTCATTAGCTCAAACATGTATGGATTTCCACCTCCCCCTCTGCTTTGGCCACAGTGGTAATAAGATCTTTTGTTCAGAAGATGGTTAACATACTCTGTGATTCATAAATTCTCCCCTTTTTTCTTTCTGAACTTGTATCAGGAAGAAACAGTTTTAGAGTTCTTTAAATCCTTTAGTCTAGAAAGCCAAATTTAGTAGAGTTTTCAATTGTGCATACCGTATTTTTCAGAGTATAAGATGCACCTAGCTTTTGGGGAGGAAAACAAGGCAAAAAATGTCTGTCTCCTAGCAATTTGCCTCCTTGCAGCAAACAGCAAACAGTACAGATGATATACACTGTTTGTGGTGTTACATTTCTGACTATACTTATATAGATGCTGTTAAAATAGATGTGGCTTTCTGGAAGTATGTATTATTCTCTGCTATTTAAAAGAAGATACAATAGCACTGGTCCTCTTCAGATGAAGCATTTATTTTTAAAAGCTTCTTCATTTTGTTAAGTTATCTAGAACAATAATAAAGCAGTCTTTAAAAATAAATCTAATAAATTGAACATTCTATGGGCATTTATAGTTATGGACTTGTCTCCTTGCAGCAAACAGCCTGTTTCAGTTTAGCCTGATTAGAAGAAAAAAAAAATCTGCCTCTGCCTCCTAGCAATTTGCCTCATTGCAGCAAACAGCAAGTTTCAATGTCAGCATTGGCCTCCCAATGATCAGCTGTTTCAAGCTACAGGGATTGCCATAGCCTATTGCCACCTCTGCAAGCCCCATTTTCTTGTTTGCTGCAAGGAGGTAAATTGCTGGGAGGCAAAGGCCAAAGTGGATGGGCATGGCTACGTTCAGTGTATAAGACGCTCCAAAATTTTCACACTCTTTTAAGGGGGAAAAAGGTGCATCTTATAATATGCTGAAAAATATGGTAGTTAAAAGGAAAACCAAAGTCAAAACCAAAGCAAAAAACCCAAAGTTTCAATGATTTTCCAAAGCACCTGAAGACCAGAGAAAAAACATTGGGTGAAAACTGATCAAGGAGAGGTTTAACCTAGACATAAGGAGAAATTATCTGAGAGTGAGAACAATCAAGCAATGAACAGCTTACCATCAGAAGTCACTGGAGGCTTTCAAGAAGAGACTGCACAGCCACTTCTCAGCAATGGTACAGGGTCTCCTGCTTGAGCAGGTGGTTGGACTAGAAGACCTCCAAGGTCCCTTCCAACTCTGTTATTCTGCTCGATAGAATGAGAAAAATCCTCATGAGCTGAGGCGCCTATTATTAGATTGCCACTAGATTTTTTTCTAAAGCAAAATTTGAAATACACTTCAGCCTTTTTCCTTCCCTGTGTAGAAACATCTGGCAGCTATTAAACTCAGCTGAACTTTCTTTGGAGCAATCCCTAACAAGCCATCTCATTCCTTTTCTCTCAGCTACAATTCACTGCTTTACAACATGGCCGTGAAGGCCCACCCCCAACTCTCCACAAATGGCAACTCGGCACAAATTTCACCTTTCGTGACTTTGCTATGGCTGCTCCAATCTCAATGAAATAATTACCTTCCCCTTTCTATCAAGTGGTGTTTAACATTTCTGTCAAAAGCACACTAAAAATGAGCAGAGAGCCAACAAAGGTGAACATTAAAAAGAAAGAAAACCAAACTAACACTATTGTTTAGACATCCTACGCCGAATCTATTTGAAAAGCTACATTAGAGTATGGATATTATTATTATTTTTAACCTGGAAAGAACTTCCTCTTATGATAACAGAGAAAGGTCATTTCAAGGTTCACAAATTATTTTCATAAATGTGTGTAGATGTTATAGAGGGAACTGCCTCTTCAAAATACACAAACCTTTTGGCTAAACGTAATGTATTGGTGTGATGTGGTGGCTCAGTGGCTAAGACATTGAGCTTGTCAATCAGAAAGGTTAGCAGTTCGGGGGTTCAAATCCCTAGCGGTGTATAATGGAGTGAGCTCCCATTACTTGTCCCGGCTTCTACCAACCTAGCAGTTCGAAAGCACATATAAAATGCAAGTAGAAAAATAGGGACCAACTTTGGTGGGAAAGTAACAGCGTTTCGTGTCCCTTCAGCAGTTAGTCATTCCGGACACATGACCCTGGAGATGTCTTCGGACAGCTCTGGCTCTTCGGCTTTGAAACGGAGATGAGCACCGCCCCCTAGAGTCAGGAATGACTAGCACATATATCCGAGGGAAACCTTTACCTTTAAGTATTTGTCCCAACAGTGTAAACAGGCTTTCCCCACTATCCAAGTATGAAGACGTCAAAGAATAAATTGTCCATCACATGATACAGAAATTGTATATTTTATCTCGCCATTAGAATAAAATCTGAAGACACATATAAACGGCTAGATCTTGACATGAAAAAATTCAGAGAATGGTTCCCAGTATCCTTTCTCCCTTAAGAATCATTGCTGAATATGGCTGAGAGAACTGGATGTACATTATGCATAAATGGACACCAAGCTGACATCTTACCATCCACCCAATAGCCATCTTTCTTCTACTGCCAATATCCCTTTTCTGTCTCCTATAACCATTGTGACCTGCCAGCAACTAGCGGAGCTGGTGGCAGACTCAGAGAGTGAGGAGGTTGGGGAGGAACATGGGACATTCCTGGAGCCTGGGGAAGGCTCTGATTAGTGCCCTCCGTTGGAGGCTGAAATGGGTCCAGAGCAGTGGTGGGTTTCAATTTTTTTAGAACCTACTCTGTAGGTGTGGCCTATTTTGTGGGCGTGGCTTGGCAGTCATGTGACAGGGTGGAAGTGGCCACCTTTTAAAATGTGGTGAAGCTCATTTAACAACGCTCTTGCTTAGCAACCAAAATTTTGGACTCAATTGTGATGATAAATTCTTTCTTTCTTTCTTTCTTTCTTTCTTTCTTTCTTTCTTTCTTTCTTTCTTTCTTTCTTTCTTTCTTTCTTTCCTTTCCTTTCTTTCCTTTCTTCCTTCCTTTCCTTTCCTTCCCGTTGGGTCACTGGCAGCGGCGGGCCAGATTTACTTCCAGGTACGCCAGTGGAACCCCCTCTCACCGGTTCTCTAAATTTCACCAACCGGCTCTCGCGAGTAGGTGCGAGCCTGCAGAAACCCACCACTGGGTCCAGGGCTGTCCAACAGTTATCAGATGCCTTCAGAGTTGGAGTTCAGTGGGGCAGAAGAACAGTCGGAGCCTGTTCCCAATGTACACATGCACAGAGCTGCCAGGAGAAGGGAACAGCTAAGCAATAAGGACCCACTTGGGACCAAAGGCACAGGTGGACAGTGAATGTCCCCTCCCATAGGGAATAAAGAGGAGCGAAAGGGGAGGGGAGTTTGAAGGAGACAATTAGTCTCCTTCATTAGAGTGAAGATCTATTCCTGATTTCCTGCCAAGTAATTGCTGCTACAGCGTGGCGTTTGGAAGATATCGGCCTGGCAGTTCTGCAAGCCTGATAAAGGTCTGTAGTTGTTGAAATCTCATAAAAGACTGTTTACTGGGACTTTGCTGGAGAGGAATTCTCTTTAACCTAAATAAAAGACATTTTATCTAGACAAGGAGTGGGCTTCATGATCTTGGGAAGCCTAGGTCAGAAGAATAGCCTTCTGCCTCTTCCTCCTCCTCCTCTTCCTCCTCCTAAATTAATTCAGCAACAACTTTAATAAATACGTGTGTTAAAGAAATATTAAGTATTGCTATTAGATTTGCATGCATTAACAGAAGGGGAAAAATCAAAATACACGTTGCAGGAAATAATACTTGCTTTGTTATTTTTACCATGCTTATGGATGCTATCTTTTTTATGTTTGTGCTAAAGGAACAACCTAGGTAGTACTTTATACTGAAGCGCATTACTTGTCAAGCAGAACAGGGTACATTTTACGACAGATGACATGTTAAAGACACATTTGAGTGAACCTGTGAATTGGAAACGAGCTATTTTGTTTATCAGGGACTGCAACTGTCACACAGTCTTGTTTATATAGGCTTCCAGTGGGAGGCCTAATCATGTGTGTGTCCATCATCCACAGACCCACAATTACAACTGTAGCCTCAAAGTTTCATCGAGACTCTGTATCTTCATGCCTTCCAGTTCATTCCTGTGCTTCTATGATAAGAGTGGTTATTATTCACGAATTGTAGGGCTTTCATCTCAGTGGGGAAAAAAATGACCCTGGACCCTTTTAGTTGCCCCTACATTTAATAACATCTTTTAGTTTTAGTCTCCTCCGTAGGTTAATTGTGTAATTTATATGACTTTACATTTTCAGCAACATATTGAGCTTTTTATTATTGATTTACACTTCTGCATCCCCTAAGGAGTTTAGACATTCTTTCTACACGTTCACAAATGAAAAAAAAAAGAGGGAAATTTTTATCCTTATAATAATCTAACAGAAATAAATTGGGTAGAACAAAATAAGGTAAAAAGGCAGAAGGATTTCAGCCTGAAAGTGGTCCTATTATTCAAATTAAATCACCACTAAACTATGATAATTACAATATCAGATACATTACTTTCCCCCCACTTTTTGTCATTTTTTTATGCTGTAGCCCCTAAATTATTGTTGTTGTTGTTGTTGTTGTTGTTGTTATTATTATTATTATTATTATTAACAATAACAATAACAATAACAATAACAATAACAATAACAATAACAATAATAATAATAATAATTTAATTTGTATACCGCCCTCTCTCCCGTTTGGGACTCAGGGCGGTGCACAGGGATAATAAAAAGATAAAATACATATAAATACAATCAATTAGATAAATTTTAAATGAAATTAAATAAATTTAACCCGTGCTAAAATATTTTAAAACCCTATTAAAACGGTGGTAAAAACAAACTATGCCAGGCTGGCCGCATGAAAAAAGTAGGTCTTTAATGCTTGACGGAAGAGGCAAAGGTTCGTGATAGTATGAAGGTCGGGGGGGCAGGTCGTTCCAGAGGGCTGGACCCGCCACAGAGAAGGCCCTTCCCCTGGGAGTTGCCAGCCAGCATTGTCCAGCGGACGGCAACCTGAGGAGGCCCTCCCTGTGGGAGCGGACAGGTCGGATGGAGGTATGTGGCAGGAGGCGGTTCTGCAAATAACCAGGACCCATGCCATGGAGCGCTTTAAAGATGGTCACCAAAACCTTGAAGCGCACCCGGAAGGCCACAGGCAGCCAGTGCAGATCGCGCAGGAGAGGTGTTATATGGGAGCGTCTTGGTGCTCCCAAGATCCCCCATGCTAAATGCTTTTACTATAGAACTAAATGCATTTGGTTTGCCTTCTCCCTCATTTGAATTTCTTTTTTTAATTCTAAAAATGCTTTTGAGGCCCTTTAGGAAAATGTTTGTGAAGTTTGGCTATAAGTCTCTGTAGGAGGCAGGTGCTGATAGCAAGCTCCATCCATTTGTATGTCCCTTATGATGTCACACTAAGGACGTGGTGGCTCAGTGGCTAAGACGCTGAGCTTGTCGATCAGAAAGGTTGGTGGTTCGAATCCCTAACATGTAACAGAGTGAGCTCCCGTTACTTGTCCCAGCTTCTGCCAACCAAGCAGTTCGAAAGCATGTAAAAATGCAAGTAGAAAAATAGGGACCATCTTTGGTGAGAAGGAGACAACGTTCCGTGCACCTTCGGCGTTTAGTCATACCAGCCACATGACTATAGAGACGTCTTCGGAATGCGCTGGCTCTTTGGCTTAGAAATCTAGATGAGCACCACCCCCTAGATTCGGGAACGACTAGCCCATATGTGCGAGGGGAACCTTTACCTATGATGTCACAAAAGCATTCAGAAAACAAAAAAGCTTTGGGTGCTGATGGTGAAAGGCTGCTTCTGTCATTTTGGGATCATTCTGTTTACCGTCTCTGTTTTGGGAAGGTCTTTGTGTATTCATACATTGTATTCAAAAATGTTTATAAATAAAAATATATATTTTTAAAAAATATGTTTAACTTTGTGTTAAATTATGGCTCAGTTTTGGAAGAATATTCTAGCAAAGATATACTGTATTTTTCAGAGTATAAGATGCACCTTTTTCTCTCAAAAAAGAGGTTGAAAATCTGGGTGCGTCATATACTGAATACAGCAATTTTGGCCTCCCGAAACCCCGCCCCCTTGACCAAAATGGCTGTGCATAGCCTTTAGGAGGCTTCCAGAGTGCTCCTGGGGGCAGGGGAGGGCAGAAATGAGTGAAACATAGGCTGTTTTGCGCTCAATTTCCCCCACCCCCACCCCAGGAGCACTCTACAAGCTCCTAAAGGCTATGCATGCCCTTTTTTTGACAAAAAATGGACGCATTTTGATGAAAAATGGTCTGTTATTTGCTTGTTTTTGCCCCCCACCTTTCCAGGAGCTCTCTACAAGCCTCCTAAAGGCTATTCATGTCCTTGTTTTGACAAAAAAGGGGCCGTTTTTGAGAGGTCTGCAGAATGCAAAACCTTTTTTTAAAAAAATTGCCTCTTCAAAATCTTGGTGTGTCTTATACTCCAGTAAAAATACGGTAACATTGTCCTTGAATAGAAAGCTCTTTCCAGTCTTGTCACTAGCTATTTTATTTTATTTTTTTGCCTATGAATCAGAGTATGATTACTGGTTAGCTAAAGAAATTATCTGCATATTTTCTCTTTGGCAAATATCTTTCATTATCTAATGGCAGTGTTGGAGTCTGGCTTGAAAACATTATTTCCCCCCCTCCCCGGACTCAATGAGTGAATTCTGCCAATCATCAAGGGAAATAATCCAAAACCATTTCCATTCTCAGACTTTTCAACAAATCTGTGATTGGCTATTTGGCACACCTATTCAGGCGTAATTCTCAGATGACCTGGTATTTACCACTGCATTTACAAGCTGCACTTCTTCAGAAAGGACATGAGCTAATAGAGGTCTCTTTTTGGGAAAAGTCGGACGAATTAACTCAATTGTCACCAGTGTTTTCCCAGAAAGGTAAATAGCAAAAGAGCTGCTTGCTACAAAACCATCTAAGTGGAGGCTCACCAAACCTTGGGAGGTTTCTCCAGCCCACAAAGAAGGCTGCAAAAACCTGTTAAAACAATAAACCTAAGCAAATCATATAGGTGATCATTGCAAACTAAATCTCAGCAGTGCCAGTGATAGAGAGTAGGAAGTATTACGTTTGATTCAACGTTTCCCCCGCAACAGAATATAACTTCTTAATTATCTGACAAGCAAAATTTACTCTGGTCTGTGGGATTTACGTCCATGGAAATGTTCTCGAGGTTCTCCCTTTTTCAAATCCCAGGATATGAGTCCAATTTCAATCTTGGGTGATGCATTCCATATATCATATATAACAGCTGTGGTGGCCTAAAGGTGGAGCTCTTGCCTCACAATCAGGAGGTTGTGAGTTCGATCCTAGGTAGAGGCAGACGTAGGGTCTTCCACTTGGGCAAGGGGGTTGGACTAGATGACCTGCAAGTTCTCTTCCAACTCTGTTTATATGTTAATATACAGCGGCGGGATTCAACCGGTGTAACAACCAGTTTGCTCCGCATGTGCTTTGCGTGTGCGCGCATTGAATTTGAAATCAGCGCTAAATCTTATCTTTTCCTGCAGTCCTGGTCAGTAAAACAGCTGAGATGCAGCAATCCGCTTTGCCGTTCTGATCAGCTGGGCTTCAAACAAAGGAAAGATAGGAGGGAATAGAGCAGGGGCGTGTGGGCAGGGCCAACTGATCACCGGAACTACTGGTTCATGCAAAACGATCCAAACTGGCTGAATCCCATTCTTGGGTAGATTGGTAGGTAGGTAGGTAAGTAGGTAGGTAGGTAGGTAGGTAGGTAGTTAGATTGATAGATAGATAGATAGATAGATAGATAGATAGATAGATAGATAGATAGATAGATAGATAGATAGATAGATAGATAGATAGACAGACAGACAGACAGACAGACAGACAGACAGACAGACAGACAGACAGACAGACAGAAGACAGACAGACAGACCCTCTCTGCTGCAGAAGCCACAGTGAGTGAATTAATTAACCTCAATGGACCTCTTTGTTTGAAAGAATATTAGCTTTTTTACTTGGACGATGATCCTTGTTGAATGGGTAGAGGGATTAGGCATCACTTTTGCTTGACTGACAGAGTTGGAAGCCTCTACCAACATAATTTGCAACATCTACAAACATGACTCATCCCCCCAGGAGGGTGCAAATCCATATTATATTTTTTTTAAGGTAGATCAAAATGAATGTTCTCCCCTGTGCGTTTGGGAAGCCGCTTGTTATCCTGATCTATAAGAGATTTTCTAACCCGACTAAACCCTGGCAGTTATAATATTGCTTTCATATAGTATTTTTTTGTTTTGTTTTCGGTACAAAGATCACCAAGATGGAGAATGAAATATAGATAGCAGGTGTTGCATCAACTATATTGTAGCAGAGAGGAATTACCCTTTGATCCAAGAGAAGCAATATACAATATGTGCAGCCTCACTCAATATCTGCTCCTGGAGGCTGGAAAAAGCATGTTCTTTGTTAACCCTACTAAATTCACTTGGACATTTTCAAGCATATCTGTTGATTAAGGTGCAATGCAGAAAAAAAAAAAATCCTGGTCTCTCAATGCTTTCTGCCTCTTAACAGAATACCAGAGTAGGAAGGAATCTTGGACAACTTCTAGTCCAACCCCCTGCTCGAGATGGAGACCCTATACCATTCCAGACAAGCAGTAGTCAAGTCTCTTTTTAAAAGCTTCCAGTGATGGAGCATCTACAATTTCTGAAGGCAAGCTGTTCCACTGGTTAATCTAGGAAATTTTCCTTAGTTCTAGATCAGTTTTCTCCTTGATTAGTTGCCATCTATTGTTTCTTGAAGGTCATGGTGGCTCAGTGGCTAAGACATTGAGCTTGTTGATCAGAAAGGTAGGCTGTTCAGTGGTTCGAATCGAGTAATGGAGTGAGCTCCCATGACTTGTCCCAGCTTCTGCCAACCTAGCAGTTCGAATGCACATAAAAATGCAAGTAGAAAACAGGGACCACTTTGGTGGGAAGGAACAGAATTCTGTGTCCCTTTGACATTTAGTCACGCTGGCCATGGAGACGTCTTCGGACGGCATTGGCTCTTTGGCTTTGAAACAGAGATGAGCACCACCCCCTAGTGTCAGGAATGACTAGCACATATGTGCGAGGGGAACCTTTACCGTTACCTATTATTTCTTGTCTTGCCTTCTGGTGCTTTGGAGCAGAAAAAATGGGTAGAAACTTTCAGATCAGTTCCTTGATAATCAGGGTTATCAAGACAAAAATCAAGGTAAAGATTTGTCTTGTGCTACCTTCTCATTCTGTCTTCTACCTCACAATCTGGTAGTGCTTCTGTAGTTTTCAATCCATGTGTCCTTGGAGAAAAAGGCTGAGAGTGCAAAACAATTATGGCAATTAGCATTTTGGTTGGAGGGACTTTTAGATTACAGAAATAGACTGCAATTGAAGGGGGCCTATGAAAAATCTCCCTTTTCCAAATAAACTTTATGAAACATTTGCTGAATCAAGAGCTGTGGCAAACAGCACCAAGAGCCATGGTGGTACAGTGGTTAGAATGCAGTACTGCAGGCTACTTCTGCTGACTTCTGGCTACCTGCAATTTGGCAGTTCAATTATCACCGATTCAAGGTTGACTCAGCTTTTTATTCTTCCGAGTTGGATGTTGAAGATGGACCCAGATTATTGGGGGCAATATGCTCTATAAACCACTTAGAGGGGGCTGAAAAAGCACTGTGAAGAAACATATAAGTCTTGTGGCCCACCAGTGGCCAGCAGAACTGGCAGTAGAGTCGGACAGTGAGGAGGTTGGGGAGGAGCATGGGGCAGTCCTGGAGGCTGGGGAAGGCTCAGACGAGGACTCTGCATCAGAGGCAGAGAGGGGGCCGAGGCCATCTGGCAGTGATCAGGTACCTACAGAGCTAGACATCAGTGAGGCAGAGGAACAGCTGGAGCCTCTTCCCAGTGTGCGCATGTGCAGAGCGACCAGAAAAAAAGAAAAACACAAAAATCAGGTTCGACTTGTCACAGGTGGAAGGGGAATGGCCCCTCCCACAGGAAATGCAGGAGGAGTGGAAGAGGAGTGGAAGGAAACAATTTGTTCATTCAGTCGTTAGATTCATTTCAGGACTGTGAAGATCTGTCCGTGAATCTCAGAGACTCTGTGCCCAGTCTTTCCTTGCACAGCACCTCAGTTGGAAAATATTTGCATGGCAGCTTTCCAAAATAGCTATGGTCTTTAGTCCTAATTACTCTTTTGGAAGACTGTTTGGCAGGCCTTGCTGAACATGAATGAGATACATTCTCATTCATTTGATAAAAGGGGTTTTGTTAGGACCAGGACTCTGCCTCATGTTTTTTGGGAGAAGCCTAGGTCAGAACAATAAGTCTAAGTGCTATTGCTATCTTTCAACATTTCTTAGCAACTTTCTCCATATGGACTTTCTCTCACTATCACTGCCAGGGGCCGCATCTGATGTTGGTGTTGAGTTAGCATGAATTTCCATCTACCTTTCCAATATAGAGATGAAGGTGGAGATAGTGTAGAGATATATGGTAGCCAGTGGTGGGTTTCAATTTTTTTAGAACCTACTCTGTAGGTGTGGTCTATTTTGTGGGCGTGGCTTGGCAGTCATGTGACAGGGTGGGAGTGGCCACCTTTTAAAATGTGGTGAAACTCATTTAACAACGCTCTTGCTTAGCAACCAAAATTTTGGACTCAATTGTGATGATAAATTCTTTCTTTCTTTCTTTCTTTCTTTCTTTCTTTCTTTCTTTCTTTCTTTCTTTCTTTCTTTCCTTCTTTCCTTCTCTTTCTTTCTTTCCTTTCCTTTCCTTTCCTTCCTGTTGGGTCACTGGCAGTGGTGGGCCAGATTTACTTCCAGGTACGCCGGTGGAACCCCCTCTCACCAGTTCTCTAAATTTCACCAACCGGCTCTCGCGAGTAGGTGTGAGCCTGCAGAAACCCACCACTGATGGTAGCCCAAACTCAAGATTTACATCTCCAATAGCTATTTAAGATATTAGCTTTGCATATTTCACACACTTAACAGGATATTAAAATCCTCTGTAAATTAAAAAAAAAAACCTATGCAATTTCGAGAACATAAAAAATATTCCTAGGTGTTACTTGGAATATTGATCAGAGTTACAGCAGAAGACAAAAATGATGGGAAATAATCTTAACAGTGGCATTTGCAGAGCAACAAATTCATAGACCAATTCAAGGGAAATGATCCTGCCAATATTTCCCTCCCTCCACACCACCGCTGCTGATCAAATTTTTCTTTTCTTTTCATCTGCAGGAATGTAATTTGTGTTGTAGATATGTAAAGCTTCTGCAGTTCCGTGTAACATTATAGATTGGAGCAATTATCACTTAAATTGGCTTTCTTTTTTTCAATCCATATAATCCCACTTACCTCATTTAATTGTAACACTATATGATTTTTGGCCCTTGGGATATGGAAAAAAAAAAGTAGTATTTGCAGAAGTGGTATTTGTGCCATCTATATAGGCACCAAGAGTAATCAATAACATTCATTATGTGAATGCATTTTGTTATACTTTATTTCTTGGGTACTCTGCTAGCAATTTAAAAACATCTAAAAAAATAGCAACCAGAGGAATGTTTGGCATCAACAGAAACTAACTGATAGGCATATTCCAAAACATTTAACATATAGAATAATTTCATCATCAGAATAGAGCTGGAAGGGACCTTGGAGGTCTTCTAGTCCAGCCCCCCTGCTCAAGCAGGAGATCCTATACCAGGGGTGACAAACTCAATTTCATTGAGGGCCATATCAGGATTGTGGTTGACCTCGGGGAGGTAGCCAGCTGTGGCTGACTGTGTGGGTGTGGCCAACTGGGTGGGCATGGCTATCTTGACGCCCTTCACTGGGTGTGGCTAACTGGATGGGCGTGGCCGACTTGTGGGAAAATACTAAGAAGAAATAAGACTGTTGCATGCCCAAAAAATAGCAAATCTCCTTGAAAAGAGAGTGTTAACAGGAAAAAATTAATTATTGGATCACATCACTAAGAAGCCTGATAATTACCTGTTTAAACAGTGGTTATTTACCCCAAATCTCTTCCCATTACAATATTTATAAAAACTGTGGACGATCACCCTCGGTTATTGTTTAAAACTTAGAAAGTGTAAAAGTAATCACACATCCATTTGTTGAGCCCTGCTAACTTAGTAGTAAAGAAGAGGGACAATTGAATCATTTACATTTGAGAAAACAAGCAAATAAAATATTGAAGTTTTCAATGCTGGAAAAATGTCAGCTCCCTTGTCTGCTTCCTCTGGTATATAAAGTAATAAATCTAAGTAGGTTACATCCAGTGATTGGGGGATTTACCTTAAAGGAAATAATACCACTTGCGAACTTCAGATCATGTTTTTAAATTGGCTTATGCAGATCATTGATTGGTTTTACCTGTCTTCCACTTTTCTCAATCCCCTCCTCCATTACACACACACACACACACACACACACACACACACACACAAAGAGCCATTTCTGTAAGGAAATAGGGCACACCATAGAAAAATACAGCACATTCTATAAAAGACAATCTTGATATATGTATGCAATAGGGATTTCTATTAAGGTAAAACTAGAATTGTATTCAACCAAACACTGCCTTAAAGTTAAAGGTCCCCCTTGCACATATGTGCTAGTTGTGCCCAACTCTAGGGGGCAGTGCTTGTGTCCGTTTCAAAGCCGGAGAACCAGCGCTGTTCAAAGACGTCTCCGTGGTCATGTGGCCGGCATGACTAAATGCCAAAGGCGCACGGAATTTCATTTCATTTCATTTCATTTCATTTATTTAACTTCTATACCGCCCTTCTCCCTCTTGGGACTCAGGTTGGTGAACAGCCATAATAAAAGAGGAAATACAAAAGTTAAAATAACAAATTAGTAAATATTAAATAATTTGGCCTATTGTTATAAAACCCAATACTAAAACCCAATTAAAAGACTATGACAGGAATGCTGTTACCTTCCCACCAAAAGTGGTTCTTATTTTTCTACTGGCATTTTTTACAGCAGCTTTCAAACTGCTAGGGACAAGTAAAGGGAGCTCACTCAGTTACGCGGCGCTAGGGTTTCAAACCGCCGAACTGCCAACCTTCCTGATCGACAAGCTCAGTGTCTTAGCCACTGACCCACTGCATCCCTTAGTATTAGCATTACAGTCACTAAGTAGCATTGCTTTTAAAGCAGGGGTCTCCAACCTTTGCAACTTTAAGTCTGAAGGACTTCAGCTCCCAGACTAAGTCCTTCAGACTTAAAGTTGCAAAGGTTGGAGACCCCTGGTTTAAACATTAGAACTAGGCATAAAAACTGCTCACATTTACAGAATCAACCTCTAATTCTCTCCGTTGTTTCAAAAAGGAAAGCTTTTGAGAAGTGATTTGGTCAAACAAAGTGCCATAAAAAAATGTGCATTCATAATTGGATATCTAATTTGCATATTTTTTTAAAAAAATATACGAACTGGAGCTAAGGCGTATCAAATGATTTATAGATTTTAAATTTAAAAAAAAAATCTTGTGAGAAGCAGGTAGAGCCTACAAATTTCAGTGTTTCAGTCTATTTGATCCATTTATCCCACAAACTACCGCAGAAATCAATGAAAAGCTATACGGACTACTGTTTGGCTGGTTTCCAGTATCTGGTAAAAAGAGAGATTTCTGTGTCTGTGTGTGTGTGTGTGAAGAACTGTCTTGTAGCACTTGTAGCTGATCAGGGGCTGTTATTATCCAAGTAGTGAAGCGTTTGCCAACACCAACTTCTGTCTTTTATAACATGATTCATGACCTAGAAAAGAACAAAACTATTGCCATTCTGGGCACTATCAGGCTGCCTTGTAAAAAAAAATCCCTCCTTGACGTTTCTCCTTTCAGTAGAGAATACTAACAAACTGTCCACAGATCACAACAAGACTTCAACACGATTGGGAGTGACCCTTGACCTCCCTTGAAAATAACAAATATTCATCAAAACTGCAAAGTAGAACTGGTCCAAAAAAATAAAATAAAATATGCCGGTTGCCAAACTGAATCTATTTCCGGAGTTTTGAAATGAAATGCCCAACCGAAAGAACGTAGTTTCACAAAAGGGTTTTTGTCCGTTTTGTTAAATTGATTTGATTTTCTTATCTAAGTCAGGTCTGAATTGACAATTTCAACCTGAATTGAATTGATCTAAGTCAACTCCGAACCTTCTAAAGGACTCGTGAGTGCTGATGCCAGCTCTAAAATGGTCTTTGGTCTACATTATCTGAGAATGAACACACGCACACATATGTGTGTGCATGTATGCCCAAGAATTTTATTGGAATCACTTTGCTTTGATTAGCATCCTATTTCATTTCATTTCACTAAACTTTCATTCCGTTGAGCAATGTGGTGATTAGGTACATTAATAATAATAATAATAATAATAATAATAATAATAATAATAATAATAATAATAATAATAATAATAATAATAATAATAATAATAATAATAATAATAATAATAATAATAATAATAATAATAATTTAATTTTATATCCCGCTCTCTCTCCCCAAGGGGACTCGAGGCGGGGCACAGGCAATTAAAAATACAAATAAAACCACAGACAAATACAAAATACAAAATTAAAAATAGATTAAATTGATCCTGCGCTAAAACCCATACACTAAACTAAAAATTACCCCTAGAAACCCTTAACCTAAAAAGAGACTACCCAAGGCCGGCCAGATGAAAAAAGTGTGTCTTTAATTTTAAGCGGAAGGAGCGGAGGTCCGTGGTTGTCCTGATATCGGGGGGAAGGTCATTCCAGAGGGCTGGGCCCGCCACAGAGAAGGCCCTTCCCCTGGGCGTCGCCCGCTGACAAAGTCTAGTGGACGGCACCCGGAGAAGTCCCTCTCTGTGGGAGCGAATCGGCCGTGAGGATGTATGGGGCAGGATCCGATCCCGCAGGTAGCTAGGTCCCGAGCCATGGAGCGCTTTGAAGATGGTAATTAACACCTTGAAGCGCACCCGGAAGACGACAGGTAGCCAGTGCAGCTCGCGCAAGAGCGGTGTTACGTGGGCAAACCTAGAGGTGCCCATAATTGCTCGCGCGGCTGCGTTCTGGACCAACTGAAGCCTCCGGGTACACCTCAAGGGGAGCCCCATGTAGAGAGAGTTGCAATAATCCAGTCGGGATGTCATGAGAGCATGAGTGACTGTGCGAAGGGCGTCCCGATCCAATAGGGGGCGCAACTGGCGTACCAGGCGAACCTGGTAAAACGCCCTCCTGGCCACGGCTGTCACTTGATCTTCCATGGACAGCCGGGTATCCAGGAGGACACCCAAGTTGCGCGCCCCATCCACAGGGGCAAGATGTTCGCCCCCTATGGCCAGCGTTGGAGAGAGCTGGTTGAATCGGGCAGCTGGAAACCACAGCCACTCGGTCTTGGTCGAGTTGAGCCTAAGTCCGTTACTTCCCATCCAGATCCGCACGGCTTCCAGGCACTGGCACATCACCGCTACGGCATCGTTGGGGTGGTTTGGGGTAGATATGTACAGCTGGGTGTCATCAGCGTACAGGTGGTACTCTACCCCAAAACCACGGATGATCTCGCCCAGCGGCTTCATGTATGCGTTAAACAGGAGAGGCGAGAGGACCGACCCCTGAGGCACCCCGCATGTGAGGGGTCTCGGGGTCGACCTCTGCTCTCCTGCCCGCACAAATTGCGATCGGCCAGAGAGGTAGGAGGAGAACCACCGTAAAACGGTGCCTCACACCCCCAACCCCCCCAGCCGATGCAATAGGATACCATGGTCGATGATATCGAAAGCCGCCGAGAGGTCTAATAGGACCAGGATGGAGGAACATCCCCCATCTCTGGCCCTCCAGAGATCATCTACCAACGCGACCAATGCCGTCTCGGTGCTATGCCCGGGCCGAAAGCCGGACTGGCGCGGATCTAGATAGTCAACTTCCTCCAGGTGACGGGGAAACTGTTGTGCCACCACACTCTCAACAACCTTCGCCAAGAAGGGAAGGTTGGAGACTGGACGGTAGTTGTTCAAAAGAGCTGGGTCCAAAGAGGGCTTCTTGAGGAGGGGCCTCACCATGGCCTCTTTTAGGGAGGCAGGCAAGGAACCCTCACTCAAGGATGCGTTGACAACCTCTTGGAGCCAGCCTCGTGTCACCTCCCAGGATGCCAGTACAAGCCAGGAGGGGCACGGGTCCAATAAACATGTGGTGGCTCGCAGTCGCCCACGTAGCCTGTCCATATCCTCGGAAGTAACGGAGTCAAACTCCTCCCAAACAAGATCTCTCTCGTGGCATCCCACTGGGCCATGAATGGGGGTTAGCTCACTCTGTATCTGGGCGGTTTTCTCCTGCAGAAAAATCACAAATTCCTCTGCTCTACCCTGTAGCGGGGCTTCCCGTTCCCTCTGTTGAAGGAGGGCGCGGGTCACCCTAAACAGGGCGGCAGGGCGGTTTTCTGCGGATGCTATGAGAGTGGCACAATGATGACGTTTGGCCACCCTCAGCGCCACAATGTAAGTCCGTAAATGGGCTCTTACCTGTGTCCGGTCAGATTCAGAGCGGCTAGCCCTCCATCTTCTCTCTAGGCATCTCTTGCGGCGTTTCATCACCCGCAGCTCCTCAGTGAACCAAGGAGCCAGGGTGGTTCGCCGCCGCGAGAGAGGCCGCAAGGGCGCGACCCGATCTAAGGCTCCCACGGCCGCACTATTCCATGCGGCCGTGAGGTCCTCCATCGGGGCGCAGGTCAGGGATACAGGAAATGGCCCAAGCGCTGTCTGGAACCCATCCGGGTCCATCAAGCGCCTGGGGCGGTACCAGATTGGTGACTCTGGTTCCGCCTCCCCGCGGAGGGGAGCAGCGGTCGGAAAGTCGAGCCGGAGAAGTGAGTGGTCTGACCATGACAAGGGTGTGATGACTATATCCCCTGTACCCAGATCACTTTTCCATTGGCCCGAGACGAAGATGAGGTCCGGCGTATGTCCACCCTCGTGGGTGGGGCCCTGAATTACTTGGGTCAGGTCCATGGCCGTCATGGAAGCCATGAACTCCCGAGCTACCACGGATGATTCGCCCAACGATGGCAGGTTAAAGTCCCCCATGACTATAAGTCTGGGGGTCTCCACTGCCACCGTAGCGATCACCTCCAGGAGCTCGGGCAGGGCTGCTGCTACATAGCGGGGAGCCAGGTATACAACCAGCAAGCCCAACTGCCTCCCTAGGCCCCACTTCACGCAGAGGGACTCACAGCCGGAAGTCTGAGGCACAATGGTCTCTCTCGGCTGAAGGCCTTCCTTAATAATGACCGCTACCCCACCACCCCTGCCTAGGGCCCGCGGCTGATGAAATGCGCGGTAGCCTGGTGGGCACATTTCAACGAGGGGATGTCCTCCCTCGTGACCCAACCAGGTCTCCGCAATTCCTACCAGGTCCGGCTCCCCCTCTGACACCAGGTCATTAATGAGGGGGGCTTTGTTGACAACGGACCTGGCGTTGCAAAACATCAGCCGCAGACCCTGGCTCTGTATTCCCTGGCCACCTAGCCTGCGGGGGTTGTGGCACCCGACCGTTTGCAACCAACGGCTACGTGCCTCCAACCGGGAGGAAGGAACTTGTCTCCCCTCGGACCTGCCCCTCCCCACGACCCTCTGGATGGGGAAGCCCTCCACCGGAATGACTTGTGTTTCCCCCCTCTTAGCGGAACCATCCGCCTCCCTCCGTCGTCTGCTGGCTCGGCCCGTTCCCTTCTGGCTAGTCTCAACCTGTCTAAACCCTCCCCCCTCCCTGGTACCCCCTAAAATAAACAGCAATTTTTTAACTAAAAAACCCCTACACCTGCGCTTTCGCCACTTCTCCTGACTCATTAGTCCCTCATCAAAGTGTGCCCTTGATAACACAGCGGGCCATACCTGCGAGAGGGGGGACTCCCGCAGTAGGATTAGGTCTGCCCTTGAATATATTACGGGTCACATCAACAGCAGGGAATCAATTGGGTACAGAGATGCTAGGATGGTCAGAATAAATATTAAATATTAAATAAGATGTTAAAATATATATTCAATAAATATTAGATAGATGTTAAAATTAATTAATTCCAGTAAGTCAATAATACGGTGTAGGGAAGTTAAAATCCTGGGTATGATGGTCCATAAATAATCGCATAAAGTGCACATGATCACATAAGTGCACTATCACAGGCGTGGCCTTAGCAAGTCCAGTCCAGTCCCACTCTTCCAGAGCCTCAGGCCTCAGCCAAAGATGGTACATGGTTGGGCCCCTTGCAGGATCTCCCGGCCCCCCTTGTGGGTCCTGGTTTAAGTTGGTTTAAACAGAGTCAGTAGGGAACAGGGCCTCAGCCTGGATCTTCTTAGGCCTCGGCCCAGCTGTTATGCGGCCTCCCGGCTCCCGGCTCCCGGCTGCTAGACCTCCGATTTTCCCACTCACCGGTACACTAATGGAGTCGGCCGAATAAAGGAGTCCAGATTGGGTCATCTTGGCTACGGCCCTGCTGTTATCGGGCCTAGATCGTCCTCGCCAGGTGTCCCTCCCAGACTGGCATCCCGGCCTTCCGCGTCCTGGCCCCCCATGGCCCTCCGCACTCGGCAGTCCCAGCTTGCCTTCTGTCCAGCCTGGCGTCCCGGCCTCTGGCAACCCGGCCTCTCACGTCCTTCGGCCTTCGACATTCGGCACGCCCCGGCAGACCTTCTGGCAAGCCTCCTGCCCAGCCTCCTGCCTGGTCTCCACCTCTCCAGCGTCCAGCAGACCTTCTGCCCGGTCTCCAACACTCCGCTTTCTCCCCCGCTTTCTCTCCCCGGCGGGCTCTACAAGCCCGGCATCGGCCCGCCATCGGCCTGACGCCCGGCGTCTCCAGCTGACCGGCGCCTTCCGGTCAGCAAAACCCCCGTTCTTATCCACATTACCTCAAGATGTGGATAAGATGGATAAAATGCAGTGGTGATATTCAAAATACTGGTTCTGTGGGCATAGCTTGGTGGGTGTGGCTTGGGGGGCATACCTTGGTGGGGGTGGCAGGGGAAGGATACTGCAAAATCCCCATTCCCTCCCACTCCAGGGGAAGGATACTGCAAAATCCCCATTCCCTCCCCACTCCAGGGGAAGGATACTGCAAAATCTCCATTCTCTCCCCACTCCAGGAGAAGGATACTGCAAAATCCCCATTCCCTCCCCACTCCAGGGGAAGGATACTGCAAAATCCCCATTCCCTCCCCACTCCAGGGGAAGGATACTGCAAAATCCCCATTCCCTCCCCACTCCAGGAGAAGGATACTGCAAAATCCCCATTCCCTCCCCACTCCAGGGGAAGGATACTGCAAAATCCCCATTCCCACCCCGCTCCAAGAGAAGGTTACTGCAAAATACTGATTTCGTCCCGATCAGCTGGGACTTGGGAGGCAGAGAATAGATGGGGGCAGGGCCAGTCAGAGGTGGTATTTACCAGTTCTCCGAACTACTCAAAATTTCCACTAACGGTTCTCCAGAACTGGTCCGAACCTGCTGAATACCACTTCTAATAAAATGTTTCTCCCTTTCATTTCTCACTAGCAACACGTCTTTTTTTAAATTTTTCTTATAATAAGCTGTATGTTCACATCTCTAGAAAATCCAGATCTCAGGGCTCCACATAAATTGCATTAAAAAAATTAGTATAATTATATCAAAATTTGCTTCTGACAGAAATTAGTTTACTCCCGAGAGGTAGAAGAAGTTTCCAACCAAGAGAAACTACTTGGGAAAATCCATATAAATAGTAGAAGAAAATGAAATGCATTGAAATGCCTGGAATAGCTTTATTTTGTCTGAGTTTGAACGTTATGCTAAACTACAGTTGATTGAATAAACCAGAATGAATTAGCTCACTCATCATCAATTAGATGCCAGTTAGGTGCCATTGAGTAGTCAACACAAGCAGTGGTGGTATTCAGCCGGATTGGCCTGGTTCAGGCAAACTGGTAGTGGCGACCTGCAGGTGACCTGCTATGCCGTCCTATTTCATTACGTTTTCTAAGCTGTGTGCCTTCATGCAAGCCAGGTGTGCGAGCATGCTCACAGTTTTGGTGCATGAGGAACCAGTGGTAAAATCATGTGAAACCAACCTCTGAACACAAGCCATCTGCACATCTCTCTCACCCAATCTCATTATGTTCTTCTATTTCCCTGCTAAAGCATCCTTATTTGCACCCCAATAATCCACTCCTAACACTTGCTCAAGATACATGCCTGTTTGCTTGTTTATTGAAACTTCAAGGGAATAATGAACCTTTACTTCATCAAAGACCAAGCTGCATGTTCTGGAACTCCATGGGATCCTTAGCAACCATCTCCAAACACATAATTAAAAGATGACATTTCTCTCTCTCTCCCCCCTATTCTTTCTCAGTGCCCATCTTTCATAGTCATGTGTTTCCATTAAAATGCTTTAATGACTCCGATCCTTATTGTGATAGAAATATCCTTCACGACCTTGTCTAAGAATGTCATTGCTTTCCTCCCTAAGATTAATCTCCTATTTACTTCTCAAGCACACTGTCCATCTTTATTTATCTTTATCTATCCTGCAGCCCAAGGAAACAAAAATAACTCCACCTTCACTTCTTCGCTGTCATACATTGCAGTGTAGTATAAATCATGGTTAACACGTGTTTGGGTTCATGCATCACACTTAACAATCACAAGGAGCCTTTTGCAATCGAAAGGGGGGGAAAAATCCTCTATCTTTTTAAGGATCAAATGGGTCACAGCACAATAAGATCACTCACTCCCCTTGTTTCCAAGGTTGGACATCCAGTGATGTTTTCGCCCTAAATACACAGAAACTCCTGGACCAGAATCTTAGCAGTCATAATGTGGCTCAAGGTGTTATATAGGTAAAGGCAAAGATAAAGGTAAAGGTTCCCCTCACACATATGTGCTAGGGGGCGGTGCTCATCTCCGTTTCAAAGCCAAAGAGCCAGCGCTGTCCAAAGATGTCTCCATGGTCAAGTGGCCGGCATGACTAAATGCTGAAGGTGCACAGAATGCTGTTACCTTCCCACCAAAGGTGGTTCCTGTTTTTCTACTTGCATTTTTTACATGCTTTCGAACTGCTGGAACAAGTAACGGGAGCTCACTCCATTATGCAGCGCTTGGGATTCGAACCGTTGAACTGCCGAACTTCTGATCGACAAGCTCAGCATCTTAAGCCACTGAGCCACCGCATCCCAAAGTCAACATCTATCTCTATGCTATTGGTCACTCTGCTCGTTCAGCAGAACAGAGATTTCAAACATGCCATTCAAAAAAATGAGACAGTCAGAATGCAAAGAAAAAAAAGAACATATTTTGGGGAAAATAGACTAAATGAATATAAAGGGAAGAAATGCTCTGTGCCCTTTTGTCAGTAGATTAAGCCAACATTTGATCTCCACTTCCCACCCCAAAAAAGAATACAAAAATACTTTCTTACTGTAATGGCCACTCAAGGAAGCACAGTTGGTCTGATGGATCAGCAGGGGATAGAAAAGGTAGAAAAAGCATTTCTGCTCAGCGTTTGCAACCTGCCATAAAGAAAAACTAATTGACCAGCAGAGATTTTTTGAATCCAATTAGTAGCTATTAGTAGTGCCATCACAGATAAAATGAATGCCAGTGTGTTAATTATAACATAGGAACTTTATAAGGGCAAATAATTAAAAATATTGTTGGCGCCGGTTCTTGATCCGTTCACCGCATTTTTACTCGTTTCTTTGTGTTATCTCCCCCACCCCCTCCCTACTGAAGAACAGATTGCTGGAGACAAATTCACCCAAGATGGGAACAGATTAAGAATGTTGGAGGAGAACTTAGTTTCCCGTGTAAAAATGAAGACGCCAAAAGTATAGTGAGAAAGTTGGCTATTTTAATTAAAAGGTATAGGATAGTCACTCTGAAGATAGCAATAGCAATAGCGCTTAGATTTATACGCCGCTTTGCAGTGCTTTACAGCCCTTTCTAAGCGGTTTACGGAGTCAGCATATTGCCCCCAACAATCTGGGTCCTCATTTTATGGCCCAATGGAAGGCTGACTCAAACTGGAGCCTGGTGAGATTCGAACTGCCAACTTAGAACTGTGGATAAATTTCCTGACACTTAGAACAATTAATCAGTGGAACAACTTGCCTCCAGAAGTTGTGAATGCCCCAACACTGGAAGTCTTTAAGAGGATGTTGGATAGCCATTTGTCTGAAGTGGTGTAGGGTTTCCTGCCTGGGCAGGGGGTTGGACTAGAAGACCTCCAAAGTACCTTCCAACTCTGTTGTTCTATTCTATTCTATTCTATTCTATTCTATTCTATTCTATTCTATTCTATTCTATTCCATTCCATTCCATTCCATTCCATTCCATTCCACTCCACTCCACTCCACTTTACTCCACTCCACTCCACTCCACTCCATTCCATTCCATTCCATTCTATGTGATGAATTTTCAATTGCTGAATGCATTCAAATGGATGTGGGAGATGTTTAATTTTCTTTTGAATCAAGCAGGGGTTGAGCTCAATGGTCTCCTTCAACTGAAAGTTTGCGGGCCTAGACTCCTCACTGATATATTAATCCAATCCCTAGATCAGGAGAACCAATGACTGTGAGATGATTCATCCATCCACCCAGAACTGGTGGTTTTTTTTTAATATGGGGCGGTGCGGGGGGTGGAAATGTGTTTGTTCCAAGTTCATTCCCAAACCATCTGAGTATTCTTATTATTACTTTGGGGACAGTTTTCCTGGAGGAAACGAGTTGGCTTGTGGTTAGCGGAGATGAAGAGACAGTGGTGGGATTCAAAATGTTTAATGCCGGTTCTGTGGGCGTGGCTTTGTGGGCGTGGCAGGGGAAGGATACTACAAAATCCCCATTCCCTCCCCACCCCACTAACCTGCTTTCTAGCCCATACTCCCCTATGCAGAGCAACAAAAGAAAACCCAGCCGATCAGCTGGGACTCGGGAGGGAGCAAATAGATTGGGAGCCAGGCCAGCCAGAGGTGGTACTTGCTGGTTCTCCAAACTACTCAAAATTTCCACTATCGGTTTACCAGAACTGGTCATAACTGGCTGAATACCACCTCTGAAGAAGAATTATGGTGGTCCAGTCCAAAGATTGGCTTTCTCACAATCAACCTTTACCCTAAAATCCCCATGGTTTATATAAAAGAAAAGTACTTTTTCCAGACTTCAAATAGACCCTTGTTCTGGTGACTGCTTTCCCTCCCTCCTTGTCTGGAGTGTTAAAAATGCTAATGTGTTGTTTGCAAGCAACCAGTTTAGCAAGAAGCAAAGTGTTGTTGGACAATTAACATTCCCAGCTACTCTTAAGAAGTAAGTCAAGATGCATTCCAAGATGAAATGTTTTATGAAACATTTCTAAGAGCTTTTTCTTGCAAACATTTATTATTTTCTTTGGCGGGGAAGAAACTGTTATAACTGTTCCTTCCCTTCTCCTGCTTGAAACAGGGTAAAACTAGACAAGGAGCTGGCAGAGCAGGGAGTCAGGTTTCCTGGAGATCTTTGAATGAATTTCCACAGAGCAACAGGAGTGCCTGACTTCCAACAATTAAAAAAGAATAATAACACTTGAGAAATGCTATTTCTCTTTGCTTAATTAGCCAAGGAAGCTTCAAGAAAGCAAGCAAGCAGGCTCATAGAAAAGCTGTCGACTTGAGTGAGAAAGGACTGGTTGGAGAATGAAAACCAGCCTCTATCTTTTCTGTGCCAGTTCTTGCCAAGAAGGGCTCTCACTGGCAGACCTCACAGAAGAGATTATTATAGTGGGGGGGAAAGGCTTTATGCGTGCATGAGAGAGAGGGAGGGAGGGAGGGAGGGAGGGAGGGAGGGAAGGAGAGAGGGAGAGAACGAGAGAGGGAGAGAGAAAGCTTTCCAGGGTGAGAATTGGTGCTACAAGCACGCGCGAGCCGCTCCTCTTATTCACGTGTGATTTTTCTCTTAAATTAGATGTAATATCTAGTATCTAGATTTGCCAGCTAGCACAGGGAGCTCTTTTGTTAAAGGGGAAAAAAAGGCATCATAGGTTAGCAAAATGCTTTCGGCACACCGCCAACTCACACAAGGGGAAGAGGGCACTAGACAGGAAAGGCACAACCACAACAATTAAACGTTGTAAAAGTGCTTTAGAACATCACCAGTATTAGTTAACTATCACGATGGCTCATGAATGAAGATGGAACCAATTATATATACAGTATCTCCTCCCCCTCTCTTTCTCTGATATATATACATACTGCTCTCCTTTTCTGCCTTTCGGCTCATCACCAGAGATCATCTAGACCAGGGGTGGCGAACTGTGGCTCTTTTATGACTCATGGACTGCAACTCAGCCATGAAGTGGTAGGCCACGTAAACGGACGGAGCGGGGCCAGCAGATGCTGAGACGCATAGTGCGAAGAGGTCACCAATGTTCTGCAGAGTCCATCGCTACAGACCTCCAAACTTCATGTGGCCTTCAGATTAGCTCAAGAACAGTGCGTAGTGGACCGACGTCATAGTGAACCCTCTGGATTAGGAATGGGGTGTCACTTACTTTAAGTTTGTAAAGGCAAGGTGAGCAAATACTTTTGGCAATATAGTGTATGTCTGAAATAAGAAACTATTCTTCTATTTAGAAGGAAGTCCTCCTCAGCACTGCCTTTGTTCATGGAACCTACTTCCATGTCTTCTTAGATGTTAGCTTGCAGCCTCATTTGTTCAATTTTGGAGACCATGCCAAGGTAGGCTAACTGATACCACTGAACTTGCTTGTTTTCTTGCAGATGTTTCATTACCTTAACTAGGTAACATCAACAGTGCTAGTAAGGAGTAAGTCAGGGAGACTAGGATAGATCTATTTCGAGCTTATTTATATAGTTAAAGCTCCTAAGACAGATAGATGGATTTTTGGCTGAGCTCAAATATTTCTAATCTTTACAGTCACTGGGAAGGATGGTGAGAAGGAAGGAAGGAAGGAAGGAAGGAAGGAAGGAAGGAAGGAAGGAAGGAAGGAAGGAAGGAAGGAAGGAAGGAAGGAAGGAAAATAGACTTCAGCTCATGCTCTTTCCACTAAACTTAAGCCTATCTTTTCCCGCGCTCATTATTCATATATAATGAATATACAAGCTCTGGAACAGCTTGCCTCCAGAAGTTGTGAATGCCCCAACCCTGGAAGTCTTTAAAAAGATGTTAGATAGCCATTTGTCTGAAATGGTATAAAGTTCCTGCCCATGCAGGGGGTTGGACTAGAAAACCTACAAGGTCCCTTCCAACTCTGCTATTGTATTGTATTGTATTGTATTGTATTGTATTGTATTGTATTGTATTGTATTGTATTGTATTGTATTGTATTGTATTGTATTGTATTGTATTGTATTGTATATTCTCAGAATTGTAAGTTTAAACAGAATTAATGTAATACCAGCTACCTTTCTGGGTTTTTCTTTCCCTCCCCCTCCTTATGTTTCTTTCCTTGAAACTGGTCCTACCTGATCTTGTATCTTTGAGGCAAACCACCCACATAAGGCTCTTGTCATTTTTAAAATCTGTTTTATCTGAATATCTGTCTGGGTGTTATTGTTTTCCTAGGAGAGGAGAGGAGGGGGCGTTAATTAGCAAACAGCTTTCTTCTGGACTGAAATACAATCCAGAAGAAGCCCGACAAGTGGTGTCAACAACGATGAAGCAATTCAGTGCTTTGAGAGATCTTCTGTCGGAAGCACCTACCCCTCTCCTGGAAAAATGAAACATTCTAGGAATTTGATTTGATTTGATTTGATTTTGATTTATTTGGATTTATATAACCGCACCCTCTCCCCAAAGGGACCCGGGGCGGTGCACAGGAAGTTAAAAAACACAACAGTATCACAATATAAATAGTTAAAATCAAATTAAATAAATTATCCCTGTGCTAAAATTTAAAGGTTAAAACATAATCCCATACAAACCCAATTAAAACAATTTATTATACAGACTGTAGGCTAGGTAAATAACTTAGGCCAAGCCAGCCTGATGAAACAGGAGTGTCTTTAATTTCTGGCGGAAGGTGCGGAGGTCCGTGGTTGTTCTGAGGTCGGAGGGTAGGTCGTTCCAGAGGGTTGGGCCCACCACAGAGAAGGCCCTTCCCCTGGGCGTCGCCCGCTGACATTGCCTAGTGGACGGCACCTGGAGAAGTCCCTCTCTGTGGGAGCGGATCGGCCGCAGGGATGTATGAAATATTTCAAAGGCAGAATATTATATTTCCCTGGATGAGAAATGGAGAAACGTGGTTTTTTTTAAAGGCAGGAAACAGACTCACTCTTAATAGCCCCCACCCTCCTCAATAGCCCACAGCAGATGTCCAAATTTAAGGGATAAAGAGTTAGCTAGGTCTATTCATAGGCAAATGCCCTTACCCACGATCCAACAAAGGTAGGATTAGCTCTCTACCCATCTAGCAATAGAACACACTACATGGCACCTGGGAAGATTACATCACCGAGCAAGGCTCAACCAAGCTTGGGATTCAAAACCTACAAAGTTACCTCTGCATGGCCCTGTAGGAAGTTAAAACCCAGCCATCTCCTAGAAAAATGAAATATTTTAATCCTGGGAAATATTGAAAAAGGCAGAATATTATATTTCCCTAGATAAGAAATAGGGAAACATGTTTTTAGGTAGGAAACAGATTCACTCTTAATAGCCCCCACCTTTGTCAATGGGCCATTAAAAGGCCTGAGCCAGTCTATTCTACATAACAAAGATGCCCTCCCCCTTCAGCTCCAGGGTGATGGGATTAAAGCATGATAGTATCAGCCCTTTACCCATCTCACCACAGGGCACCTGGGAAGAAGCAACGCTCAACCAAACTTGGACTCAAAACCCAGCCTACAGAGTTCCCCCCGCATGGCTCCATGGGAGTCTGACAACCAATCAGAATACAAGATCAAGATCAAAGGCCAGAGAGGGCATAAAACTAGGGAATTACAGCCTCTCACTCTTTTTCTTCTTCTTCACCCAACATCTGGAAGCATGAAATCTCACTTTTCTGCTCAGGAGCTCAAGCCATGTGGTCCTGTCCACCATTCAACCATCTTTCCAAGCAGCCTCCAAGTTTCCAGTGTCTTTTCCCCCACTTGGAACTGAACCCAGGAGGACATTTCTTCCAACACTTCCTTGTTGCTGAAGGAGATCCATATCTGGTACAGAAGCTAGTATTCCTCGGTGAGAAAAATCTCAAGATCAGGATTGAACAAGAAAAGTCTCAATGCTGTTAATTGTTTATATATCGTTCCTTGTCTCCTCTTTTCACTTTCAGTCACTACTTAAATGATTTTTTTTTCCTTTTTAATTTTCTTTTTTAATGATGTTAAGCTCTAATTCATTTGTTCATGCTTAGGGTTAGCTCTTTGGAGCATTAACAGGAAGGCAAGATGATAACTGAAGGAAGATTGAAGGAATCAGTGCAGAATAAATTAAATGCCTTAAAACCCAAGCAAGTCTCCAAAAGTGTCTTGGAGTCAACCAAGCAAGGATGGGGAGGAACAATTTTTTTTAAAAAGCAACAAGATGAACTTGTTAAATAAATAAAGAGAAAATAAGGGGAGGGGAATCAAGAAAAAGAATGCTTGTTATTACTTCAAAAGTCCCAACTCATTTTTAGAAGCTACCTTTTTGCCAGGCGATGGGTGGGGGGAAAAATGAAACAACATATTTAAAATACCGTATTTTAGTATTCATCGAAGACAAATTCTTTGTGTGTCCAACCACACTTGGCAAATAAAGAATTCTATTCTATTCTATTCTATTCTATTCTATTCTATTCTATTCTATTCTTCTGCATTCTTCTGCATTCTTCTGCATTGCAATAGATTCTATTCTATTCTATTCTATTATATTCCATTCCACTCACTCCACTCCTATTCTATTCTATTCCATTCCATTCCATTCACTCCACTCCTATTCTATTCTATTCTATTCTATTCTGTTCTGTTCTGTTCTATTCCATTCTATTCCATTCCATTCCATTCCATTCTTCTGCATTCTTCTGCAATGCAATAGATTCTATTCTGTTCTATTCTATTCTATTCTATTCTATTCTATTCTATTCTATTCTATTCTATGTTTACATTATTTTTTCCACAACTAATTCTGTGCAGAGAGGCATCCTATTGGCTGATAAGCCTTTTGATGGTATGTGTATTTTAAAGTGAAGACAAGATTCAGAATAATGACTGGCATTGTGCTTATTGGAAAAAAAAAAGCTGCATGGTGAACAGGATATTAATTACTTCATTCTGAATGCATTCCCAATATTTCAAAGCTGAAATGATGCATCTGTTTCTTAGCGTTGCACACTCTGACAGAAGAGGCACTTCCAGGGCCTGACTGTCGTCTTATGTCTTTTTTTATTAAATCTTCATTACACTAGGCGGGGAGTTCATTCTTGTCTGGCAGATTCCATAATAAACTGCTATTGAAGCTGTATCCGTTTCAGTTTTTTGTTAACAGAGACTAATTGTCACAACCCTTTGCAGCTCATGATGTTCTCGATGGAATGGAGCACGGTCTCATACCAATGTACAATCAATGCCTCATTTCGGTTTGCAATCCTCATCCAAGCCAGTTGTTTCAAGGTTTGTTATACACTATATGGCCAAAAGTACTTGCTCACTCATCCAAATAGTCAGGTGTTCCAATCACTTCCATGGCCACAGGTGTATAAAATCAAGTACCTAGGCATGCAGACTGTTGTGACAAACACTTGTGAAAGAATGGGTCGCTCTCAGGAGCTCAGCGTGGAATTGTGATAGGAGGCCACCTACGCAACAAACCCACTCGTGAAATTTCCTCGCTCCTAAATATTCCACAGTCAACTGTCAGCTGTGTTATAAGAACGTGGAAGTGTTTGGGAATGACAGCAACTCAGCCACGAAGGGGTAGGCCACGTAAACAGACGGAGCGGGGTCAGCGGATGCTGAGGCGCATAGTGCGAAGAGGTCACCAACGTTCTGCAGAGTCCGTCGCTACAGACCTCCAAACTTCATGTGGCCTTCAGATTAGCTCAAGAACAGTGCGTAGTGGACCGACGTCATAGTGAACCCTCTGGATTAGGAATGGGGTGTCACTTACTTTAAGTTTGTAAAGGCAAGGTGAGCAAATACTTTTGGCAATATAGTGTATGTCTGAAATAAGAAACTATTCTTCTATTTAGAAGGAAGTCCTCCTCAGCACTGCCTTTGTTCATGGAACCTACTTCCATGTCTTCTTAGATGTTAGCTTGCAGCCTCATTTGTTCAATTTTGGAGACCATGCCAAGGTAGGCTAACTGATACCACTGAACTTGCTTGTTTTCTTGCAGATGTTTCATTACCTTAACTAGGTAACATCAAACACTCTGAAGTTCAATCCTCACATGCTTGAGGCTGACCAAAGCTTTGAAGCCTTCCATCCTTCCAAGGTCAGTAAAATGAGAATCCAGATTGTTGGAGGCAATATGCTGATGCTGTAATCTGCTCAGAGAGTGCTGTAAAGCACTATCAAGTGATATATAAGGTATATACGAGGATTAACTACCCAGCAACAAGACACTGAACAGAAGCTATTTTCCTTTTCAAATGAAAATGAAGGACTTTCACGGATTTCCCTCATGTTGGAGAACCAGATGGACATAACAATATTAGCCTGTTGTACTTACTTAGGGATAGAATCAAGATCATGTGAAGTGTTAATACCACTTTATATTGCCTTGATAAGGCCACACTTGGAATACGGTATCCAGTTTTGGTCGCCACGATGTAAAAAAGTTGTGGAGGCTCTAGAAAGAGTGCAGAGAAGAGCAACCAAGATGATTAGGGGACTGGAGACTAAAACATATGAAGAACGGTTGCAGGAACTGGGTATGTCTAGTTTAATGAAAAGAAGGACTAGGGGAGACAGGATAGAAGTCTTCCAATATCTCAGGGGTTGCCACAAAGAAGAGGGAGTCAAACTATTCTCCAAAGCACCTGAGGGCAGAACACGAACCAATGGGAGGAAACTAATCATGGAGAGAAGCAACCTAGAACTAAAGAAAAAAATCCTGACAGAATGATTAATCAGTGGAACAACTTGCCTCCATAAATCTTTAAGAAGATGTTGGATAACCGTTTGTCTGAAATGGTATAGGGTTTCCTCCCTAGGCAGGGGGTTGGTCAAGAAGACTTCCAAGATCCCTTCCAACTCTGTTATTCTATTCTATTCTATTCTATTCTATTCTATTCTATTCTATAATCTATTCTATTCTAAAATTCCTGGTGCATCCAATCACACTTGGCCACTAAAGAATTCTATTCTATTCTATTCTATTCTATTCTATTCTATTCTATTCTATTCTATTCTATTCTATTCTACTCTACTCTACTCTACTCTACTTTACTCTACTCTATATTGTGACAGCTACCTTTCCTGAATTATTTCTTCTCCATCTAACTTCTTTTGCTGCTCTTTCTTCAATTCTAGAAGCTTGAAAAGCATTGTGTTAATGTATTGTGTGTCTTGGTGTATCTGAGTGTGTCAGAAGGAACTGGGGAGGGGGGGAGGGAAAGAGAAATCTTGCTCCATGCTAGAAATTTTCACAATGTAAAGCCAGAAAAAAAAAACAACTTGTCAGAGAGAATTCACCTCAGGATGAAAATAGATTGAAATACGGACATTTCTCAAGAGGCAGTGGACAGATTGGTCAGTAGCTATCAGAAGAAGAAAAAAGATCAGAAAACACAAGCAGATAGAGGTGTGGGAAGAAAACATTCAACAGCAGAAGGAAGGTACACAAAGGTCATTGGCAATCTGCGAGATGGATGAGGTGGAAAAGAGACTTATCAATGATCTGGGCAGGCAACACCGTGATAGAAAAAGAATAAGTCAGCATTACAGGGCAGAACAATAAGCAAAGGAGAGGAAAAAATATATATACTGTGAGAGATAAATGGCTGAATATGTCCCACTGCCCATCAGAAGTAGTACACAGATTGTAATAGATTATCCATAAGGGAAGAAAATCCTTGATAGTGAAAGATCTCTACACATGTATTTATATATCATTAGTGTCCAGGTTCTCTGGTGTGAACTTATTCACTACTATTACTTATCACCAGTCAATTTCATGGAGGGGATCTAATTATTTATTTATTTATTTATTTTTATTTTTATTCGATTTATATCCCGCCCTTCTCCACGAGGGACCCAGGGCGGCGCACAGGAATTTAAAACATATAAAACAAAATATATAAAATTTAAAAGCATATTAAATTAAACAATCCTATGCTAAAACCAAATTAAAACCCCAATTTAAAACTATCTAAAATAGCCCCTATCTAATTATAAACTCAGCATTGGCATGATTAACAGATTAGCCGATTACCCACACCTGGAAGGGACCTTGTACTGTAGGTCAACTAGCACAACTCCTCACTAAAGCAGGAGACCCTACACCAGGGGTCTCCAACCTTTGCAACTTTAAGTCTTGCTGGCTGGATAATTCTGGGAGCTGAAGTCCTTCAGACTTAAAGTTGCAAAGGTTGGAGACTCCTGCCCTACACCATATCTGACAGATGGCAGTCCAGTCTCTTCTTGAAAGCTTCCACTGATGAAGCTCCCACAACTTCTGACAGCAAGCTGTTCCATGGGTTGATTGCTCTCATTGTCATAAAACTTCTCCTTCTTTGCAGGTTGAATCTCTCCTTGTTCAGCTTCCATCCATTATTCTTTGCCTGGTTTTTCAGGTGGCTTTGAAAATAGCTTGACCCCTTCCTCTCTGTGGCAGCCCCTCAAAGATTGGAACATTGCTATCATGTCTCCCCTGGTCCTTCTCCTCACTGGACTAGCCATGCCCAGTTCCTGCAACTGTTCATCGTAAGTTTTAGTCTCCAGTCCCCTAATCATCTTAGTTGCTCTTCTCTGCGTTTTTTCTAGAGTCTCAACATCTTTTTAATGATTTTTTTTTCTGATGCAGCTGAAGCCTTCTGCTTTGTTAAGACCTATCTGTGACACGAGATCTGTACCCATATTCTCTTATATTCCCGATGGTCTCGTTTTCTAAAAATGCATGATGGCTCCCCAATCACCGTACCATAGAAACATGTTCGGTGAGGTCTTCAAATTTACCATGACTCAAATATATCATCAAAAATATCATCACTGCCACCACTCAGTCAGTCACTGAGAAGGTAGTTTCAACTACCAGAAGATAGTTTCTTGAAACAGATTTGACCATCCCTCAACTTGATATGTGTCCACAGTCACTTTATTTTGGTTACCTTCTGAGAGGACGTTTCCAGAAGTGTACCCAATGGTACCTAAAGAAGAACAACTAAATTCTGTAATAGATTTTGGCGTTGCCAGGTTATTTATTTATTGGGGGGGGGGGGATGTCTGGACCAAACGTAATTTCTAATGTTGGATTTTCCCCCTTACCCAAGGGAGGCCCCTTGTAGAATACTGTGAAGCCGTTACCATGGCAAATCCACTGCACTGTATAGTAGAAACCATTTTACAGCAGTACGGTAGAAGCCATTTTAAGGCACAGCAGGCTGTATCTTAACAGAACAACCCCCCCCCCCCGAGGGGTGTTACAGGTGACTTATGCCCACAGTGAGTAAGTCACCTGTGTACCAAGTTTGGTTGAAATTGCTCAAGGCGTTGAAATTGTTCAAAGTTGGGATTGGTGGAATTGCTGGAACATACACAGAGAGAAAGAGAGACATTTATCTCTACACACACACACACACACACACACACACACACACAGAGAGAGAGAGAGAGGGGGGGGGAGAGAAGTGTTATGTCAAAGCACCTGGTATGCCCAAATATGGGAGGGAGCATAGTGCTTCTGTTATTTATCAGCAAAAATGCAACACACACACACACACACACACATACATGTGTACTTTTTTTTTGAGAGTGGGCATCAGGATTTCAAATTTATTCAGCTTCTACTTCCTCTCCCCTCCTCCTCTCTTCTCCCCTCCTCCTGTCCTCTGCTCTGCTTTCCTTTCCTCGCATCCTATGCTCTGCTCTGCTCTCGCAATCCATCCCATCCCAACTCATCCTACCTTTCTTTTTCCTAGAAACAGATTTTCAGAATTTTCCCTGTCTCGGTTTTACAGACAACCTAACCAATTTTCTATTCTGTATTCTGTATTTTCTAGCCCTCGACACAGAAATTAACTGTGCATTAAAGAAGCATTTTAAAAAAAGCAACTGCATACTGACAAAAACAGTTTAGAGAATTTACCCATCAATTGAATCCTAAATGACCAATCACATGACACAGCCGCAGCTGGAAGGTCTACTCTTACATTCCGCTATATTTTCATTTTCATGATCCTTACTATTTCTAGGAATAATCATGCAGTCTAGCAAAGAAGACTTTTCTCATTGTTTCTGGTTTATTAGAAACACATCGCGGTTGAATATTCTCACTACTAAGTAGGCCAGCACAGAAAGATTAACTGAAATCTTAAGCATTTGCTGTTTCCCGCTTTACAAGCCTGCTCATCATTTCTCACTTTTTATCTACTTAAAAATTAGAAAAGTCTGGAGATAGGGAAGAATTATTTAGAGAATAGGAACGGCAATCAAATCTTTTTTATTTTCACTTGACATCTTTTTCAGTCTTCCAGATCATACGGGTGCACAAGGTTCAGACACATAGAGCCCGTAAAATATTATACAAACAATTTAAAATAAGAGTAAAATATAACAGTTATAGCAGGGGTCTCCAACCATTGCAACTTTAAGTCTGAAGGACTTCAGCTCCCAGAATTCTCCAGCCAGCAAAGCTGAGAATTCTGGGAGCTGAAGTCCTTCAGACTTAAAGTTGCAAAGGTTGGAGACGCCTGAGTTATAGGATAAAATAAAATATAATTTAATACATAAATATATAACATAGAATAAAATGACATACAATTATATTTTGGCGTCATCTTTACAATCTACCCCAATCAGCCCCACATATGCAAATCTCAACTGAACCATTTTTGTTAAAGTCCTGTGCTGTGTTAAATGTTATTTTCAGGTTCTTTTCTGCACATGTTACCATATTTTTCAGAGTATAAGACGCTCCGATGTATAAGACGCACCTAGATTTTGGGGAAGAAAACAAGGGGAAAATATCTGCCTCTGCCTCTCAGAAAATGGCCTCCTTGCAACAAACAATATAGACAATATACACTGTTTGTAGTATTATATTTCATACTATACTGTACAGATGCTGTTAAAATTGATGTGCTTTCTGGAAGTATAGTTATTCTCTGCTATTTAAAAGAAGATACAATAGCACGGGGCCTCTTCAGATCAAGCATTTATTTTAAAAGGCTTCTTCATTTTGTTAAGTTGTCTAGAATAATAATAAAGCAGTCTTTAAAAAATAAGTCTAATAATGTGAACACCATATAGGCCAGTGATAGCAAACCTTTTTTGGCTCACGTGCCAAAAGCGGGGGAAGTGCAGGGGGAGTTGTGCGCGGGCGTGCAACACATGCACGTGCTTCTCCCCCTCTGGTTTGCTCGTAGGGTCATTTTCCGCCCTCCGGAGCCTTCAGGAGCCTTCAGGGAAGCCTCTGGAGGGTGAAAAACAGTCTCAAAAGAAGTCTGAAGTGAGCTGGACATGTGCGCTGGAGCTGACAGGGCAATGCCTCGTGTGCCCTAACAAATGGCTCCGCGTGCCACCTGTGGCACCCGTGCCACCGGTTCGCCATCACTGCTATAGGCATATATTTTTTTTCAAGATGGCGGCACGCTTAGGCACAGCGGCTTTGAGCTCCTGGTGTCACAGCAGAGGTAGACAAAAACTAGTCTATACCCACAGGGAGTTATTAAGTCATTATTAACTTATTATTAAAGATAAAGATCTTCTAGTCAACTCGATATTATCAGCAACTTCCAGCAGTCTCATAATATACCGAGTGACACAGTAAGACTGCCAGGCCCTCCATGGATCGTTGTTTCGCCTAGGAGGCAGCGAAGGGAGCCGGAGCGGAGGTGGGGATGCAGAGCAGGTTTGCTAGTTCGATTATGGAAGCAGCCTCACAGACCAGCATTGCCAAGCATTTCTTAACCAACTCTGGATCCTTTGTCTACAAAACCGATGAACTGGAGCTATGGATGGCAGCGAATGGGCTCATTGGTGACTGCTGTGTGATGATCATCACAGAGACCTGGCTTCATCCACTTGTACCGGATGCGTCTGTGGAGCTAACTAGCCGCACCACACACCGCTTTGACAGAGACAACAACTCTGGTAGAAGCAAGGGTGGAGGACTGTGTATTTACACCCATGATAACTGGTGTACTAGCGGTGGAGTTGCTTGTGTGCACTGTTCTGCAGACATGGAATTCCCAACTGTCATTTGTCGGCCATTTTAACTGCCTGGAGAGATTTCTGTTATGCTTGTCACTGATGTCTATATTCCACCTGATGCAAATGTTAGCACAACGCTCAAACCAATTTCATTGTAATTTTATTTTATTTTATTACAATGACAATAAAGATTATTATTGTTATTGTTGTTATCATCATCATCATCATCATCATCATCATCATCATCATCATCATCATCATCATTATTATTATTATTATTATTATTATTATTATTATTATTATTATATACCTCCTTGCAGCAAACAGCCTGATTAGCACAAGGAAAAAAAAATCTGCCTCCCAGCAATTTGCCACGTGGAGCAAACAGCAAGTTTCACTTTCAATTTCTCCCGATCATCAGCTGTTTCAGGCTGCAGAAATTGCTATAGCTTATTGAAGCCTCCAGAAGCCCCCGTTTGCTGCAAAGAAGTAAATTGATAGGAGGCAGAGGCCAAAGGGTTGGGGCTGTGGATGGGTGGGGCTACATTTCATGTATAAGGTGCACCCATATTTTCACCCTCTCTTAGGTGGGAAAAAGGTGTGTCTTATACTCCGAAAAATACAGTAAGTTGTTTTGATATGGGGATCCCAATGGGTCCTTCATTTGGTATATGGACCAAGGTACTTGTTATACAAGCAACATTCAAATAGAATGTGAGCCAGGGTTTCTACCTCTGCCGCTCCACAAATGCAGAAACGCTCATTGTAGGGTATAGAATGGAATCTTCCATATCTGACCATTGTGTCCAGCTGTTCGAATCTCACCCGCTTAAATATCTCCCTAAGATGTTTTGGCAGTTGTAACTGCAAATAGCTGTCTACTTGAAAAGTATGTTTGTATTTGCTCAGCCATTTCAGGTTACCCACCTTACTAAGGATAGCTAATCATTCCAAATTGTACAGGGAAATACTTGATGAAAATAGGTTGTTTTTTTTAAGGAGAAGCACATCTGCATTCCACTCTCCTCTTTTAGCAAGTGTCTACCCCATTCTCTATTTTGGGCTGGGTGTGGGTGGGTGGACAACATTTCAACGTTTCCTTCTTCTGCAGGAGAATCTCAAAAGTCATCCTGAATTTTATTTTAGGCCAAACTGAAAGACACACGAAACCATTTGGAGAACATTAGATGAATCAGAGATTTGTGCTGCAGAGAGTAAAGCAAAAGAAGGATTTTTATAAGATTTTTTAAGCAAAGATGTATTTCTGCTTCAGAAATAGAAATAAACCACTGAACACACCGCACCGCCCCCCCCAGAAATTATGCTATCAACATTTGTTGTCTATTTTAGGAGTGGTGCAGTGGCCTAGAGGTGGAGCTCTTGCCTCACGATCAGGAGGCTGTGAGTTTGATCCTAGGTAGAGGCAGATATTTCTCACTCCGGGCACAAGGAGAATATATCTGCTGGACAAAACTCCACATTGATGAGAGGAAGGGCATCTGGCCATTAAAACACTCTGCTAGCTCCATTCAGCTGCTCAGACTCCACCCCTCAAGGGATTATGGGGTTGTTAAAATATGATAATTTGGTGTCTATTTTAGGTAGAGTCTAAAATATTCTAGGGATCACTTAGGACACACCTGATCCTCAGGCTCCAAGTTAGCACCATGATCTAAAACTGTAAAAATAGGGATTATAGTTGATGGGATGCAGAGATTTCCAAAGAGATGTCCTAATTCTGATAGGAATTAGGTAGCTCGAGTGGTTGGAACACTGAGCAGGAAGTTAGCAAGCCCACTTTCAAGACCCAAAAGTTGCCATGGGATGGGGTTGAGCTCTCGTCCTACACTCCACCTCCTGTTGGGGACATGAAAGGAGCCCCCAAATGGGCATCCCCAGGGCAACGGTGATGTCACTGGCCCATACATCCCTGCAGCCGATTCGCTCCCACAGAGAGGGACTTCTCTGGGTGCCGTCCACTAGGCTGTGCCAGCGGGCGACGCCCAGGGGAAGGGCCTTCTCTGTGGCGGGCCCAACCCTCTGGAACGACCTTCCCCCCGATATTAGAACAACTACAGACCTCCGCTCCTTCCGTCAAAAATTAAAAACACACTTTTTCTGCTTGGCCGGCCTAGGATAATCAACTGTTTAGGGTTTTTAATGATTAATTTTTAGTTTTAATATGGGATTTTAGCAGAGGGTTAGTTTAATTTTATTTTATATTGTACTATGTTTGTGATTTTATATGTATTTTAAATTCCCTGTGCCCCACCTCGAGTCTTTTCGGGGAGAGAGAGCGGGTTATAAATTAAAATTTTATTATTATTTATTATTTATTATTTATTATTTATTATTTATTATTTATTATTTATTATTTATTATTTATTATTTATTATTTATTATTTATTATTTATTATTTATTATTTATTATTTATTATTTATTATTTATTATTTATTATTTATTATTTATTATTTATTATTTATTATTTATTATTTATTATTTATTATTTATTATTTATTATTTATTATTTATTATTTATTATTTATTATTTATTATTACTATTACTATTACTATTACTATTACTATTACTATTATTATTATTATTATTATTATTATTATTATTATTATTATTATTATTATTATTATTATTATTATTATTATTATTATTATTATCCTTTCAACCTGGAAGAGCATCAGTGCTTCTGACATGAGGTCAAGAATTCTGGATCCCATGTTTGGAGTGTAGCAAGTTGAGCTGCTTCAAATGATAGCAGTGTTCTAATACTGCCACAGAGAGGAGGGGGTCAACCTGTTTTCCAAAGCATCCGAAGTCCAGAGTGGGAATAATGGATGGAAACTGATGAAGGGGAGATTCAACCTAGAAGTTAAGGAGAAATTTTATGACAGTGAGAACAATCAGCCAATGGAACAGAAGTTGCCTTCAGAAGTTGTGGGAGCTTCATAACAGGAAGCTTTCAAGAAGAGACTGGACTGCCATTTGTCAGAAATGATGTAGGGTTTCCTGTTTGGGTGGGGTGTTGGACTAGATGACCTAAAAGGTACCTCCCAACTCTCTTATTCTGTATTCTGTGTTATAAATACCAAAATAAATTAAATGCACAGGAATGTTATTCTGTGGATGAATGCAAGTTACACTGCATGTAACTCAAAAACTTTTTTTTTGATGCACTTCATCTGTGTGTGTGTGTGTGTGTGTGTGTGTGTGTATTTGGGAATGAATGAACGAACAAATTAAGAATGAATGAATGAAATGAAGAGCAACTATTGTGACTTCAACCCTACCTGCAAGAAAATCTGAGCATCTTTCTTTAATACAGCTGTTTCCTGGAGATAATGTTTAATGTGAATTTAAATAAATCAGTGAGATCTTTTCTGCCTTCCCATCTAAGGGAAAGAAACAGACATAGAGAGAGAAACAGGTGGCTTATGGAAGATTCAACATTTGCAAGACAGTGGTTCTTCTTTTCCCCTTGGGTTCATTTCAAGAAGGCAAAACTGCTGCATCAAGCCATCCTTAATTCCACATTCTCCATTTTTCATTCCGGTAAATTATCATCCTCCATCACACTAGATCTACTCAGGGCCAAGATTGTCTTCAGTGAGACAGACTCTTCCTATAATTGCAAGCTAAATTACTATTTCAGTAGCTTCCCTTCCTGTTGATGTTGATTTCTTTGTTCTTTCGTGTTGGCACTTCATCTATCAGCTCATCTGATTATTTAGAGCATCTAACATCATACAGGACACCGAATGGAAGGTCAATTGCTGATAAACACAGAGCTTCATCTTCATTTCCTGTTTGATATTCCAGTTTGTAGACACGTGTACTTAGGCTATTAAGATCAAACTTGGCGAGGGAGGGCAGAAGGCAGCCTGCTAGCAAAATTCCCTTCTCCTCTCTTCCCATAATCTGGTGGATTTTCAAAACAAGGAATGATAAATGGCTATCAACCCAGGAGAGCATTTTCAACTGTCTCTCTGTATACAGGAAGCTAGGCCAGATCACATGAACTCATTTCTCTCAAGATTCTGTGCAACTATAAAAAATGATTTTGTTTTGGATTTGGTAGGCCCTAGAAATGAAACTGCCAATGTATCAAGGACAGCCCATCAATCTAATTTGTTCCTGGGCTCCCGATTGTATCCTTGCCCTCTTAAAATTGCTCAACATTATGAGACATGAAAACAGCCACACGCCAGTATTTAAACCCTCTTTTCCTAAAAAAAAAAAAGTAGAAGAAGTGACCATTTAATCCTTTCCAAAGCTGAATCCAGATAATTATAGTATTACCACCGGGATCAGACATATAATTAAAGAGCCCTAGTGTGGAATTCTAAATTCTATGCTGGCAATTAAGACCAGTGGAAGAACGAAGCATTTAATTCTGGGTCTAAACTTATAAAATTGTGAGCTTCTGTAATTGAAAGGAAGAAAGAATAATACAAGGAGCTCACGATTTTCTTTCTTTCTGAGTCTGAAGCATCCATAGACAAAGCACCACGATTCTCTCATATATGCTGTCTCCCGAGAATGTATAGATATATATTTAAAGGAGGATTTCCTCATTTAAAGGTAAGTGGTCTTCTTTTCTGTTTTCCTGACTCATGGTTCAAGGATAATCTTCCCCAAAGATAATCTCATTCACCTGTAGCTCCATTCTCAATAAATAATAGTTGTAGGCTATCTGTCATCTACATGAAATCCTTTGTGTGTGATATCCTAAAGCAGCATATCCTTAATGTGACTCCTTAAAGCAACCGCATCTGTTTCCAGACTTTCTCAGAACTTGGGGTTAAAAAAGAAAAGAAAAGTTGCTTTTAAAAGGAGATGGACTCATGCTCCCGTGAATTCCAAAATCTATATAAATAAAAATGTAACAAGAGTTTGTTCAAAACCGCTAATCTCCGAAAGTCCTGCACCGATCGCTTCCAAATTTTCACACAACGTTCCTTTGAAATACAGCACCAATTATATATATATATATATATATATATATATATACAGTGGTACCTTGGATCACGAACTTAATTCGTGAAATGACTCTGGTCGCGATCCGATTTGGTTGTGATGCGAGGCACAATTTCCCATAGGGTTCAATGTAAATCCGATTAATCCGTTCCGACCTTGTTTTTTGGTTGTGATGCGAGGCACAGTTTCCCATAGGGTTCAATGTAAATCCGGTTAATCCGTTCTGACCTTGTTTTTAAAATGTCCGCGGCTCCGGTTCGTGAAGCGAAACGGAGGTCGTGAATCCGGGCATTTTTACGAACTTTTCCATTCGTGATGCGAGGGCGGAGTTCGTGATGCGAGGCGGAATTCGTGAAGTGAGGCGGAGTTCGTGCAGCGGAGCATTTTTTACGAACTTTTCCGTTCGTGCAGCGAAACGGTGTTCGTGAACCGGGGCACATTTTTTGGGAAATTTTTGGTCGTGAAGCGAATTGGACGTGATGAGAGGCGTTCGTGGTCCGAGGTACCACTGTATATATATATATACATATATATATATATATGTTAAATTTCTTTTAAGGGATGATTAATAATAATTAATTAAGAGACCAGGATGGATCCATTTCGGGCTCCTTAGCCCTCGTCAGCTGGCCATACTTTCCCTACAGGGATTTGAACTGGTGCTCTCCAGCATTCGAAGCAGGTTTCTCTATGCCTTGAGCTAACCAGTTTCCCTGATTACATCATCCTTTCTACAGGACTTTATTGATGAAGTGGATATATTGTTACAGCTTCCTGTTAGGCCTATTCAAGGGAGGAGACAAACTTGTCATCCTTCTCTGTCCTTCGACTCAACCTAGAGACCATCCAGACAGAGACCTATTAAATTGCTGCTGTCTTTTTAGATATGTGTTAAATTTCTTTTAAGGGATGATTAATAATAATTAATTAAGAGACCAGGATGGATCCATTTCGGGCTCCTTAGCCCTCGTCAGCTGGCCATACTTTCCCTACAGGGATTTGAACTGGTGCTCTCCAGCATTCGAAGCAGGCTTCTCTATGCCTTGAGCTAACCAGTTTCCCTGATTACATCATCCTTTCTACAGGACTTTATTGATGAAGTGGATATATTGTTACAGCTTCCTGTTAGGCCTTTGTCTCCTCCCTTGAATAGGCCTAACAGGAAGCTGTAACAATATATCCACTTCATCAATAAAGTCCTGTAGAAAGGATGATGTAATCAAGGAAACTGGTTAGCTCAAGGCATAGAGAAGCCTGCTTCGAATGCTGGAGAGCACCAGTTCAAATCCCTGTAGGGAAAGTATGGCCAGCTGATGAGGGCTAAGGAGCCCGAAATGGATCCATCCTGGTCTCTTAATTAATTATTATTAATCATCCCTTAAAAGAAATTTAACACATATCTAAAAAGACAGCAGCAATTTAATAGGTCTCTGTCTGGATGGTCTCTAGGTTGAGTCGAAGGACAGAGAAGGATGACAAGTTTGTCTCCTCCCTTGAATAGGCCTAACAGGAAGCTGTAACAATATATCCACTTCATCAATAAAGTCCTGTAGAAAGGATGATGTAATCAGGGAAACTGGTTAGCTCAAGGCATAGAGAAGCCTGCTTCGAATGCTGGAGAGCACCAGTTCAAATCCCTGTAGGGAAAGTATGGCCAGCTGACGAGGGCTAAGGAGCCCGAAATGGATCCATCCTGGTCTCTTAATTAATTATTATTAATCATCCCTTAAAAGAAATTTAACACATATCTAAAAAGACAGCAGCAATTTAATAGGTCTCTGTCTGGATGGTCTCTAGGTTGAGTCGAAGGACAGAGAAGGATGACAAGTTTGTCTCCTCCCTTGAATAGGCCTAACAGGAAGCTGTAACAATATATCCACTTCATATATATATATATATATATATATATATATATATATATATATTGTGTAGATATCACACCTGTGCCAGGTACACACAATGGAAATGTAAAAAATTGTAAAAAAAGGTAGGTAGATGGATACAGAGAGAGGAGTAGGCCATAGGTATTATGCCATCCTTTATGACATAAAATACTCTGTCCAAAAGATTCAAGGAGAAATACAGTAGGTAGATAGGCAGCTATAGGGATAGAGAGAGGGAGGGAGAAATGCAGTAGGTAGGTAGGTAGGTAGGTAGGTAGGTAGGTAGGTAGAGGGATAGAGAGGGAGAGGAAGAAATACGGTAGGTAGGTAGGTAGGTAGGTAGGTAGGTAGGTAGGTAGGTAGAGGGATAGAGAGAGGGAGAAATATAGTAGGTAGGTAGGTAGGTAGGTAGGTAGGTAGGTAGGTAGGTAGGTAGGTAGGTAGGTAGGTAGAGGGAGAGAGGGAGAAATACAGTTGGTAGGTAGGTTGGGGGTTATACGGTAGTTGTGTGTACGTGTTAGTGTGTAGATCTACACACAGATTGGTTGGCCATTTACCCATACTGGACCACAGCAACACGTGGCCGGGAATGGCTAGTATTTAAATATGGGTTTAAAGGATAATGCCTGGGGAGGGTAAAAAACGGGCCTTCCAGAAGTTGGAAAATGGGCTGTTTCTGGAAACTGCAATGCGGTCTGCTAGGCCCAAAATGAGGCACGTGAGGAGCAGGAGAGTCATGCACATATGTGCGGGGCATGGGGTGGATTGAATTATGGGTGTGGATGCGCATGCGCTCACACTTTTGGCACCCTAGGGAAAAAAAGATTCGCCATTACTGACCTTGGTGGTGCAGATGAAGGAAATTTTGCATAGTTCTTGTGGTGTCCGCTTCTGGAACACATATTTAAATACTAGCCGTTCCCGGCCATGTGTTGCTGTGGCCTAGTATGGTTAAATGGCCAACCAATCTGTGTGTAGATCTACACCTGCACACACTAACACGTGCACACAACTGCCGTATAACCCTCAAAATCTAAAACAGATTGAAGATAGGGGGAAATTAAACTTTGGATTTATCCCCTTTTAAAGTGAGTAATCCAACAAGAATATTTTTTTAAAAAATCCACCCTCCCACTTAAGAACTTTCATAATAATTGGAAAATCACCCACTAGCCTCCCCCAATTTAATGCATTCTCCAACTACAACCAGCTGATAGTGATGGAAAGAAGGCCAGGGAGCTTTAGAAGAGGCTAACATGATGAAACATGTGAACAGGTTCTCACCCCAATCTAATGTTCTTATTTGCAAGGCAGTTCAAATGGTCTTCCTAGAGACAGAGAATCCATCTATTTCTCTCTCTCTCTTAAAAACATCATCTGTTTGATCAGCTCCTAACAACTTAAGCATATACATAATAAATGTATAGAGGCACATTTTCTCAGCTCACCGAATCTGTGTTCGCCTTTCAGGACCAATTTTTCATTTCAGATTAGGCCCCCATGTCAGCATTAGCGAACATTTTTTTTTATAAAATAATAATAATAGATTCTACCAAGTTTGAATTTCTGATGTTCCACATCAAGTTGCATAAAGGAACAATAAAAACAGAGAGGCAGAAAATGATTTAAAGAACACAGCATTCCTAACTCTCCTAAGCATATCAGAAGCTATTTATGCTAAACTGATGTTAAGATAAAGTATATCTCAGATGAACATTAGAATCATGCCTCCCATTATTTTGCAGATGGGAGTAGGGGTAGTGCTTTCAACACTCCATTTGATTTTTGGTGCAATTCAAAATTTATCTTTAAAATCAATCCCAATTAAAAATATATATATATTCTTTGTAGTTGGAGAATGCATTAAATTGGGGGAGGCTAGTGGGTGATTTTCAAATTATTATGCAAGTTCTTAAGTGAGAAGGTGGATTTTTTTTTTTATATTCTTGTTGGATTACTCACTTTAAAAGGGGATAAATCCAAAGTTTAATTTCCCCCTGTCTTCAATCTGTTTTAGATTTTGAAGTCTCCTAGGTGCCCCTGTTATCATGCTCTTTGCTGCTGAAATATTGAAGTCCGTTAATGGAGATGGAAGAGAGACAGAGAGAGAGAGAGAAAGTGAGAGAATTATAGAGGTATTTCATAATGTAAATATGAGATTGCTGTACTTTTATAATTAAAAGAGCCGTCCAAATATTTAATACCCTAAAGGTAACTCTCAGAAGGAAAGGAAATCCAGAGTGAATCTCTGCATTCAGAATGAAAGCACTGGAGGTAATTATGTAGCTAGTCTCTGAAGCTAAGAATACTTAACACATTGGATGCTTGAATTAGTACAAGATAAAAGACTTTGGATGCCTTCCAAAGGCAGGAACACAAAGGAATTGTATGGAAAATTTAACTCTGATGACCTAAATAAGCTAACAAACAAGCTTGTGTTGCCAAATAAGAGAGAGAAACTCAACAAGGGTTGAAGCATCCCGACAACAAAGGATTCCATGCATGGCATTATGAGTTGTTAAGTTCATGTAAAATTTGGGGGCTTCAAGAGTAAGGCTTCCCTATCATTATCTTGATTCCTCACTGGAAAGATGCAATTATATACCAGAAGTGAGGTGAACTGGATCTGGTTTGCTTCAACAAATTTAACCCTTAACCATGGATGTACTATATGAGGTCATAATGAACTCAGTAGCAAAAAGACATCCAATTTTTTCATGGTTGACTCTAAAAATTGATGTATACAGTAGTAAAGCAAATAATAATAATAATAATAATAATGTATTGCTCTATCGATCAAATCTGCATCATGCAGGTCGCTTTTTGTTTCTCCATCCTTGAGCTTCAATCTTTCTTCCCTAATTTTTACATTGGTCCACTGAATGATGACACTAATAATTTATTTAGAAAATAATAATTTCCAAATCTCTAAGGGAGTCGGTGAATTTCCGAGATTTCTAGCTGCTGGCCGTAGTCCAGGTCATTGCACAACAATATTGTGAACTAGCCATTCTGGATCGATTGCTTCCAAAAGGTGCAGAAGACCATTTCAATTTGTTCTTGCCACATAAATGATCACACGATGTAGATTGTACCTGGTCACCAATTTCATTGGGAGCTTCACATCGCTAATGTCGGAATCGGCAGTGGTGGGTTCTTCATTGTCCATTACAAAATTGTTGTCAGAATTGATACCACTTCACTCAGAAAGGAACGATCTTAGTTGGGCAAGAATAGTAACAACAACAACAACAACAATGTTTTCTGATGGTGTTATACCTCTGCAGGATTTACAGCATTTCTGGACTTTTCAATCCATAAGTATATGGGGGTCATTTAATTATTTTGAAGCTCGTTTTAGTCTAAAATATAGCTTTTGTGCTCAATTCACAAAAGCTATATTTTAAACTAAGCCTCACTCCAGGGTGGGATTATTTTTTGGCATCTCTTTAACTGTTTCACATGCAGAAGCTCTCTTTCTCACACACATGCTTGCTCAAACTGGTGGCATAATTCCTTATACTTTTCAAGCGGAAACAGATGAAAACAGTAACATAAGTCATAAAATCACAGTTGAATAAACAACAAAATTCACTACACCCCGACAAAGCTTCACGCCATATGTATTCTATGATTCCACCTACAAGACTGTCCTCAACCGCCTGGAAAATATTAAATATTAAATAGCTCTCTTGATGATGGCAGTGTTATTTCTCCAGTCCTAACCAGCTGAGGTGTAAAAAAGAATATTGGGAAGCTAGTCACAAGTTTTAAGACAACTCGAATTGCATCTTGGTGATTGTACAACAGGCCATCTGTATTTTAATCTACTGTCTGGCCCAACTGAGCCCATGTGATTGGTTTATGGTTAAGGGTTGTAGAAAGTTAGCACTCACCCCTCTCCTAGAAGAATGAAATATTTTGAGAAATATTAAAAAAAGGCAGGGTAAAATATTTCTCCCTTAAAAGAGAAATAAAATATTTTAAGAAAGACAGAAAGCAGACTGCACTCCAGCAGATATTTTGTGTCCATTGAAGAAGACTGGGCCATCTTCACCAAGGCACTATACAGTGGCATTAACACTTCACGTGATCTAGATTCTATCCCTCTGTTTATGCAGCCTAGGACTGTGTTGGCTTTTTTGGCAGCTGCTGCACAAATATGAGCCAGCAGTGTGCAGCAGCTGCCAAAAAAGCCAACACAGTCCTAGGCTGCATAAACAGAGGGATGGAATCTAGATCACGTGAAGGGTTAATGCCACTGTATAATGCCTTGGTAAGGCCACACTTGGAATACTGCATACAGTTTTGGTCACCACGATGTAGAAAAGACGTGGAGACTCTGGAAAGAGTGCAGAGAAGAGCAACCAAGATGATTAGGGGACTGGAGACTAAAACATATGAAGAACGGTTGCAGGAGCTGGGTATGCCTAGTTTGATGAAGAGAAGGACCAGGGGAGACATGATAGCAGTGTTCCGATATCTCAGAGGGTGCCACAAAGAAGAGGGAATCAAACTATTCTCCAAGGCACCTGGGGGCAGGACAAGAAGCAATGGGTGGAAACTAATCAAGGAGAGAAGCAACTTAGCAAATTTCCTGACAGTTAGAACAATTAACCTCTGGAACAGCTTGCCTCCAGAAGTTGTGAATGCCCCAACCCTGGAAGTCTTTAAAAAGATGTTAGATAGCCATTTGTCTGAAATGGTATAAGGTTCCTGCCCACGCAGGGGGTTGGACTAGAAGACCTACAAGGTCCCTTCCAACTCTGCTATTATTATTATTATTATTATTATCTTATCTACAAAACAAAAAAACCTTCAGCTACAGGGTCATGGGATTAAGACATGATCCTTCAGGCCTAGAGGTAGAGCTCTTGCCTCACAAGCAGGAGGTTGTGAGTTCGATCCTAGGTAGAGGTGCATGTAGGGTCTCTTGTTTGGGAAGGGGGTTGGACTAGATGACCTGCAAGGTCCCTTCCAACTCTGTTAATCTGTTAAAGGACACAATAGAATTAACCTGCTTCCATTTAGCAGGAGACCTAGAGCTCACTATATTGCACAATCTCTTCAGGACATTGCATCACCTGCAGAAACTTCAACCAAACTTAGACAAACACTTAGGATTTGTACTTTGCCTGTAGAGTCAGCTATGACCCCTGCATAACCCCTACATGGCCCCATAGGCATCTGACAACAGCTAATAGAATGCATGCCCTTGCACAGGAACAGGACGCTCAAGTGCAAAGCACAAGATAAGGTATAAAAAACCCTCACTCTCAACTCCATGTGGTCAGCTGCCCAGAATCACATGTGCTTGGTGGTTCTGCTTCATCAATACATGGACCTTCTTTCCAATCAGCCTCCAGCCTCCATTTAGTCACCAGTGCCTTCTCCCAGCTTGGACCTGGACCTGGATATTTCTTCCAACAGAGTGTTGGAGAATGCAAGATCTTTGTTTATTGAGTAAATCATCATTGAGTGTGTCTACAAAGGCATTGTCTATAAAGGCATGCAAAGTTTTAGCTCCAGGGATAAAAGAGTATGGTAAGCAATTAGGTAGAACAATAAACTAAGTGTAAAAATCATCATATTTTAAGAAAGATTCTGAGAAACTGGACAGATCCGAAAAGTGCATTGAGATAGATTAAAAAAAAAACAACATTTGCAATGATAACTTCAATTAGGGGTTGTGAGAAGGAGTTGATCATGCTTTTCAAATGGAAGGCTATCATTTAGAGTGCTGGGCAAGGAACATTAGATGTGAGATACCCTAAGGGAGAATCCAGCTGAATGTTATTGAGAACCTCCTAATGGTAAACTACAGTGCAGTCAATTTCTAAAGGCAGTGGTGAGCTACCATTTGCTGGATACACCTGACCAGCTTTCCCATGCCTGCAATGCCTTAACTTAGATTTCAGCATTGAATCTAGATGACCGTAGGATTCTAAGATAGTCCATATTCTATGCATTACACATAGCAATACAATACTTGCCAGATTATCAGAAAATGTGGGCGAGAGACATTTAATACACCTCCTGAGCGATCTGGGAGGGAAGTGGGTTTAACAAAACAAGAGATTGATTTGAAGAATTAAAACATAGATGTAAGGCTAAGATATTTGGATGGCATCAGCTTCTAGGCTACTGTTTTTATGGCTAGTGGGGTGAATGAGCATCTTGAGAAAGAGACCCCTTCCAAGGGATAGAGAAATGGCCCCTTGTGGTGGATTTACTCATTTCAGGAGGCTATTATTTTCCTCCCCCTATAGAGAATAAGCCTCCAGAGATAGTAGGTGGTAGCCTCTTAAGAGAGATAATGGGAAATACAGAAAAGGAATTGGTGTTGGGCATATGGGCTGCATGAGGTTTGACTGTCTGGTATAAAAATAGCAGATGTCAGTTGTTTGTTGTTTGTTTGTTTGTTTGTTTTTCCCAGGCTAGTAGATACCACTGGGGAAAAATCAGCATTTATGAACAACAGTAGCCAAATAACAGAATGAAACATAATTATGCAGCCCTTGAAGCAAATGCTATAGATATTCCTTTACGGGGCAAGATAGACAGACAGTACCTATTTCCTATATTGTAGAACGTAAGCTATGCAGTAGATGTATGAGAATCAATATCCGGTACATGAAATATGTACCACTTCTCTTCTTTTATCTTAATAAAGGTTAGGATTTTGCTGTTCACGTCAGGATGTAAATCTGCACTGGCACTATGAATGATTTTAGAAATTTATAATATAGATTTTTAAGGAGCAGGGGCCTTAATGGGAAGATATCAATTGTCCCCAGTGTGCAGCGATTTGAATAAGGGTTACAGCCCCTTGATTCTTAAAAAAAAAGGAAAGAAAATATTTTGCAAGAGCTGATAGCACCCTACTGGGATTCAAGGACACAACTTGTTTAGTTTCATGGTGCACTAACCAGAGTTTCGAAAGAAAAGAAGGTTGAACCAAAACGCAACCAGATTTATGATGTAGAAAAGCAGCCGTCTCTTTCATAAGCCAGGAGGTTGGAGGTGTGAGGTTTTCCGGACGTTATTGAATATCAACCCTCAGTCATTCCTGCCAGACCGACTGAATGCCAGAAGGAAAGGAAGCCATCAAGATGTCTATGGAGATTCTCAATCATCCAGGTCATGGCTGTCCCAAAGATGCTTTTTCAAGAGGCAACTGGACTTTCTTGGTTTTTCTTTAAAGATGTTTTGCTTCTCATCCAAGAAGCTTCTTCAGCTCTGAGTCAATGGAGGAGAAGAGCAGTCAGAGAGGAAGAAGCTTCGTGGATGAGAAGGAAAGATCTTCAAAGAAAACCAGAAAGTCCAATTGCCTCTTGAAAAAGCATCTTTGGGATCTTCAAGAGAACAGGAATGGGAGAACATGTTATTTTAAGGCAGGGATGTCCAAACTTGGGAACTTTAAGACTTGTGGACTTCAACTCCCAGAATTCCCCAGCCAGCTATGCTGGCTGGGGAATTCTGGGAGTTGAAGTCCACAAGTCTTAAAGTTCCCAAGTTTGGACATCCCTGTTTTAAGGGATAAATATGGAAATGTTCTGGATTGTCCAAACTGAAGGAAGGCAAGGGAGCTGCACTCCTCCCTGGATATAGTACATCCCTTGAAGAGTACTTAAAACATGAACAATAGTTATGAATATTATAATTATATTAATGCATGAATTCTATATATTGAGTTATATATCAATTATATTATTATAATTAATAGTTATTAAGGGTCATGGTAGCTTAGTGGTTAAGATGCTGAGCTTGTTGATGAAAAAGGTCGGCAATTCAGCGGTTCGAATCCCTAGCGCCACGTAACAGAGTGAGCTCCCATGACTTGTCCCAGCTTCTGCCAACCTAGCAGTTTGAAAGCATGTAAAAAATGCAAGTAGAAAAATAAGGACCACCTTTGGTGGGGAGGAAACAGCGTTCCGTGCACATTTAGTCATGCCGGCCACATGACCAGGGAGATGTCTTCGGACAGCGCTGGCTCTTCAGCTTGGAAACAGAGATGATCACCGCCCCCTCGAGTCAGGAACGACTAGCACATATGTGCAAGGGGGGAACATTCTACCTCAGAATGTTGAACCTTGACTTCCGGTTCCGGCTCCAGCGGCGATGGGCGAGCCTAGTGTTCGTCCGCCGCTTTGTTGCTTTTCCTGCCCCCCCACGGGGGCGAGACGCCCCGTTTTTGGGGGGTTTCCCGTAGGGCCGGCTTGCCTGGGTTGCTACCCCCCACGGCAGTGGGGAAGCGACCCTTGTCTTCAGCTCAGATGGAGGAGGACATGCTGCGGGGGGTTTTCCCTTCGCCAAAGGAAGACGGCATCGTTCACTAACATGGAGAGAGCTGATCGGCTGAGTCGGAAGGCTTCCCGGGGCTTCGGCTGTGAGGGGGAGAGTGAGTGATTTAAAACTTTTTTTTCCTTTGCTGTCAGCCTGGCTGAAAGAACTTGGAGGGGGGTGCTTGCTTGTTAAACCCCCCCTCGGATTTAAAGCGGCACTTGAAAATGGCTCCTCGCTGCGAGGAAGCAGATATCTTCAATCCGGATTGTTTGCAACAAGGGAAAGTGATCTGCGGCTTGTCTTGCAACAAAGTTTCTAGGTCTGGCTGGCTTGAAACAATTTTTTTTTACCACTCTCTCCTTCTGGCTTTGAGCTTGGGCGGTGGAAGATGGCTGCCCTTTGTCCCTGAATGACTATTTTACTTATGGAAAATTCCCAGCGTCTCTTTGTGATTTGGACTTCCTCTTGTTACGAATGAAGAAAAATTTTTTTTTTGGATTTGTGATCTCTTTTCTGGAGTGCCTTCGTTATTATAATTATTGATCTGGAAAACTGTTTCTCTCTTGGTTCCTGAACTTTACAATCCTGATTTGAACTTTTGGCTCCTGATTTGCCTCAACAGCCCCACCCAAAAAATGCCATTTTAGTGGCATTGACTTTAACAGCTAATCATGGCACAAGAATCAGCACTGGCAAGCTTAGAATTAAGGATGGCTTCTCTTGAATCTGTTATACAAACTTTGGTACAAGAAATCAAGGCCCAGAGAGAAGAAAATATCAACTTTAAAAAGGAGCTATTGGACACATGGAAACAAGTGCTGGAGAACACACAGAAGAATGAAGAGTTGGAAGGGGGCCTGGCGGGGGCTAAGGGAGAGATTAAAAATGTTACTAATGAGGTTGTGGAAATAAATGGGCATGTGTCTAGGATTGATATGGAAAGGATGACATATTTTTTGAGATTTCAGAATGTTTCTGAGGAACCTGGTGAATGTCTCCCTGAACTCATGAGTACAATTATAGCAGACTATTTACATAAACCTAAGGATGAGATCAGGGGGGACATTGACCTAGCCTACAGAATAAACTCTGCATATGCCAGGATAAATGAAGTACCCAGAGAGATACATGTTAAATTTGTTAGAAGGTCAACCAGAGAGGAAATCTTGAAAGTGCAAAGAGGAGGTCCGTTAATTTACCAACAAAAGGAGGTTGTCATCCTGAAGCAGATCCCAAGAAAGATTAGAGAAGCAAGAAGGAAATTTTCCTTCTTGTCCAAAAAATTGTTTGATCACGGGATCTGGTTCAGGTGGGTGACACCCGAAGGGATGCTGGTGTTCTGGGAAGGAGGAAGAGTGAGGATTAAAACAGTTGCTGAGGCGCAAGCCTTTCTTAAAAAAACATTCCTCTGTCCTGGGGGAAGATCCAGGGGGGGCAGGGGGGGCCACGGCCCCGCCCGCTGGGGGCCTGGAAGGAGAGATAGAAGATACAATTGCCAAGAGACTTAGATCTAAAAAATAACTTTGCTTTGATTTTTTGAGTAATATTGTATAACATGTGTATCTGGATTTTTGTAAATGACTGACAGCATAGAACTGAGAACTTAGAAATATGTACTTGCTTTCACTTTGTAGTGTATGAAAAATGTTTTTTTTAATGATCTATTTTGAAGCCCCAGAAGGGCCGACGACTTTGACGTGAATGCTCTCAAAATTTCTTTGTATCCCTTACCATACCCGATTGAAAAACTGTAAAACCAATAAAACTTTTTCAATATTAAAAAAAAAAAAAGAATGTTGAACCTTGATTGATAGCTCTACTCATTGTGAGAGACCCTGATGGTAAATGCAGATGGTAGTCCTGGACCTACAACCACAATGGAGCCCAAAGTTTATGTTGCTTTACCTTTAATAGTTATGAATGAAAGTCTATGGAGATTCTCAATCATGCCTGTCCCAAAAGTGCTTTTTCCCAAAGGCAATTGGGTTTTTCTTGGTGTTTTTCTTTGAAAACATTTCACTTCTCATCCAAGAAGCGTCAGTTATGAATGAAAGACAAATTACATTTAGACATATATTATAACCAATATCCACACACATACGTAGATACTGATCAGCACATCTGGAACGGGCACCTGCTTATTGGTGAGACGTGCAGCTCTAGTTCTAACTGGAAAGGAGTAAGTTTGTTTCTTCCCAGACGGTTTCTATATTTATTCTTTATTTTTAGAACTACCAGGAAAAAGTTGATCTCATTGATTTTATTACTGACAGAGAGATATTCATTTCTGACTTGCATCCCAGAACCAAGTTAATGATTTCTCCTTAAATACCTTCCTTCGCTGAAAACAGAAGCCTGAAAGAGGGGTAAATTTGCAGATGTGGCATTTGCTATAACAGTAAATGTTTTCAACGGTGGGAACGAGGTGTGCCTTTACGAGGCTGGGAAATCAGCTACAAAGTACGAGATGGGAAACACTCTTTTCGAAGCCTGCAAAAGTTTATACTGCTCACCGGCTTCCAGGTTGCAGAGAGTTGCATTTCTCAAATGTCACTTCTAGAAGAAAGGAGATACTCTTAAAAACACAGACAGAATGTCCCAAGAAGGCTGAAGCGAAGCATTTTGGTGTACAGTAATACATTGCAAGGTCAGAAAGAGGGAAACTGGCCAGGAAAGCTACAAATATCCAACCTCCAGAAATGATTAGATACCCAGAGAATAAGAGGGGAGAAAACTAAATAACTTTTTAACTGATATCCAGCTACCCTGGTTTTAAGACATTTCATTAATGCTCCGCAAGACGAGACTTTCGTCATGCCTTCGTTGGAGTCTGAATCTGTGGGGGAGAATGAGTCTGAGCCTGAGCTGACAGAGATTGATGGGATGGCTTCATAAAATAAATAAATAAATAAATTCCAAATGCCTTTACTGGCACACCAAACTCTACCAATTCAGCATTTGTTCCTGACAAATGCCCCTCCCCACAGCATCTCCTTAAATCTCAGGCTGCAGGTATGCCTTGTCAAGAGAGGTGGGGTGCTCTCCTTTCAAGTTGTTGGGTCGGAGAAATGTGGAGAGGAGCAGGCCGAGGCAGCCCAGGGCACCTCAGGGTTAGGACAGCTTGTTAGCAGGAAGAAACAGGGGCAGGATGACCAAGAGAGGACAAGCAGTGGACAGGAGGAGCGACCAAGTTTAAGCAATGGGCAAGGACCACCCCCTCCTGATCCCCGAGTACGGAGACTGGAGAGAAGGTGGGAACAGTGCAGGCCGACCCAACAACTTGGAAGGAGAGCACCCCACCTCTCTTCACAAGGAATATCTGCAGCCTGAGATTTAAGGAGATGCTGTGGGGGAGGGGCATTTGTCAGGAACAAATGCTGAATTGGTAGAGTTTGTTGTGCCAGTAAAGGCATTTGGAATTTATTTATTTATTTATTTATTTTATTTTATTCAAATTTATACCCTGCACCTTCTCCAAAAAGGACCCAGGGCGGCAGGAATTTGCAGGACTGCTTGCTTCTTCCTTACTTGTAAGCTCAAGTTCTCTACAAGAATCTGAGCTACTAATGGTCAAAGCAAATTGGCAATAAATTAGAGTCAATGGAATTCAAGGTGGGCTGGACTTAGATCTCTTATAGGGTTAGGGCAGTGGTCAGCAAACCGCGGCTCGCAAGCCACAAGTGGCTCTTTGGCCCCTCGAGTGTGGCTCTTCCTCCACCCAGCCACGGGCAGACTCCATCTGTTGCAGAGGCGGCAGCTGCTGCTGCTGCTGTCCCCAAGCCCTGTGACACGCAGCTCCCATCCTCCGAGGTTGCCCAGCAGGCGCGTCGGGCAGGACAGCCAGGCGCGTCTCCACCAGCTCCCTCCGACGGCCACTGAGGTGTACTTTCTGGGGCTGCCTGCCACACGGGGCTGGGAGGGAGGTGGGCATGCAGCACCCGGACCACCTCAGCGGTGCTTAGGTAGCCGCAGCCTCGGGTGCTCCCCCCGCCTGCCCGCTCATTGCGGGAGGAGGCAGCTGTAGCCTCCCCAGCCAACATGGTGGGCCCTCCGCTGCTTCCTGGGGGAGGGGGAAGGAGGGAGGGAGAGAGAGAGGGAGAGACTGACAGACACACAGAGAGACAGACAGAGAGACAAAGGGGGAGGGTGGGGGAGACAAACAGAGAGAATCACAGAGAGAGAGGGAGAGAGTGAATCAGAGAGAGAGACAGACAGACAGACACACACACACACACACACATACAGAATGACAAAGATGGGTGGAGGGAGGAGAGAGACAGATACAGAGAGAGAGAGAGAGAGAGAGAAAGAAAAAGAGAGAAATAGAAAGAAAATAGAAAGAAAAAGAAAGTGGGAGAGAGAGAGAGAGAAAGAAGGAAAGAAAGAAAGAAAGAAAGAAAGAGAAAGAAAGAAAGAAAGAAAGAAAGAAAGAAAGAAAGAAAGAAAGAAAGAAAGAAAGAAAGAAAGAAAGAAAGAAAGAAAGAAAGAACTTATGACCACAATTGAGCCCACAATTTTGGTTGCTAAGTAGGACCATCATTAAGTGAGTTTCACCACATTTTCCAAGTTGGCCACACCCACCCGGTCACATGATCGCCGAGCCACTCCCACAAAACAGGCCACACCTTTTGGCTCTTAAAAGAAATTTCAATCATGGTACTGTTGATATTTGGCTCTAATGACTAATGAGTTTGCCCACCACTGGGTTAGGGTTAGGGTTGTAGGCATGAAGGGACTCAATACTGACGATGTGTTTGATCCTTCCCTCAAGCTCAAGTTGGTCTCATCCCAGCACTGATGAAGTTACCCTAGTTTGGGCAATGAAACATCTGCAAGAAAATAGCACATCTGAGAGAGCATCAAGGACCCCTTGTTTTAACCCTGAGCTACAAATATTCTCCTTTTCAAACATACATTTTCAATATTTTATTTACCATCATTTCATTTCAATTTTGTAAACTTCACAAAACATGTCCCCCATGTGATCTTTGTCTGTGAGACAGCTCACTATGGATGAGCTGTTTAGGGATGAGATGGTCTGGCATCCTTGCAACATGGCCTGCCCAACATGTCTCAGCTTTCATCAGCAGGGTGAGAACTGATGGCAGGCCTGCTCTGGAGAGGACCTCTATGTCTGGCCCCTTGTCCTGCCACCGGATCCTCAGAATTCTTATGGAGGAAGGATATGCAGAAGTGGTTCAATTGCCTAGTGTGCCTCCTGTGTGCAGTCCAAGTCTCACTGGCATACATCAGGGTAGTTAGCACTACTGCTTTGAGCTTTGTAGCAAGACGTATTCCATGGCAGTCCCAGGAAATGAGTTGTAGGCAGAATATCATATTACAACCTCACATTGCTAAGTCTTTATGTTCAGGGACATTGTACTATACTATCTTGTGAATGACGATCATTCTATAGGCCTAATTTCCATGGAACCTGTGCCTGGGGAAGTTACGAAGGAAACAGAGCAGTGTGTAATATTCAGATTATCATATCAACTAGAATCTGAAGTACAAAAGCTGCATATTTTTTGGCTGCAAACATCTTCCAAGACACAGTGGCAAACCTGGATTGATTACTGTTTATAATAGCCATAATCCTTCCAAAATCAGTCATTAGCACAGTTAACAACTAATTTTACAGAGTTTCAACTGCCCTTGGCATTGCCTGAAGCAGTTTTCGAGCTTGTCATTAACCGTGGGTTACAATTGATTTCTTTGGGGCCTATTTAACAGACATTTGATTTCAGCTTCGCACCCACTGAGCCTAATCATCATCCAGTAAACAAATGCCTTTCCCGCACCCAGGTTTGATTTTTCTCTCTTTTTTTAAACCAGAAATTCAACTTGGCAGACCATTCAATGAGATTGGAGCAAGAGAAAGCAACACTTCATGAACAAGGATGAGACCCGCAAGTCCTGGAAGTAACTTGTTTCTACAGCACCCTGCGTCTGACCTGTTCAGTTTTAACAATTTTTTTTTTAACAAAAAAGATGCAGGCTGCCAAATATCCAGTCCACAAAGATTTAGCCTTCCCTCTTCTCTCTTTCTAGCAGTCAGTTGGATTTTTACAGACTGGATCTGCTGGCCTTAAACAAATCGATCGTCTCAAGAAGGTTGTATTAAATCAAAGAAAGAAAGAACCAATACGTTCAGGAGAACAACATGCAAAGATTTGGTGTTGAAAGAATCAAATCGCCTATTGAAGAACTAGAGAGCAAGATGTGTGTGTTTTCTTGGAAACAGAAATGCCAAAGAACCAGGGGGGGGGGGGGGAAAGTGGGGAGGGAGCAGTGGTGGGTTTCAAATTTTTTAGAACCTACTCTGTAGGTGTGGCCTATTTTGTGGGCGTGGCTTGGCAGTCATGTGACAGGGTGGGAGTGGCCACCTTTTAAAATGTGGTGAAACTCATTTTATTTATTATTTATTTATTTATTTATTTTATTAAATTTATATCCCGCCCTTCTCCAAATGGACCCAGGGCGGCGCACAGGAATGTTAAAATACATACAAAACATATAAAATTTAAAAAACTTATTCTAATAAAACCTGTGCTAAAAACCGAATTAAAATCCCAAATTTAAAACTGTCTAATGGTCAATACAGGGGGTTACGCTAGGCCGGCTAGATGGAATAAATGTGTCCTCAGACACTTGCGGAAGAGGCGGAGGTCAGAGATGGTGCGGAGTTCAGGGGGTAGGTCGTTCCAGAGGGACGACGCTCTTGCTTAGCAACCAAAATTGTGATGATAAATTAATTAATTAATTAATTCTTTCTTTCTTTCTTTCTTCCTTCCTTCCTTCCTTCCTTCCTTCCTTCCTTCCTTCCTTTCTTTCTTCCTTCCTTCCTTCCTTTCCTTTCCTTTCCTTTCTTCCTTCCTTTCCTTTCCTTCCCGTTCGGTCACTGGCAGCGGCGGGCTAGATTTACTTCCAGGTACGCCGGTGGAACCCCCTCTCACCGGTTCTCTAAATTTCACCAACTGGCTCTCGCGAGTAGGTGCGAGCCTGCAGAAACCCACCACTGGGAGGGAGACAAGCTCACTTGTCCTACTAATACTTAGTAACAGTTAGACCAGTAATGGCTAACCTTTTTTGGCTCGCGTGCCAAAAGCGGTGGGAGGTCATGCGTGGGCATGCCACATCCATAATGCTGTGTGCATGATCCTCTGCTTTTGGCGTGATTTTTTCGCCCTCCGCAGGCTCCAGAGGCTTTCTAGGAGCCTGGGGAGGGTGAAAACAGCCTCCTCTCCCCACCTCCAGAGGCTTCAGGAACTTCCCTGAAGCCTCCAGAGGGCGAAAAATGGCCTCAAAAGAAGGCCTAAATCATCTGGCCAGTGCACACATGCACACTGGTGCTGACAGGGCAATGCCTCGCGTGCCCTAAGAAATGGTTCCACGTGCCACCTGTGGCACCCGTGCCATAGGTTCACCATCATCGAGTCCCTCTGGGGAGAGAGAGCGGGATATAAAATTAAAAATTATTAATTATTATTATTATTATTAGACCATCAATCCTGGCTGAATACTTTGGAATTTAATACAAATCGCTTGCTAATATCTCCCAATCAAACACGTAACCCTTATAGGTCCAGGGACTGATAAAAACTTTGACAATGTGAAAAATATGATGAATTGCTGTCAAGGAAAACTCCTTCTGCACTGAGATGATGAAGTCTTTATTAAGAAAGAAAATGTTATGTTAAAATATTAGCACAAAAAGATTGAATGTCCTGGGGAGAAATGTGAGGAGAGGGGAGGGGAGAAGAGAGGAGTAAGAGGAAGGGGAGGAGAGGAGAGGAGAGGAAGGGGTGGGAAGGGGAGAGGAGAGGAGAAGAGAGGAGGGGAGGGGATGGAAAGGGGGGAGAGGAGAAGAGCAACAGAAAGGGGTAGGGATAGAATCAGCTGGGCTTCAGAAGCTGGAATAAAGGTATGTATAACCCTGGGGCGGGTGGGCCAGCCAACTTTTTTTTAAAAAAACAACAACATAGAACCAGTTCACACTCTGTTTGAAGGCAGCACTACTGGTTTGGGAAAACCATTCCAAACCAGTAGGAACCCAACACTGGGTCTCTAGTCTGCAACTCCGTGTAGAGTTGAAGATTGACTGATTGCCTGGTGTTTGCCTAACATGGGCTGTTTCAAAATGGTAGTCACGCTGTAAACACTCTGACATTGTGTGTGTCTGTGTGTGTGTGAGAGAGAGAGAGACAGAGAGAGAGACAGAGAGACGGAGACAGAGACAGAGAGACAGAGAGACAGACAGAGGGAGAGGGGGGAGAGAGAGAAAGGGAGAGATAGAGAGAGAGGGGTAGAGGGAGAGGGAGAGAGAGGGAGGGGGAGGGGGAGAGAAAGAGAGAGAAAGGGAGAGATGGAGAGAGGGAGAGAGGGAGAGGGAGAGAGAGGGAAAGAGAGAAAGAGAGAGAGAGAGAGAGAATGAGAGAGAGAGAGAGAGAGAGAGAGGGAGAGAGAGAGAGAGAGAGAGACGGAGACAGAGACAGAGAGACAGAGAGACAGACAGAGGGAGAGGGGGGAGAGAGAGAAAGGGAGAGATAGAGAGAGAGGGGTAGAGGGAGAGGGAGAGAGAGGGAGGGGGAGGGGGAGAGAAAGAGAGAGAAAGGGAGAGATGGAGAGAGGGAGAGAGGGAGAGGGAGAGAGAGGGAAAGAGAGAAAGAGAGAGAGAGAGAGAGAATGAGAGAGAGAGAGAGAGAGAGAGAGAGAGAGGGAGAGAGAGAGAGAGAGAGAGAGAGAGAGAGAGAATATTTTCCTGCTTATTTCCTGCAAATCTAGAAAGACAGGGGACGTTTAAAAAACAGAAGACCCATCTGAACATATGTATCTTGTATGAAGAACTTTAACAAAGGAACTTCCTAACAAAATAAGTATAGTAATTAACCAAACTTGTAGAAAGAACTTGTACAAAGAGGGGGGAAAAAACCATTTGTCACTAAAACTGACTAGAACCAGACATGCCTGATTTAGACAGAGTTAATTGTTACAAGGACACTGGCTCATTATTTACATTCCTTTTATCAGCAACATAGGATTATTTGGATTTAACTTTAAGGGATTGGCAAACAATGTGTGTTCTCCATCTGGGCTATCACATTAAATGGTTTTCTCTAAGGGTAACAAAGAAAGATCTTTAAAAAGGGTGTTACTATTCTTCTAAATCTTTCTTAAGTCGGATTCATATTTGAGAAGATGTAAAATGTTCAGAATGTTCAGAAAGGACGTGGTGGCTCAGTGGCTAAGATGCTGAGCTTGTCGATCAGAAGTTGGCAGTTTGGCAGTTCGAATCCCTAGCGCCACGTAACAGAGTGAGCTCCCATTACTTGTCCCAGCTTCTGCCAACCTAGCAGTTCAAAAGCATGTAAAAAATGCAAGTAGAAAAATAAGGACCACTTTGGTGGGAAGGTTCCATGTGCCTTCGGCATTTAGTCATGCCAGCCACATGACCACGGAGATGTCTTCGGACAACACTGGCTCTTCAGCTTTGAAAAGGAGATGAGCACTGTCCCCTAGTCAGGAACGACTAGCACATATGTGCGAGGGGGGAACATTCTACCTTAGAATGTTGAACCTTGATTTATAGCTCTACTCACTGTGAGAGACACTGATGGTAAATGCAGATGGTAGTCCTGGACTTACAACCACAATGGAGCCCAAAGTTTATGTTGCTAAACAAGACCTTTTTAAGTGAGTTTTTGCCCCATTTTCCAACCTTTCTTGTCACAGTTGTTAAGCGAAACACTGGGCCACATCCACCATCATAGAGCTAGTTGCCAAGGGGATCCATTTTGATCATGGCGACAGTGTAACTCTCGTAAGGGTGAGGAATAGTCATGTCACTTTTTTTCAGTGAGGTTACAACTTTGTTCGGTCACTAAATGAGCCGTGCTAAGTCAAGAACCAACTGTACATGCATTTTCATTCCTCTCAGGAACAGAAATCTGTTCTTTTTTGCCACCCTTTGGGGGAAAGAGAGTGGCGTATAATGATTGATTCACTTTGATGGGAAGAACGCAAAACCCTGCACTTCCAATATCAGAAGGCAAAAGGATAGACAGCAAGAGATAGGAGTTTGGTGACAAGCAACCGAAAAGTAATAATCAGATGTCAGCCATGACGAGTCAGTCAGGAAACAAAGGCTCTTCAGATTGAAGAGATGGGTGCCTTCAAGAAGCCCCCCTTGGCCAGAAAGCGAGAGTCTAATGGCACCTTAATCAGGAAACCAATTTATCCACCGAGTACGTATCATGTACGGTGCAGATGGAATAAGATGAATGGGTAGATATTGTATATTATGTTAAGAAAGGAGTTACTGTCACCGTGAGAAAGAAAGAAGAAAAGCTTCACAAAACAAAAGGAAGGAGAACGTTGAAAAGAAAGCAGAAAGGGTCACTCTTGATAAACTACAAGATTTATAGCCCCTGAAGGATTTCCTCAGGAGCCCCTCAGAGTGGAGGTCACTCCACTTCGGGGAGAGAGAACGGGTTATAAATTAAAATTATTATTATTATTATTACTCCAGGGAATAGAAGGGGAAGTTATCAAATTTATAGATGATGCTAAACTGGCAGGAATAGGCAACACCCTTGATGAGAGGCTCACGATGGATCTTGACAGAATTGAACATGGGGCCCTATCTAACAAAATAAAATCCAACGTAGAGAAAAGCCAAGTCTTACACTTAGGCAAGAAAAACGAAGAGTACACATATAGACTGGGTGAAACCAGCTTAATAGCAATAACTGTGAGAGGGATATTGGAGTCTTAGTGGACAACCAATTAAATGTCAGCCAGCAGCCAAAAAAGCCAATGCAATCCTAAATTGCATTAACAGAGGGATACAATTAAGATTATGTGAGGCACTAATACCACTCTATAAAGCCTTAGTAAGGCCACACCTAGAATACTGCATCCAGTTTTGGTCATCACACTATAAAAAAGATGTTGAGACTCTAGAAAGAGTGCAGTGAAGAACAACCAAGATGATTAGGGGACTGGAGGCTAAAACATAGGATGAACGACTGGGCATGGCTAGTCTAGTGAAGAGAAGGACCAGGGGAGACATGATAACAGTGTTTCAGCATTTGAGGGGCTGCCAAAGAGAGGAAGGGGTCAAGCTATTTTCCAAAGCACCTGAAGGCCAGACAAGGAATAATGGGTGCAAACTGAATAAGGAGGGATTCAACCTGGAAATAAGGAGTAAATTTTTTGACAGCGAGAGCAATCAACCAATGGAACAGAAGTTGCCTTCAGAAGTTGTGAGAGTGCCAACACTGGAAGTTTTCAAGAAGAGACTGGTCTGCCACCTGTCAAAATGGTGTAGGCTCTGCTTGGGCAGGGGGTTGGAGTAGATAGCTTAAAAGGTCCCTTCCAACTCTGTTAATTTGTATCTGGAACTATATGGGAAAGTCATTGCTCCTGGGTCCTGTTAAATAGCATTTGTTTCAAGAAAGGGTCCATATGCTTATCCTACTGGAATGTATGGGACAGACAGATACCATTCAGGAAGGCAGTCTGGTCCTGGGATTTAGATACCCCAGAACCCATAGCCACCAGTCTTAGTAGTATGGAAGCAAAGTCATTTAGGCCAGCTGAGCCTACAGATGCTAGGATAGAAGCTTACCAAGATTTATCTTCTTTAGCAGATTTGGGAAGACGGTGGATTAATGTCCCAGTTTACCTATCATAATATTAAAATCCTGACACTCAAACAGATGCAAAAAGAATGGATTGTCTTTCAAAAGTTTAATTAATGTGAGAAACAGAGACAGGAGAGAAGAGAAACAGGAAGGATAGTGGGTCAGCTTCGAGGTCCCAATAAAACAGTGAGTTATTAGAAAATTGTTATCGCCTTCAGGTCTAGCTTTATTTCTAATAATGCATCTAGGTAGTTTCTCTACCCGCTCCTAATTTCTGAGCTCTTGCAGATTGCTTTTCAGATTTCCCAGTTCAGGCCTACAATTCCAATATTCCTTGGTGGTCTCCCATCTAATCCTAAATTTGTCACCTAGAGTCACAATTCTGAGATGAACATTTCCAGGAGTGAAATCAACTTACCTTCACTATTGGTTTGGAAATGTGAGCACACAGAGACACATATGTTTGCTTTGCTCACACGTGACACCTCTGCACATGTGCAGGACCTTCTGTGTAATGACATCCAGGTGGGTGGGCGGAGCCTACTACCAAGTGCACCTGCAAAGGTAAGTAGAACAGTGAGCGGGGGGGGGGGGAATTTAGATTAGCTAGGAAGCAGGAAATCTGATGATTCTAGCTAATATAAATCGTGTGTAACAGCTGATCATTGGAAATGCTGGTTTGTCTGAACTGGTAGCATTTTTTTACTACTGGTTCAGGTGAACCTGTAGTATTTTTACTACTGGTTTGGATGAACTGGTCCAAACCAGTAGGAATTCACCCCTGGGCATTTCCCATCGCTTTTAGTGCTTCCAAAGGGCCATGCAAATACACGTGCAAGCTAAGCCTTGATCCTAGCAATGGTTTAGAAAGGAATATTTCCAGGTTATCTTCTGGATGGCTACAAATACACTGTTGGACATTATTCAGTTCTCTCCCTTACTTTCCCTTATTTTTGCCCTTTCAGATTTCAGCCGGCCAAGCACAAATCTTGCTGGGTATCTCTACTGTTGTTTTTCCTTTCTTGTTACAGCTTGCAAATGTTGTCAATAAAACATCTTCAAAGGAAAAAAAAAACCAAGAAAGTCCAGTTGCCTCCTGAAAAAGCATCTTTGGGACAGCCATGACCTGGATGACTGAGAATCTCTACGGACTTTTTAGATATATAATTTGGGATGAACACCCAAATGTGGGAGTATGAACAGATTTTCAGAAAATTGCAAACTACAGGAACCATTAGCAGTCCTACATTTCTGTTCATCACAGATTGAGAAGGTGTATATGTTTCTAGAGTAGAGTGGTGTATTGTAGAGTAGAGTAGAGTAGAGTAGAGTAGGGTAGGGTAGAGTAGAGTAGAGTAGAGTAGAGTAGAGTAGAGTAGAGTAGAACAGAACAGAACAGAACAGAACAGAACAGAACATATTAGAATTTTTTATTGGCCCTGTGTGATTGGACACACAAGGAATTTGGAATTTGTGCATAAGCTCTCAGTGTATATAAAAGCTATAAGTGATCATTCATGATCATAGTCATCATAAATACATTCATCATGAATCCCAAGATACAACACTTAGTGACAATCAGAGGATACCAAATAAGCAATCAACATAATAAATCATATTCGGGGGGAAAAAACAAGATAGAAGAAATCACAATCGACAAGAATCTCTGGGCAGACCATAATCCAGTGAAAATTAGATGGAAGGGACAAAAGAAAGTAAGGAGGTGGACCTTAAAAAGATCAATTTTAAAACCTAAAGAATTTGTTTTGAAGATGGAAGAGCAAATGGGGCTCTTCTTCCAGGATAATAAGAAAGAAGATGCAAACATTCAAAATCTATGGAACAAAAAAAGAGATAACAGCAAAAAAAGCCTAGAGGAGGAATTTAGCAGAATGCAGGAAGAACTAGAAAAAGAGGCCCAGAAACACGAATTGAAGCAACACACCGACTTAATTAAACAGTCTTAGTAAATAGTTCGACAGCGTTGTGGGAATCGGTTGTTTAGCAGAGTGATGGCATCGGGGGGGAAAAACAAAAGAAGTCGAGAAGATGGATAACAAACACACCTATTTACACACAAAATGCCAGAGGTGTGAACGGATCGATTCACTTCCAGATCGTGTTTCACTTCGGGTAGCCCATTTCCACAGCTCAAGATCACAGCACATTTCCACAGCTCCCTCGAGATCTAAGAGGTTCCAAGACATCAAGGCAGGTCACGCTTAGAATTCAAAGGCACAAACTCAAATAAAAGTTCATCACACCGACTCACAGCTGACAAACAGCTAACAGATTTTTGCGTGATCGATCCCACCGGCCAAGTGGAACTGTCACCGATCCGAAGCCTTGGTCAGTCGCAAGGCGAGGGCGGTCTATTTGCCTAATTTGTGGCAGGGAGGGGATAAAACTGACTGTCTCCTAGACAGAGGAGATAACATGTCACATTTTATCTTTGGTTTGTTATTATTTTCCAACCGAGAACAAAGCCTTCGCTGCTCGCCTTCCCTCACCCCACCCCCGAGATTTGATTGAGAAGATAGTCAGGGCTGATATAAGGTTGAAGGGGGGGGGGGGAAACTGCAGCGGAGTGGAGATTTTGTCAGCACCTTAATGTCTGATTTGTAGAAGGTTTTTCTTTGGGATATTCGGTATGTCGGAGGATTGCCACCAAAGAGCCCTTCTGTTCTTTAATGGCAGTACTAAATCTTAACCAATGTGAGCACGAAAACTATTGTGCGACACTTCGCAACATCTATCAAAGTTATATTTTTCCCAAGCTCGGAGAAAACAGCTGAATCATGCATGTTCTTGATAGGACTCTGATCAGACTGATAAAGGCAGCTCAGCTTCAATCAGGGCATTTTCTTCCTTCTTTTTTTTCCCCCTTCCTTTTTCTTCTTTTTTTTCTTAAGGCGATGTTTTGAAAAGCAAAGAGGAAATTCAAAGCTGGAGCTGGAGCCAAACAGCTCCCCTAACACTTTGATCAACCTGCGACTGACGTTTCACTAAAAACGTCTTGGGACTGACGTTTCACTAAAAATGTCTTGGTTTTATTAAAATGCTGGCATCTGAGATGGAGGGAGAGTCAATCGGAGTCACCGAAAATGTAATCTATAGGTTTTTTTAAAAAAAACCACGATTGCACAACAGTTTTGAGAGACATCACTTATCAAGTACTCTGTCTCTCTGTCTCTTTCTCTCTTTCTATTCTCGCTCTCCCTCTTTTTCCAAACCCACACACACAGAGTGACAGACAGAGACAGACAGAGCAGAAAGACACAAAGAGAGAGAGAGAGACAGAGAGAGAGACACACACACAGACAGACAGAGACAGAAAGAGAGAGAGAGAGAGAGAGACAGAAAGAGAGACAGAGAGAGAGACAGAGAGACAGAGAGGGACAGAAAGAGAGACAGAGAGAGAGACAGAGAGAGAGAGATACAGAGAGAGAGGGAGAAGCAGAGAGAGACAGAAAGAGACAGAGAGAGACAAAGACAGAGAGAGACAGAGAAAGAGAGACAGAGAGGGACAGAAAGAGAGAGAGATAGAGAGAGAGACAGAGAGAGAGACAGAGCAAGACAGAGAGAGAGACAGAGAGAGAGAAAGAGAGAGAGACAGAGAGGAACAGAAAGAGAGAGAGACAGAGAGAGAGACAGAGAGAACAGAGAGGGTCAGAGAGACAGAGAGAGGGGGGGAGGGTGAATATTTGGACATATTTTTGAAAAGGAAAGCTTTCCCCTTAGGGTCACAATAGTTTTCCACTTCTCTAAGCATTAATATATATTGTTAAAAATGAGACAAACACAGAAGTTAAATCAACGTAGGACTTCTTTGCAGAGGGCAATAAAACCCATATATGAAAAGACTTATTTCTCCAAAAAAAAGGGATCCGTTAATTTAAAAAATTAATTGGAAAGGAAAGAAATACAGCACGGGGGAAAGACCAAAGCACTGAAGCATTAAAAAAAAAATTAGTATTGGGATGGTTATTTGTCTTTCCCTTTGAAGGAGGTCAAGAATAAATTGCCACTGAAAGCCACTGTTCTTTCCCCCACAGAAGATAGCTGGGCTGCCATGGGTGATCCTTGACTTACGACCAAAATGAGGCTAAAGGAGTCATTGACAAAATGTCAAACACCTTTGTATATTTTCCCCTCCAACCACTAGATGGGGGTAGAGAGCAACAACAGTATATAAAGATTGTATGTTGGGGGTATATTTTCTCCTCCGACCACTAGATGGGGGTAGAGAGCAACAACAGTATATAAAGATTGTATGTTGGGGGTATATTTTCTCCTCCGACCACTAGATGGGGGTAGAGAGCAACAACAGTATATAAAGATTGTATGTTGGGGGTATATTGTCCCCTCCGGCCACTAGATGGGGCTAGAGAGCAACAACAGTATATAAAGGTTATATGCTGGTGCATGACTATAGTATAATCTTTATTGTCGTTGTACTTAAATTCAACAAAATTGGTTATAAGGCTAAAGTTAAGCCCAGAATTGACATCTTTACCTAACCTACTTAAACACATGGAGTGAATACAGACAGACATTTATGAGTGAATATGAAAGAGAGTGAAGGGGGCATTTATTATATTCTCTGTGAAGAGAAAAAAATGTGTTCTATTAATCAAACCAAGTAATTGTCAACGTGTACGAGCAGCTTGCCTCGCAAGTATAATTCACGGGCCACTGAATTACAGAAATATAAAAGGCAGAGAGCGAAGGCACCCTTATTAAGAAGATAACTTTCATACGTTGTAGTTTGGTTTCCCTCCCACTCCCCACTTTTTAAAGAAGTTTTATCTTGGCTATCTATTTTCTCAATTTTTCCCTGTCTGAGCTAAACAGCCTTTTGATCCTTGTTCACACATTGTTTTACACCAGACCCTCGAGTGTCTGCAGAAATTAATATACGCTCTTTCTGTGGATTTCCAGACATTCAGTAGAGAAACAGAAGGCTTTCTGAGACAAAGTGGAAGTGACATCTTTCGTCAGTAATTTTATTACCGATAATTCCTTCAGTGGAGGAAGAAGTGCCAGCTTTTTAGTAGCCAAAGGTACAGTTGGGCTATTGAATGCATAAAGGCAATTCATTATTTTTGTAAAAAATACATCAGTGATACTGTCTATTTTTGGACAGAGTCATCACTGGGTGAGTTATGGAAATGAATCAACCAGTTCTAAATTCAGGATGAATTCATCTTCCCTCCCTCCCTCCATCCATCCATCCCCCCCCCCCACCTCTCTCTCGTAGCAGGTGGGTTCATCCGTAGCTAACTTTATGGCTGGTTTGGAAAACCTCCAAATCCCACCCCTGGCTGGCCCTGCCCACCCCTCCTCTTCAGTTGCACAACTCAAGCCTCCTGCACAACTGCCTAACATGTAAAAAAAACAGCCCAAGTTCGAATCCCAGTAAGGGTATGGCTAGCTGATGAGAGCTAAATAGCTTGAAATAGATCTATACTAGTCTCCCTTTTTTATTTATCAGTAAATGCAATATATATAGGTGTGTGTGTGTGGTGTCATAATTTATCAGCACAACACACAACACACACACACACACAAACATATATGTGCATGTGTGTGTGTTGCGTTTGTTTTATGTGTTGTGACACAATGCACAATTCTCTCCTGTAAATGATATATCCTGACAATGTATTCACAATGTTTATGAATAAATTAATAAAAAATGTTTATGAATAAATTAATAAAAAAATGTTTATGAATAAATTAATAAAAATTAAAAGCTAGTCTAAACGTGTTACAATTAAGGACCAAGAATAGCAGGATGATCTAGTTTTTCAGTGTCCAAAGGAATATGAGAGGGGGCTGGCTTCAAAATCCCAATTCATTGTCTAAATAAGATTTCAACTTCAACACGCTGACGTTTCTAGAACAAGATCTGGAATTCCTGCCTGAGCATGCAGAAAATCTGTGTTGTTGCTTTTTTAAATGCTAAAACAAAACAAAAACTTCTTCTAGAAACTCAATTTTGCAAAAAAAAAAAGATAAAAATAAAAAATAAGGTGAGAGGTTGACTGAAATAGCATCCATTAAGTGTTAATTAAAATGGCAATTTCATTTCATATTATGTTCAGCTGTGCCATTCCGACATTCACACTTGTATAACTGTGACCCAATCTGTCGGCGTGCATTTCCTTCTAACTTCACAATTTCTTTATTTCACAACTTTGCCATTCTGCTTCTCGTGATTTAGGAGTAGAAAATGACACACGAGGGCAAATATGTGCAAAGTGCTAGCATCTGGAAACACAGTTGGTGACAATGAATATGTTGTAAATTACATTAATATTACAGAAACAGAGAATTGGAATGTTTTATGGTTAGCATTAAAAATAAGGATCACATCATTTCTCTCTCTCTCTCTCTCTCTTTCTCTTACGCACATTCTCTGCGGATATTTTAATGTATTCTACAAGGAATATATTGTTCCATTTTTATCTTAGGCTTCTTAAATCAGCATCATAATGAATGTGAGATCTCGCAGAAGCTACCAATACTATGCTGTAAGGGGAAAAAAAGCTGCCAACTTCTCTCCATAACGGGGGTTTATATCTTTCGGCCCCGTAAAGATTTGAGTCCAGTTCCCAAAATTTACCCAAAACTTGTCAGTGATTTTTAATTTGTAATGCGATAGAAATACATAGCAAATATGTGTACCAGGTATAGTTTTATCCAGTGATTTCAAATTAATTTAATTTTATAAGATTTTCTCATTATTTTTTTTAATTAAAAAGGCAACTGGAGTGTTTTTTGAGAAGGAAGAAGACATTTGCCTTCTTATCTAAGAAACTTCATCAGCTGTGACATCAGTTGTGCAACTTCTTGGATGAGAAGTGAAATTATTTCTTCTTCTTCTTCTTCTTCTTCTTCTTCTTCTTCTTCTTCTTCTTCTTCTTCTTCTTCTTCTTCTTCTTCTTCTTCCCCCTCCTCCTCCTTCTAAAACCAATTTCATTGTAATTTTTACAATGACAATAAAGATTATTATTATTATTATTATTATTATTATTATTATTATTATTATTATTATTATTAAAAACAATCCAGTTGTTTTTTTAAAAAAGAAACACATTTGAGGCAACCATGACCTGGATGACTGAGAATTTCCATAGGCATCTATCAAAAAAAAAAGCTCAAGACCATATAGGTGGAAAAATGTGGTAAAGGCCTTCATTCTGCATTGGATAGACAATGGCTAAAATGATACTTTACTTTACTTTATTTAAATTTATATACCGCTCTATCTCCCTTGCAGGATTCAGGGTGGTGAACAGGCAATCATAAAACATAAAAACCTCGGGTACAATAAATATAATAAAAACAAATTAAACAAGAACCTGTTCTAAAAAGTCCCAATAAAACCCAGTTGATAAAATACATTTAAAAGCTACGCCAGGCCGGCCGCACGAAATAGATGAGTTTTTAGGGCCCGGCGGAAGAGGCGCAAGTCCATGGTTGTGCGCAGGTCGGGGGGAAGATCATTCTGGAGGGCCGGAGCTGCCACAGAGAAGGCTCTCCCCTTAGGGGTCACCAGCTGACATTGGCTAGCCAACGGGACTCTGAGGAGACCCTCTCTGTGGGAGCGGACTGGTCGATGGGAGGTATGTGATAGGAGATGGTCTTCCAAATATTCAGGTCCATTGCCATGGAGCGCTTTGAAGGTTGTTACCAGTGGTGGGTTTCAAATTTTTTAGAACCTACTCTGTAGGTGTGGCCTATTTTGTGGGTGTGGCTTGGCAGTCATGTGACAGGGTGGGAGTGGCCACCTTTTAAAATGTGGTGAAACTCATTTAACAACGCTCTTGCTTAGCAACCAAAATTTTGGACTCAATTGTGATCATAAATTCTCTTTCTTTCTTTCTTTCTTTCTTTCTTTCTTTCTTTCTTTCTTTCTTTCTTTCTTTCCTTCCTTCCTTCCTTCCTTCCTTCCTTCTTCCTTCCTTTCCTTTCCTTTCCTTCCCATTGGGTCACTGGCAGTGGCAGGCCAGATTTACTTCCAGGTACGCCGGTGGAACCCCCTCTCACCGCTTCTCTAAATTTCACCAACCGGCTCTCGCAAGTAGGTGCGAGCCTGCAGAAACCCACCACTGGTTGTTACTAACACCTTGAAGCACACTCGGAATATCAGAGGCAGCCAGTGCAGCTCGTGCAGGAGAGGTGTTACATGGGAGCGTCTAGAGGCCCTCAAGATCCCCCGTGTGGCCGCATTCTGTACTAGCTGGAGTCTCCGGGTGCACCTCAAGGGAAGTCCCATGTAGAGAGCATTGCAGTAGTCCAGGCGGGAAATGACGATAATAGCAATAGCAATAGCACTTAGACTTATGTATCACTTCACAGTGCTTTACAGCCTTCTCTAAGCAGTTTACAGAGCCAGCACATTGCCCCCAACAATCTGGGTCCTCATTTTACCCACCTCAGAAGGATGGAAGGCTGAACCAATCTTGAGATGGTGAGATTTGATCTGCCGAACTGCAGCTAGCAATCAGCTGAAGTAGTCTGCAGTACTGCACTCTAACCACTGTGCCACCACAGCTAATGATGTCCTAATACGTAATGTTGGTCAGGGACAAGATAGGGACAAAAATTGTTTGCTCACCCATCACTACCCATTCTTATGCGTTGGACAGAGTCAAAAACCAACAAAGCATTAAAACAGCCATTCAGCCAACTATTTAAACCATTGCCAAATGCAGGTAATCCTCAACTTACCATAGTTCATTCATTTAGTGATCATTCAAAGTTACAACAGAGCTGGAAAAAAAGTGACTTACGATCATTTTACAAATTTATGGCCATTGCAAACGTCCTACGTCCCAAATGGTCATGTGATACTTGGCAACAACTCATATTTAGAGTTTAGAGTTTATTGGTTTTTTATACCACCCTACTCCCGAAGGACTCAGGGCGGTGTACAGCCAAAATAAAAACACATATATAAAAGTTAAAAGGAAAGCTTTTAAAAGACATAATTAAAATATTGGCTGAAACATGGAAAAAACCCAAACTAACCCTGATTAAAATAATAAAAATTTAAATTTAAAAATTTAAATTTAAAAATTTAAAAAGCATGCTTTATGCCAGCCCTGCTTGTTGAAAGAGAAAGGTTTTGAGACCGTGGCGGAAGGTGCATAAATCAGGGATAGTTTTTAATTCCGGGGGCAATTTGTTCCAGAGGACAGGGGCTCCCACGGAGAAGGCTCTCCCCCTGGGTATCTCCAATCGACATTGTCTAGCCGACAGCACCATGAGGAAACCCTCTCTATGGGAGCGTACGGGCAAAAATTTTAGAATGTGCAGAAATGAATAAACTAACTTTTGAAATGAAGGCAAAAGAAGACACTGAATATTTTGAGGTATGGGATCTGTTCTATCGATGGTTGGATGAGAGAAACAGGAGTTAAAACTTTGAAAATTACAAGAGAAAGATTAATTTTATTATTAGAGTTGTTTACTGTAACTTATTAATTTTGACTAGTATTAACAATTAATATGTATTAATAAATATCATGAGGGGAAAGCACTGTTATTATGAGATTACCATTGGAGAATGCTATTATTGTTACTGTGATGACTGTTACACAAAAGAATTATAACCAGACAATACACTGTTTATATGGAGTTTGAACATGTTGCTCTTTTTATCTATATTATTAAAACAAAATAAAGAAAAAGAAAGAAAAAGAAATGGAGATTTACACTCATCCCATCACAATAGATAAGCACATTTTTCTCTTTGGCCTTCAGAATCAAAAAAAAACAACCCCATAGAGAACCTATTAATAATTTTTATGCTGGTGCAGATCAGTCTAATTTACATAGGTAGCTATCAATACAACAAACCCCATTAATTATTTTTAATAACAACTGGGGATTTTTTGTTAAGTATCTTGCTTATTCTGCTTCGTGAACTAGCATTAGCCAATTTTGCACTCTGGCTTAGTATCACATTTCCCTAAGTGTATTATTACCTTGTATTTATCTAAATTAATTTCGGTGCTCTCTTGACCCTTTTTATGACAAGTGTATAATCTATCAATCAAATGCCAGCTGGAGTTTTCCCACACATCATGTCAAATTCCTTTCTGCATTGCAGTGTCCATTGTATGTGCGAGCATGTGGATTTGCCCTTACTGGAAGGAAAGTGATCGCTGAATACTTATTAATCCCAATTCACATTGACTAAGAAGATCAACTGTTAATTTATTCTCCAAGTGTGAAACAAAGAAATAGGGGGGGGGGAAAGAATAGTGTTTTATAGGCAGAAGAATAAGAAAGGAAGACTGATATGAATGAAGTTGCATTGTAAAACTGGCCTATAGAGTTCTCAAAATGGCTGACAAAATAACTAGGTAAAAATGTGAAAGCCATTCAAGCAATGATTGGAATGAATCCTAAAGTGACTGAGATAGATGGTGGGTGGGTGGGTGGGTGGGTAGATAGGTAGGTAGGTAGGTAGATGATGATAGATAGATGATAGATGATAGATAGATAGATAGATAGATAGATAGATAGATAGATAGATAGATAGATAGATAGATAGATAGATAGATAGATAGATAGATAGATAGATGAAAGAGAGATGAAAGAGAGAGAGAGACAGAGAGAGAGAGAAAGAGAGAGAGACAGAGAGACAATTTATATTAATAGAGAGATGGTTAGGAGATAAATGATAGACTGACAGAGAGATACAGATAGAGAAAGAAGGAGGGAGGGAGGAAGAGGGGGGAGAAATCTGCACAGGTATGAAGTTAGGTTCAAATAACAAACTTTGCCTTTTTCATTTTTTTTAAAGACTCCACAGAGAAAACACAGCTCCCCTAAGGAGCTTTCCTAGGTTCTGAATATGCTGATTCGGTACTGTCAGTTTAGTTATTTTTATAACTTTCTACTCTGGCATTATTACAGCTTGCTGTCATGGCTCAAAGGAGATATTTTGCAACCTCATATTTAGACAAGGTTGCGGGACAGAATTTCTGACCTTCAACAATACATCAGTGTGAGGTAAACTTGTCTTTTTACTCCCTGGAGAAGCTCTCGGTGGAATAGATCTTGCCATACAAGAATGACCTTTTAAGAGGATAATGGCCACTAAATGGTGCTTAGCAAGACACAGCAGGTAATCTTGGCTGATCTCAAACACCCTAAGCAAGCTTTAGTACTAGTAGTACTTGGATAACAACCCCATCACAAAATCACGATTAAAACAACAACAACAACGTCCCAGCAGAAAGCCTAAACGAATTCCACACTGTTGTCAAGAAACCCACAGGCATGATCATCAGGGAATGAGTTTCAACATACCAATATGTCCACACATGAACAAATCTGGATACGAAACTTCAACTTATACCCAAAGAGAAAGAGAGAATTGCCAGCTGGTTTCCATCCATCTGACATAACTTGGGATTGGCCCAGCAGTCTCCAACTGTTGATGTCTGATAGAAAACATCCATCTGGCAAGGCTGCGGAGTGAAGGGATGAATGACAAGGCAACAGGTTAACCCAGAGCTAAGCAGAACAGTTGTAAGGCACAGAGAAAACTCCATGGGCAGGGACTAGACCTTGCCTGTCTTGAGAGGAGAGCTGATATTTTTAAACTTCAACTAGTTTGGAAACAGTAAACTATCTCAGACAAAGCCTGCTAGAAATTGGGCACATGTGAATGTCTCTGTTGGCTCGTGAGTGCACTCTAATTTTCTAATTAATGCTTCTTTTTTCTTGAATAGTCAAATCTGAATCATGTTGCATCTCTTTTCTACAATGCAAAACCTTAAACAAGTTGACTTGTCAAGAGCATTTCCTTAAGTTGCCATTTTCCTTTTTCCCTCCTCCCAGCTTTATTTATAATTGCATTAAGGAAAAGATATAGATCATTTTGATGTGATCTGCCGTTCAAAAAAAAAAAGAATAATAGTTATCAAGTCGATCTCTTCCAAGCGCTGGCTAATTAAATCAACTGCCTGGTTTGTTTAGTCAAGAAATCAGTACTGCTGGAGAAATTATTGTCTATTTTTCTGCAGTTGTTTTGCTGCTTATGACCCTTCAGCAATTCAGAAGCTTATCTTGTTTAGTTGGCTTGTTAGTTTTTACAATGTGGAATCAATTCCAACAATATACCAGTAATACTTTAACAGATATAAGAAATAAGTAAGTTTCACCCATCTCATTTCTTTTTCTTTTTTGCCAAACCCACATACTGTCAAAGGAAAAGAATATTAGAAGTATTTTCAATTCTCCAAATGACGCAATGCTACTTACCATATTTTTCGGCATATGTCACATCTTTCCCCCCTCTAAAAGAGGGTGAAAATTTGGGTGCCTCTTATACACTGAATGTAGCCCCACCCACCCACTGGCCTCAACCCTTTGGCCTCTGCCTCCCAGCAATTTATCTCTTTGAAGCAAACAGGGGCTTGCGGAGGCTTCAATAAGCTCTAGCAATCCCTGAAACCTGTAACAGCTGATGATCGGGAGAAATTGAAAGTGAAACTTGCTGTTTGCTCCACGTGGCAAATAGCTGGGAGGCAGATTTTCTTTTTCTTGTGCTAATCAGGCTGTTTGCTGCAAGGAGGTAAGTCAACAATTATAAATGCCTATAGAATGTTCAAATGTTTAGACTTATTTTTTAAAGACTGCTTTATTATTATTCTAGACAACTTAACAAAATGAAGAACTTTTTAAAATAAATGCTAGATCTGAAGAGGCCCCATGCTATTGTTTTAAAAAGTGCTATTCTTTTCAATAGCAGAGGATAACTATACTTCCAGAAAGCACATCAATTTTAACAGCATCTGTACAAGTATAGTCTTAAATATAACACTACAAACAGTGTATGTTGTCTGTACTGTTTGTTGCAAGGAGGCAAATTGCTGGGAGGCAGAGGCAGATATTTTCCCCTTGTTTTCCTCCCCAAAATCTAGGCATGTCTTATACTTCGGAGCATCTTATACTCCGAAAATGCCGTATCTTGTTTCAAACAGATGATAAAACCTTAGGTAAAAATGTCCACACTATATTAATGAAACCGATTCAGAACAAATAACAAAGGGAAAATAGAATATTTGTACAATGCTTTAGGGGAAAAAAGGGAGAATTCAAAAATATAGCAATAGCACCTACTTATATAGTGCTTCATAGTGCTTTGCAGTCCTCTCTAAGTGGTTTACAAATTCAACATCAATCAATGGAAGGGACCTTGGAGGTCTTCTAATCCAGCACTCTACTCAAGCAGGAGATCCAACCTGTGGTTCATAAAAGTGACTGTCCAGTCTCTTCTTAAACATATTGCCCCCCACAATCTGGATCCTCATTTTACTACCTTTGGAAGGATATATAAATATTAGACGAAGTCTGCATGAAAACATTTATGGATTTTCACATTTTTTTTCTTTCAATATTATTGCTCCTGAAATTAAGGGAGTAAGTATCAACTATTCAATGTTAATGGGCAGTAATTTGAATGTTACTCTTATCTAGAGACAAATAAAGGTAAAGGTTCCCCTCGCACATGTGTGCTAGTCGTTCCCGTCTCTAGCGGGCAGTGCTCATCTCCATTTCAAAGCCGAAGAGCCAGCACTGTCCAAAGATGTCTCTGTGGTCATGTGGCCGGCATGACTAAATGCCAAAGGCACAAAGAATGCTGTTACCTTCCCATCAAAGGTGGTTCCTATTTTTCTACTTGCATTTTTACATGTTTTTCTAACTGCTAGGTTAGCAGAAGCTGGGAGAAGTACCCGGAGCTCACTCCGCTACGCAGCATTAGGGATTCGAACTGCCAAACTGCTGACCTTTCTGATCGACAAGCTCAGCATCTTAGCCACTGAGCCACCACAACCCTGAATCCAGAGATACCTTCATTCTATTCAAACAGAAATAAACATAGCTATTCATGATGACCCATCATTTTTTAAATTTCCCTTTCTTCTCTGGATAGCATGAGGGCGTTGATTTCACCAATATTCTAAAATTGTATTTCTGCATCTGGGCAAGTTCCACATGTGTAACTTCAACATAAGTTCTGACTATTCTACCAATTGAAAGAAGGGTTGCCTCCTAAAATTGTGAATTCTCCATCACTGGATATTTTTAAGATTAGGACAGTCATTTGACCTGAATGGTATAGGGTCTCCAACTAAAGCAGGGAGTTGGATTTGAAGACCGCCAAGGTCCCTCCAACTCTTTTTTTAAATTTTTTTTTATTTATTCTTATAAAAATAAAATCATACAAACATAATTTTAAACATATTGCCATCACAGCGCGAGAAAGCATAACATTTAAATAACCAAACTTAACATTACCGTTCTAATAATAGGCCTAATATTTAACACCAACATTTACACTATATACAGCCCATCTAGTCAACGTACCTACTTCATCAATTCTTATTCGTCCTTTAATTTCTGATTAATATTATTTACCAATATCTGATTTAAACATATATTATTGCTTCAGTTGTTATTATTCGGTCGTTCCCGTACCCAGTTATACCACCTCTTCCACGAGTTGTAGAATTCTGAGTCCTTTTTTCCTTTAATTAATTTTGTTAATCTATCCGATTCTGCGCATTCATTAATTTTATTTATTACTGCCCTATCCATTGGTATTTGATCACTCTTCCATTCCTGGGCAAATGCCAATCTTGCCGCAATAATTATGTGCAACACCAAAAACCATATCTCCATGTTGATATCTGGGGATTTGAGTCCTAACAGGAAGGTTTCAGGTTTCAAATCTAATTGATGTTGGGTGATTTCTATTAACCACTGCCTGATTTTTTTCCAGTATTAATCGCCATTGGGCAGGTCCACCACTGATGGAAATAGGTCCCCTCTCTGTGACCACATTTCCAGCAATTAGGCATGGTCCCAGGGAACATTCTGGCAAGTCTTGCCGGGGTTAGATGCCACCGATATATCATTTTATATGTATTTTCCTTATACGAGGCTGCCATAGTCAATTTCATATTTTTGAACCAAATTTCTTCCCAACCTTGAAAGTCCAATGTGCGTCCTATATTCCGTCCCCAAGCAATCATGCAGTCTTTGACCACTTCTTCCCCTACGTCTAATAACAATAGATGTCCGTAACACTTGGAGAGCATCCCTTTCTCTGTTCCAAAAAGAACCTTATCCAGTTCTTGTTTATAGGGATATATACCTTCAGTCTTCTGATCTTTTTTGTACCTTGAGAATATCTGGGAATATAGCCACCAGTCGATATGGTACCCTTGCGAAGCTAATGATTCCCTGGTCTTCAAATTCCCCTGTGAATCTAAGATCTTCATATGTCAAGATCTTCTCCCCTCTATATCGTGTTGGATAAACAAGGGCTTCCTGAGTAGAGATCCAGCGTGGCACGTTCAAGTATAACTTCCTCCTCAACTTCTCCCAAGAATAGCTCAAGGTCCTACGCACCAAGTGGTCATTGAAGTGTTTGGGTCGCTCTGAACTGGGCCAAATATAATAGTGCCAACCATACTGTAGGCCCCAACCTTCAATAGTCAGGAGCCGTGTTCTCCTCAGGGTCATCCATTCTTTAATCCAAATTAATAAAGCCGCCTGATGATAAAGCTGCCAATTGGGGAGACCAAATCCCCCTCTAATTCTAGGTTCCTGCATCATTTTCAATTTAATTCTAGGTTTTTTACCTTGCCAAATAAATTTTGAGACGGCTCTATTCATTTCATTAAAGAATTTCTTTTCCAATCTTACATGGGCCGATTGAAATAAAAATAGCCATTTGGGGAGAATACACATTTTAATAACTGCTATTCTCCCCATAAGGGAGAGTTGCAGGTTCTTCCATCTGCCGAAATCTTGGACCATCTGTTTGTAAAGGTGAACATAGTTGTCTTCCTTTATGGAGCTACATCTCCCTGTCAGCCATATTCCTAAATATTTGATTTTATTTACGATCTTCAGACCCACTAGATCTTCAAGTTGGTGCTTCTGTCTTGCGGTCATGTTTTTGACCAACATTTTGGTCTTATCTTCCTTAAGAAGTAGACCTGCAACGCTCCCAAATTCCCTAATTAGTTCTAACAAATGCGGTCCTGATTCCCTTGGTTCTTCTAAAATGAAGGCCAGATCATCAGCATATGCTTGCACCTTAACCTCCTCCTGTCTAATCCTCAGTCCCTTTATCTCGTTTTTCCGTCTTACTTCTCTCAGTAGAGGTTCCAAAGTCAAGACAAATAATAGTGGGGATAAGGGGCAGCCCTGTCTTGTACCTCTATGGATCTCGATCTTCCCTGTTTGATCTCCCTCAATCAATACCCTTGCTGTTTGTTTTTGATATATGGCCTGAATTGCCCCAATAAATTTTGTGCCAAAATCCATATATTTCATCTGGGATATCATAAAGTCCCAGGAGACCCGATCAAATGCCTTTTGGGCGTCAACAAAAACTACGGCCATCTGTTTATCCGGGCAGGCCTCAAAATATTCCAGGGTATTCATAATCATCCTCAAATTATCCCATAGGTGTCGGTTGGGGAGGAAGCCATTCTGATCTGAGTGTATGAAGGTATTAAGAAAACAGGTACGTCTTGCTGCTAACACTGCCGCAAAAATTTTATAATCAGAGTTTAGCAGCGAAATTGGCCTATAATTTCTAATAAGTGACAAGTCAGTCCCTTCCTTGGGAATAATGGAAATAAACGCTTCAGACCACAATGCTGGAGTCTGGGTATCCCTCATCACTCTGTTATACAACTCTGTCATATATTTACCCAGTACCCCAAACATCGCCTTATATAGTTCAACCGGAAGCCCATCTGTACCCGGGGTCTTCCCATTGGCTTGTTTCATCATGGCTGCTTCTACTTCCCCTTCCGTTATATCACCGTTAAGAAGTTGCTTCATAGATTCAGGGACTTGTGGTAGGTCAGATTTAATCAAAAACTGTCTGATTCCTTGTATCTCTTCTCCCTCTTTCTCATACAGTTTGGTAAAAAATTCTTGTGCCACTTTCTTTTTCCCTTCCTTAGTAGTATGGAAGTTTCCATCCAAATCCTTCAACCCCTCTATCCTACATTGTTCGCCTTCCTTCCTTAAGCGGTATGAGAGCCATCTACCTGGCTTATTGGCATTCTCAAAGTGATGTTGTTTAGACCATTTAGTCTTAGAGGCTAACTCTTCTTTATCTAGCAAGCTAATCTGATGTTGCCAGAACGTCCTTTCCTCGACCAGGTGTTCCTGCTCATTCCCTTCCTGCATTCTCTGCTCAACTCTACTCAGATTATTCAGGAGTTCTTTCCGTTGTGCTCTTTTAATTTTGCTACAGTTAGCGCTGTATTTAATCAGTAAACCCCTCATAACTGCCTTAGCAGTGTCCCAAGTATTATAAATGGATGTGTCTTCGGTTTTATTCTCTTGGATAAAAAAACTCATCTCTTTTTAAAAGACCCCATAAAGTGTTCATCTTGCAAAGCCCCCACCCACATTCTCCATCTAGTTTGCCTGTATCCAGGGATCTTCCATGTCAGCCTTATAGGACTATGATCCCTCCAACTCTTTATTCTGTATTCTATTCTAAGGAAAGACTTCTTCGATTTTTGTGAAATCCTAAAAGAGACACAGCAGTATTGCATCAACTTCTCAAGCAAGTTCCAGCAAATTCAAATTTAATGGAGTTTTGTGTGTGTGTGTATTTTCATTTAGTGAAAATAAATTTTACCCCTAGAAGCATAAAGAATTGATAGGTTTATCTTTATTTCTTCAATTTATACCCTACCTTTCTAGTCAGCTGGGTAAGGAAGGCAACTAATAATAATTAAAATGCAGAACATAAAAAGTAAACAAACCGAGAGAAATTTAAATTAATGCTAGGTATAATTGGATTAGTATTACCTTATAACATGGTTCTGCTAGTGCCAGGTATGATATGCCTGCTTTGCATAAGGAATATAATTTATATAAACCTCTGAATATTTTTTATTAAGGAAGTGTATGTGCCAATGTTAATAGCTCTTGGACAACTTGCAATGATTCAATCAAACCAATGTTAGAAGCACAACAAAGGTAAACGACAGCAATGTCACGTTTGTTTAATACAAACCTTTCACTTCCTTCATGTTGCAGCTCTAGTTCTCAAATGGCTGAAATGATGATGCGCTTCAAGGTGCTTGTTACCATCTTCAAATCGCTCCATGGCTCGGGGCCTAGCTACTTGCGGGACCGTCTCCTGCCACATACCTCCCTGCGTCCAATACGCTCCCACAGAGAGGGCCTACTGAGGGTACCAACCGCTGGTCAATGCCGGCTAGCGGTGCCCAGGGGTAGGGCCTTCTCTGTGGCAGGGCCGGCCCTCTGGAACGACCTACCCCCCAAACTTCACACTATCACGGACCTTCCCCTCTTTTGCCGTTCACTTAAAACATATTTTTTTCAACAAGCTGTTCTCGCGTAATAGTTTAGACTCTTGTAATATAGCTTCTGCCAAACACGTAAATGATGTTAGATTTTTTAGGGGGAATTTTTAGCACAGGCTGTGATTTAATTCTTTTTATCTATTTATTGTATTTATTGTATTTTATTATTGGTTGTTTTAAATTCCTGTGCACCGCCCTGGGTCCACTTCGGTGGAGAAGGCGCGGTATATAAATTGAAATAAATTAAATGATGATCGGATGCCACTCTATAAAGCCTTAGTAAGACCACACCTAGAGGACTGCATCCAGTTTTGATCACCACACAAGAGATGTTGAGACTTTGGAAAGAGTGCAGAGAAGAGCAACCAGGATGATCAAGGGGGTTGGAGGCTAAAACGTAAAACAGTGTATAAGAGGCACCCAAACAAATGGTTACAGGAACTGGGCATGGCTAGTCTAGTGAAGAGAAGGACTAGGGGAGGCACGATAGCAGTCTTCCAATATTTGAGGGGCTGTCACAGAGAAGAGTGGGTCAACCTGTTTTCCAAAGCACCTGAAGGCAAGACAAGGAATAATGGATGGAAACTGATCAAGGAGAGGTTCAACCTAGAAATAAGAAAAAAATTCTTATCAACTCTGGGTTCAGAACCAGTGTTACAACTCTGGTCCCTTAACCAGTGTTAGCAAAATACATGCGGAATAGTGTAATTCACTGGACAGTAAAGAGATACGTTGCTGTAACCACAAACAAACTCTAAAACAGTGATAGTAAGAAAATAAATAGTCTTTACTTTGTAGCAACTAAAATGCTTCTTCCGACTAATTTCTCAAACAAATAACAGTTCTTCACCCAACATAGATATCTTGCAGTGTTGCAAAACAAATACTCCTCCTTCTTCACAGTTTCAGCTTCTCAAACGGCAATCAGGAAACACAGGAATCACAAGGAATCGAACGGGGAACGGACTGTGTTCCTGACCTTGCTTTATGGTAGAGCAGATAATCACAGCCAATCAGACTTTCAAACAGTTCTTAAAGCTACATAACTCCTTAAGAACATAGGCTCATATATATTGTCAACCCAATTTAAGGCTGAATATCCTAACAAGAACCATCATCCAATGGAACAGAAGTTGCCTTCAGAAGTTGTGGGAGCTTCATCACTGGAGCCTTTCAAGAAGAGAGTGGATTACCATCTGTCAGAAATGGTATAGTATCTCTTGCAAGGTCCCTTTCCAACTCTGTTAATACATTAAATAAATTAAGCTTTTAAGGTGGCTGATGGTAGGATCAGCTGAGACTTTGGAAGCCAGTAGGAAAAAAACTCAGTTCCATGACTAGAATTCTGCTCCTGAAACCAAAAGAGGTCTCAAGGTCACTACTGGATTGGTAACATCTCCAAGAGACACCTGGAACACTTGGAAGAGGTCACCAGGAGGAAGATGTTTGCCATGGGTCCCTAGTAGCTTGGTTGGCATTGTTGTCTTCCACAGTTTTGCTTATTTCTGTTCTGACCGAGGCTTCCCAAGAGTCTAAAGCAAACTCCTAGTCATGACAAAAACCACTTTGATTAATTTACTGTGAATTGTGCTCATTCACAACCAGCAAAGACTTTCAAGGGAGGATTTATAGTTATAGACCTTATCTGACTTGGAGAGCTGACAGGCTGATATCTGCAAAACTTGGCAAGGAGACTCATGAACCAATTGTCTTCTGCAAACTCCACTCCCCTTTCACTCCTCTTTTATTTCCTACTCCCAAGTCGATCCCTCTTCTTTAGCTGTTCCCTTCATCTGGCAACTCTGTGCATGTGCACACTGGGACCAGGCTCAAGCTGTTCATCTTCCTCACTGATGTCTGACTCCGAAGGCAGCTGATAACTGTCAGAAGATCCTGGCCCCATCTCTGCCTCCAATACAGAGCCCTCATCACAGCCTTCCCCAGACTCCAGGACTGGCCCATATTCCTCCCTAACCTCCTCACTGTCTGAATCTGCTGCAAGATTTGCTGGCAGGCCACCACAATTTCTTTGGTGTTGGGAAAGGGGAGGGAAATACAGTTGATTCTATAAAAGCCAAGATAACCTTTGATTAGAGGGTGCTTTGTGTCAGATACTTCTCTGGCAGTCTTTTCCTTCACCTGGAAGAAAGTATTTCTAGGTTATGATTATTTGCTAATTCTTATATCTTAAACAGAAAGTTGGCTTGAGTTTGGGTGTGTCTGTATGTGTGTGCAAGTAATTGTCAGGTGCAAAATACCAGGTCTACATCTCAAGGTCCAATTAAACTGATTTATTTCTAAAAATCTATGCACAGGAATCTTCTCAACTAATGGTTAGCACCTGGCCTAGAGTTAAATAAGGGTCAATGGACAATTTGAGGGAGATTGGACTTTGCTTGTGGCTATGTAAGAATTCTAGGCTGATCCCTCTTTTCACTCCACCCCCAGGTTCTATTTACTTCTTCTCTTACAGTAATCTCAAAGGTGCTTTTTTCAAGAAGCAACTGGACTTTCTGGTTTTTCATTTGAAGTCATTTCGCTTCTCATCTAAGAAGCTTTTTCAACTCTGATGGTGGGGAATGGAAAGATTCCAGTCAGAGCTGAAGAAGCTTCTTTTTAAAAAATATTGTTATCGGTATTTCTTTTTTCTAATTTTGGGTTTTCCATTCTACAACTTATTGTCTTATACGTATTCCTCTTTGGTTCATAATTTCTAATTTTTACACTATATACATATACATATACATATACATATACATACACATACACATACACATACACATACACACACACACACACACACAATATTTACATCTCTATTACTTTCTGAATACCATCTCCTTTTATTATATTTGCTATGTATTCATTATGGAGTAATTTCGCATCTCTTTTCAAGCCAATTATCCCACCTATCCCATATCTTGTCGTACTCTGTTTCCTCTCTATCTCTTAGTTCCATCATTAGTTTGTCCATTTTCGCACATTCTTCCACCTTTTTTTTTATGATCTCTGCATTTGAGGGAATGGTTTTGTGTTGAATATATTGAATATCCTGACTTATATTTCCTTTTGTAATTCCTAGAAGCAGCAGCTCAGGCTTCTTGGATGAGAAGCAAAAGGTCTTCAAAGAAAAACCAGAAAGTCCAGTTGCCTCTTGAAAAAAGCACCTTTGGGACAACCATGGCCTGGATGACTGAGAATCTCCACAGACATTTCTCTAACAGTAATGCACAACATTTCCAAGATAATCTATTTGATGATTGAAAGTACGCAAGTAAGGGTCATATTTAAAACCTCTGGCTCCAATGAAGTCAATGAATTGAAGTCAATCAAATCATGCACGGTGTGGACAAAGTAGAAAAGGAAAAAACTGTTTTCCCTATCGCACAACACTAGAACTAGGGGGCACTCCATGAAACTTTTGGAAGCTAGACCTCAAACAAATAAGAGGAAGTCCTTTTTCACCCAGAGGATCCCTGGTCTATGGAACTCCCTGCCAGAAGAAGTGGTGACAGCTGTCAGCCTTGACACCTTTAAGAAAGGATTAGACGAGTTCATGGAGAACAAGGGTATCAATGGCTATCATGATGGATGCCTAAGGACACCCTCCGGGTTGGAGAGATAGGCAGGGTATTTCTCAATGCCATTTGCAGGGAATCATAAGCAGGTTAAGACATCTGCTTGGGAAGACCCTGAAGCAAATGGGGAGCCACTGTGGGAGACAGAATGCTGGACTGGATGGGCTATGGCCTCTTCAAGCAAGGCTGTTCTTATGTTCTTATGTAATGAGCTCCATTTCCATTTAATCCCTCCTCAAAAAAAATATCTACCTTTTTCAAATGGGGGGAAAAAACCCTGAAATATATATTTATTAACCATTTCAACATGTCTTTAATCATTCCCTCTTTTTTTTTTCAACTTCCATGTTTTCAGCAGACGTTGATTTGATGTTCAAGGATAACCTGTCATTTGAAATATTCATGAATTAGATCCTGTCAGAGCTTTACGTCAGAAAGACAGCAAAATACCTTTTAAGTTAATAAAAAGAAGGATGTTTCTCCCAATACATCTGCTAAATATTATGAATCAATCTAATCTGGGAAGAGAGGATTATTAAGCATAGGTACATTGTTCAAGTTCCTGTATGCTTTCAACATAACACTCCATGAATTTTCCATAGGTCCTTTTTGTTTACAATATGGGTTACTGATAGAAAATATTTTTTTTTAAAGAATGCACGGATTCAGATGCTATTATAATAAAGGTAATGACCTCAGTTGAATTTGCTTGTCTAGAAATCTCAGTCAGTCTATTTATTCTGGAAAATCCAGAATCCTGCATCAGTCACTCTTTTTAGCTGGCTAAAAGTGAAAGGGGCTAGGGGGTGACATGATAGCAGCCCTCCAATATTTGAGTGTCTGCCACAAAGAACCAGGGTCAACCTATTTTCTAAAGCAGGGGTCTCCAACCTTTGCAACTTTAAGTCTGAAGGACTTCAGCTCCCAGAATTCTCCAGCCAGCTTTGCTATTATAGTTTCTTTCACTTGCTCTTCCTGAAGTTTAAACTCTAATAAGAAGGCATAAAGTTTTTTAATTATTTTTTCATCGACACCTAAGATTTTATCTAATTCCGTCATTTTATCATAAACCCCTCCTTTCTTTTGATCTTCCTTATATCTAGACTGTATTTGCATATATGTATACCAATTAATATCCATTCCTTCTTGTTTTAATTCCTGAATAGTTTTAAGATCACTCCTTGAGTTCAATAACTCTGAGTATCTGATTGTTCGTTCCTTTTTGTATATTATTGCGTATGAAAATTCTTCAATAGTTGATACCCAGAGTGGTATCTTAAGATAATGCAATCTCTTAATCTTTTCCCAGTTTATAATCAAAGATTCTCTTATATAATGACTTCTAAAAAAACCATGTTTCCTAGTGTTTCTATACCATAGAGCTGAGTGCCATCCTGATAACAAATCATGTCCTTCTAGTTCTAGAAGTCTATTGTTTCTTAATGTTATCCAATCTTTAATCCACATCAAATTTGCAGCTTGATAGTATAATTCCCAATCAGGTAATCCCATACCTCCCCTTGTTTTAGCATCTTGTAAAAATTTTAATTTTATTCTTGCTTTTTTTCCCTTGCCATATAAACTTTAAAACCATTTTCCTCAACTCTTCAAAAAAGACCTTACCCAATCAGATTGGGATTGTCTGAAATAAATATAGTACTTTGGGTAATATATTCATTTTTATTGTAGCTATTCTCTCATGAGATGAATGATATTTTTTACTTGTTTTTAATATTAAAAAATAAAAATTGTCTTAAAAAAAAGTAGCTTTTGTTTGAAATTGTCTCCTGCTTGAGCAGGAGGTTGAACTAGAATAGAATAGCATAGAATTCTTTATTGGCCAAGTGTGATTGGACACTTCCACGATTGAAGATTCCAAGATTCCTTCCATCTCTCTTATTCTGTTACTCTTTTGTAGATTTTTTCAACATTTGCAAGTTATCATTATTTGATGGTGATGGGGTGGGGGTCAGGGAGATATTATTTATTAACACATTGAAACTTGAATACCTTCAAGGCTTTGAATAGTTCCTCTGCCCAATGGAATGTCTTGTTTCCAAAAGAAACTTGCCACAATTCTTGATTATTGATTAATCCTGAAAACTTTGTTGAGTTGATGGTCCAACTGTTTTATTCCAGGGTTCATTGTAGGAGCTGACAATTTTGCACTATCAGGCTATAGCAACAGGGAAGTCTGTTGTCTGTACTTTGAAATACATCACTGATCGATCAAACACAGCCTTTTCTATTTTACTCCAACTGCAGCCAAAACTATGAATGCTTTGACGAGGCAATCAAATTTTTAGGAGGAGTGTTCTGGTGAGATGAAAAACTTCATCATGAATATTTACACTTGAAGATAATCTTGCTGCAGGCCCATTCAGACATATCACTCTTTTAAACTACTAATTACTTGTGTTGATTCTTTAAAGTTTGGGAAAATTTCAAGGTCAGTGTGCCTTTTGAAGATATTCAAATTTCTCTTCGGTTTTTTTTCCCATCGCTGTCAACCTGAATGTATCTGAAAGCTTCAGACTGATTGAAGTTTGTTTATTCAAGGATGTGGAATACAGTAGAGTTTCTCCAGCATAATTTAGATTTGCAGGATGGGGTAATTAACATCTCCAGTGCATAGATCATAACAACGATTTGGCAGCAATCTATTCATAGATTATTTAAGGTAGCACTGTGAATTGACCATACAGGAACATTCTTTGAACCTGTAGATGTGCCCAGATGAAACAGGGCATGCAATGGCTTGAATTGACATCCATCCATCCATCCGCATCATGGTGAAGCATTTGTGACTATCACATTATACTAACTGCCAGTAGTGATAATTCGTACGTGTTTGATATTTGAATCAGTTAATTGCATTTCTTTCACTATGTAAGTTTGTTGGTGTTATTGGTGTAGAAGTGGTTCATCCAAGCAAAATATATTCCTAGGACACACAAGCATCACCTCTTCAATGATAGGCTGGTATGCTTCCATCAGTCCTTTCCCCCTGAAGGAAGAAGGTGATCATGGCCAGGTAGTCACTAAGGGATCCAGTCAAGACAGATTTTTAATTTGTGATATGAATTGCAGCCATTTCCACAGAGAGAGACTTGGAGTTCCTTCTGAATTGTCTCCTGTTCATGTCCTGTTCTCCATTAGATTGCTCACTATAATGCACAAGCTAAAGTTACTACATTTTGAGGTTAAAGATCTGTAGAGATTCTCAGTCATCCAGGTCATGGTTGTCCCAAAGGTGCTTTTTCAGGAGGCAACTGGACTTCCTTCTTCTTCTCCTTCTTGTCATTTTTCCTTTTGAAAAATTCCCCACTATTCTGTCAGAGCTGAAGAAGCGTCTTGGATGAGAAGCGAAACATCATCAAAAGAAGAAAAAAAAGAAAGTCCAGTTGCCTCCTAAAAATGCAAAACGTCCTTTGGGACATTTTGAGATTAAAAGAAGCTGTTTTGCTTTTGAACAGCATTTTGCAGGTCACGTTGGGGTAAGACAGACCTGGAGAGAAAATGCCAGGTCTCATGAAGAGTGAAAGGGTGGGGAGAGAGGGAGAGGGAGGAGAGAGGGAGAGGGAGGAGAGAGGGAAGGAGGGAGGGAGGGAAAGAGAGAGAGAGAAAGTGAGAAATAAGCACCTAGGATCAGTTTCCAATACTCTTCCAGGACAGAGAAAACAAGAACATTTTTTTTTATTTAAATTTATATCCCGCCCTTCTCCACAGAGGACCCAGGTTCCAATGTTTAGTTTAATGAAAAGAAGGATTAGGGGAGAAATGATAGCAGTGTTCCAATATCTCAGGGGTTGCCACAAAGAAGAGGGAGTCAAACTATTCTCCAAAGCACCAGAAGACCAGACAAGAAAAAAGGGGTGGAAATGAATCAAGGAAGCAACTTAGAACTGAGAAGAAATTTCCGGAAAGTTAGAACAATTAATCAATGGGACAACTTAACTCCAGAAGTTGCAAATGCTCCAACACTGGACATTTTTAAGAAGATGCTGGATGTCCATTTGTCTGAATTGGTGTAGGGTTTCCAGCCTAAGCAGGGAGTCAGCCAGTTCTGGCAGGTTCTGGAGAACCGGTAGTGGAAATTTTGAGAGTGGGGAGGGAATGGAGATTTTGCAGTATCCTTTCCCTGGAGTGGGGAGGGAATGGGGATATTGTAGTATCCTTCCCCTGGAGTGGGGAGGGAATGGGGATTTTGCAATATCCTTCCCCTGCCATGCCCACAAAGCCATGCCCACAGAACTGGTAGTAAAAATTGAATCCCACAACTGGTTGGACTAGAAGACCTCCAAGATCCCTTCCAACTCTGATATTCTAAATTTTAAGAAGGGAGGAGGGAGCACTTGAGGTTGGGATGAAACTAAAAAGAAGTTAACTTTGTTGTGACACAAAGAGAGAGATACAGAAAGCAGCCTTGGAGAACTTGGCATGGAGATTCGTTGCCTTCAAGGGCTCAAGGCAATAAGAAGCATCCAAGGAAATTCGAATGGTGGCTACACTGAAAAGAGGCTGGGATGATGCTTAGAAGGGGCCCTCCCAGCATGCTGGTACTGCTACATAGAGAAGAAAAAAACCATTGGACAGTTAGCAATCAGTTCCCTACCGATTTTTAGAATGCATTATTTCAGAACTAGCAATTAATTAACTAAGCAAACTGTTTTATATGCTCATCTCCGGGCAAATATAACCATTATAGACAAGAGCATATTAGAAATCGATTTGCAATTGTTTTAATAAAAAAACAAGAACAACAACCATTCAAAGGAAACATTTAAAAACAGCTAATGAACTATCACAAAGAGAGGAACGGGGTCATCCAGGTTCAAAGAGCTGATTATGTTTTCCACTAACTTTCTTGTCCATGGAGCTCAGGACATCCATTTTTGACTGCAACAGCCTCCTGCCAGAGAAAATGGAGCTCAGGGGGGCTCCATTTTTGCTGGCAGAGTGCTCGGGCCACACAGGCACCTTTGATATGAGTGACGTTGAGTTGGCCATGCCCACCTTGGCCCTCTTTTAACGGTGATAAAAGTGAAAAACATGAAGTGTTAATACCACTTTATAATGCCTTGGTAAGGTCATACTTGGAATACTGCATCCAGTTTTGGTCACTGTGATGTCAAAGAGATGTTGAGACTCTAGAAAGAGTGCAGAGAAGAGCAACAAAGACGATTCGGGGACTGGGGGTCCAAACATATTTTGCTGGAATTGGGTGTGTCTAGGGGTGACATAATAGTAGTGGTGTTCCAATATCTCAGGGGCTGCTTCAAAGAAGAGGGGAGTCAAGCTATTCTCCAAAGCACCTGTGGGTAGGACAAGAAGCAATTCCACCCATCCAGTTCCGGTCAGGTGCAGAGGTACAAAGACAACGGATGACCTTGGCTTTCTAGAAAGAATTTTGTTATGGCTACATAGCATCTACCTCCGTACAATCTCTTCTCCCATTTTCCCATAATAGAA